>CM035416.1:57990245-58102745 GCA_020310875.1 Ceratopteris richardii | reverse complement strand
CAATAGAAACCTCATTATGCGCCCTCCTGCTCTCTACTATAAAATAGAACACTGGTGCGTTGGTACCCATGGTTTCATGTAGCCAAGGGAAGATCATTCTTAGTATTTGATCATTCTCTTCTAGTGGTTGAACTAAAAGATTACATCTGTTGGGCAAGTGCTCATACATGGGCTGGTTCTCATACATTTCTCTTAAGATGTTTGTGTATAAGTCCCAATCTGATAAGTGCAGGACGGTTACCCTTTTGGTGGTACGATTCTCTAAGAGAAGGTTTGATGCGCCAGCCTTGTCAGATCAAGTTGCAAAAGTCTCCTACTTCTGGATGTGTGCATGAAAAGCTATACATGTGATTTGAAGTCTTGAAAAATAATTGTTTATACCAAATTCACCCTTTCTGTGGAAAAAAGTCAAAGCTGGAGGCTCTCATTATCATCGTAGTCAAAAGAGAAGATGTGGTCGTCATTGTAGAAAAACAAGACTAAGCCTCTACGGCAGCAGAAGCGTGAATAATTCACAGGGATCATTCATGCTCTTACATGTCGTGTTTGGGGGTTGTACCTTCCCATTCTTGTAGTGAAAGATATGCATTGCTTTTACAATCTACAGGACTGTCGTGTAGAGGGTTTCAAGGCAAGCGATGGAGCGAAAAGACTGACGTTCAGATATGGAGTCCTGGACTGAGGGAGGGGTTTACGAGAAGCAATGGAGCGGTAATACTGAAGCTGAGATATGGAGTAACGAGCTCCAGACTCCAGTTCGTTCTGAGGAGTTTGAATTATTGTGGCGAGTTTCGAGTTTCGACCCATTGGAGCAAACCGCGAGACAGCGCAGAGAGAGAGAGAGAGAGAGAGAGAGAGAGAGAGAGAGAGAAGACTGCGCGATGATGAACTCCAAATACGATCATCCATGATTTTCACACGTACTTGGACTGATAAACTGAACTTCTTATTTCAAAGCAACCGGGCTTTCATCGTCTGATTCGTGTCACGTGTGTTAATATCTATCTGTATGCGCGCGTGTGATAGAGAGGAGTCTGCGAAAGCGTCTAGAGAGAGAGCAACAAATTATGTAAAGGTTGCTTGAAGTGGAAATGATCACAGAAAGGCTATGGAGGTACTATACCCAAGTTCCAACCTACAGGCCTTGCAAAGCTGACAATTTTTAACACAAGTGCCAGCCGCCACCTTTTGTATGAAGATCATCTTCACCACCAATCAAGGGTGTTGGGAAATTACAGACTACCGTACAGAATGTCCTGTTGCTGCTAGTGAAATCATTGATAGGCATTATTCTCTCACACACACACAGACCCACAGACACACTGTTTCTCTCTCTAGCAGGGGAATGCGTTACACTCTCTCTCTCTCTTCTTCACATTAAACGAATATGCACTATTATTCATCCCTCTAGCTTTCTTTCTCGAACACGGGAAGGCATGTCCATTGTCGCCTCTCCTTTGCTGTTAGTGATTGCGCAGTGGGCATGCCCATATGCAGGAATGCATATCTACCTTGAGTTACACCGGAAAGCAGTGTTTGCGGCATAGCTATGGGCCACGCATTGCTGGAGCTTGCTTGTAAGCCCATGGAAGCTGAGAGACCGCGAAGGTCTGTGTAATTAAGAGTGGATTGTCCTCTCTCTCTCTCTCTATCTATCTCCATCTGTGTGTGTGCTGTGATCCACAGTCGCGAACTCCAGGGTGTAAGTGCATTATCGGTCCCTCTATGGATCAAAAGTCTTCATGGCGCCACCTCTCATTGTCATACAATATTGAAGCTGAAATTTCGTTTGTTTTCTACCTGTTGGAGCCATCGCACCCATTGATGCTCTCGCGAGACAATGAGTGCATTCGTGCGTGCGCAACTACATCCGGGTATTTGCGTGTATGATAATGAAAGAAAGAGGTCCGAAGTAGCTGCAACTTCAATCATGGAGATGGTAGTCTCCGCATACGCATGGACACCTAAAAGCCTTCTACATCCTCAGATCTTTTGGACAGAACAATCGCACCCATATGGATACGGAATGCGTATGTGCTAGAGTGAGTTCACACGCAGCAGTTCAAAGTTTAAGAGGTGATTATAGTAACTCAATCATTAATTATCAAGAAGTGATAATACAAATACAGTTTAATTATGTGTTATCATAAAGTGTGAAGTAGGAGATGGCTGAACTACACGAGGGAGGATTAAGAAGTAATTTTAAACTATCATGAGTTCAATATCCTATCTTGCATACAACATTGGTATCAAAGCTTAGGAAGTAGGTTTGAGTAAGATGGATAGATTCTAAAAAAGTCTTTGGCACTTAATGACATTCAAGAAAGGAGCATTGGGTGCTCTATAATATGGAAAGGCTAAAACGAGGAGTGTGCTTTTGGAATTCTGCCCAACAAAGATATGAGTGAATGTTTTGATTTACCAATCGGATTGAGACGTGTAATGTACCATTGGAGAGTCGATAAAATTGGCTAGGAAGTGTGAAGCTCTTAAACATTTAGCAAATCTAGGAGGTCATCACCGAGGCTAGGCTAGAGGGATACAAATGCATATCATTGAAGACAATGATCAAACAAAGGGGGAAACACATCATAAAATAATTTGCAACATATGGTTGAACCACACCCTAAAAGAAATAATTAGAAAATAATACTAAACTATGGATTTTGAAGGATGTGATAAATAATACTAAACTATGGATTTTGAAGGATGTGATTAAGGTATTAGATCCTTAGCTCACATGCCAAGACTTCAAATTCCCCATCTTTCATACAACATGTGCCACCATACATCCTTAAATTTGCTTCACTTAAGATGTAGGCACTCTTTTTTTATGTTGCTATTTCAATAAGATGATGTTATTTGACATGAATTTTTTCCACATAGAGGATCTCTAATAATGTTTTCAATTCGTCACCTCTTGGAGTATTTGAGAGCAAAATGTTTAACTATCCCTTTCCTAGAGCAACATAGTTCCACACTTGGCCTTTAATGGAAACTCTACACTCTTGAAAAAAGTTCGAGCTCAAAACACTTTGTTTTTTTATTAAAGGAAGTTTGAACGTAAAGATTTACTTTTGTTGGTTAAGCTTGAATTAATTGAAAGTATAACTTAAGACGAGTATATCACTTATGGGCTCCCTAGTATTTCACAAAATAGGGCTTATATGCTTCCCATGGCTACAAGTAGCTTCCCATGGCTACAAGTAGAGAGCCCAAAAGCTCTGGAGCCTTACATACTCTTTCGAAGGAGGTTTTTTTTAAATGAAAGTTTGGCAAGCGCCTACTCCCCCAAGCTTTAACTTTGAAAAAACAATTATACATATGAATGAGCATAATACCCACGAAACCCCTCATATAACCTACAAGTAGAAAACCCGATTACCCAAAATAATAAAGTGCGAGAAGCCTGATATACACTATAGCTTACGAGGGTTGAATCCACTCCCAACCTTGAAAGGCTGAATATCCAACCGACTAAGCTTATAGGCAGGTGGAAAGACGTATTGCCATGTATATATATGTGAAGCCGCCCTAAGTCATATTCATTGTAAAGTGTGTATCTAACCTCTTATATACCACAAAGTCTTGGCGATTATATGTGAAGCCGCCTTGAGTGATATTCATTCTAAATTGTGGATCTTATTTTATACGAGAAGGAGACAAGGTTGCTCCCATTCGTTGGGACGAAGCCTGAGTCGATAAACAGAGTCATACAATTCAGGTTGTTCTTCATCGTCTCCTTTAAATCCCTGTGTGACGATAGGGTGCATGATGGAGAAGACATATGATCGTGCCTTGTCCCATTTGGGCAACGAAACCACTGAAAAATTCAAAAGCTATTAGAAATGCAGGTGGAGACCACCATGTCCACGCCCATTACCACCACCACTACGGACAGCCCCCGCAGAGGGAAGGAAGACAAAGGTAGCAAATTGGATCGAGTGTACTCATACGAGGTAGTATTCGTAGGAAGCTGGGGGCGTGCAAGCTCAGATACCGTCCTCCTCCCCCTCTATTATATGTCCGCGGCAGCAATGGTTGAGCGCTCTGCAGCTTCCTATATAATCTACAGGTCCTTCATAGACTTCATCTTTGAGCAGCTTCGCATACATTACACTCATAACTATGGTTCTCCGACCTGCCATAGAAATATCTAGCCGCAGCTCTCATGGCCTTTCTTTAGATACGGTTTAGCAGCTCGCTACTTTCTGGTTCATCTGTTAGTTCTCCATCAAGTGACATATCCCTCTGTGCCGTGCGCAGGGAGACCTTCATCGCCATGGCAGTGCCCACATGGAGTGAGTCCGCGCGGCTAGATTCAGCGGCCAGGCTCCCGCCGTCCCCCTTTTGTTGCGGTTGTCCTCCGACTTACCATGTGGGTCTCCACTGCCCTTTGACAGAGAACATCTCTTCGGACGCCTACTTGGTGCATTTCCCAGTCCTTGAGCTTCCTCCAAGCCATGACTGGCCCCTGCGTGGATATGGGTTGAGCTGTCAGGATGATCCTATGATCTCTGCTTCTGTTAACCAGTTTCCGAGCTCCGAGATAGGTATGCATGCGCCGGAATCTACGTCTACGGTTTGTTGCTTGAAGGGAGAGGAGTACCTTCTTGAGGCGCAAGCCCGGATCCCCAGTAGCTTGCTCGAAAGACCTACAGAAAGCCAAAAAGCCTCACCAGAACTGCAGGAGCAAGGTGTTCGCTACAGAGGGGAGATCTTGGACTGGGAGAGGCAGCTTCAGGAGACCAAATCTGTCAGAGAAAGCATACTTTCGCGCACAGAGAAGCGAACATGGCATTCTCCAGCTTCAAATAATTCCTTAGGGGAGCGAATCAGCTCTGGTAACCTCTATAATCCATCGTCTACATCGACAGCTATAGTAATTAGTCAGGCAAGAAGCAATAGCACGAGCAGTCCCTCAACCAACGGAGCTCTAGTAAAGCACGACATTCATGTTCACCTGAAGCAGAAGCCCGGCAGCCGAGCTTCCACTGCCACTGCACAATCCACACGCCCTAGTCTTAATACAGCCAAAACCGGCAAACTGTACCGCGGAGTACGACAGCGTCATTGGGGTAAGTGGGTCGCGGAGATCCGCATGCCACGCGACCGCACTCGCCTCTGGCTCGGCACCTTCGACTCGGCAATCGACGCCGCTCTCGCCTACGACCGAGCCGCTCATCGCCTGCGCGGCGACCGTGCGAAGCTGAATTTCCCACGCCGCCACTCTACACCCTCGCTCTCGCCTCAACCTTCGGGGCCTGCACCAGGAAAATGTGCAAATGAGAAGAGGATCAACGTGCACGCATGTAACTCATCATCCCTCCCCACAACTACTTCTGTACAAGCTGCAGAAACATATCAGGAAGCCATCATAAACAACGCAACATCCTCGGTTGCAAATATAATGCAGGAAATATCGCCTACTGCTGCCCCAACGGCTTTCGCTGCGCCTATTGTGTCCACTGATCTTTCTCATTCCTCAAATTGTACCTCACAGTATCGTGATCAGTCATTATACTCTTTGCTAGCCGCAATAGAAGGCTCAACAGCTCTTGGTAGCTCTACATCGTCAGCCATCTCCAATTGGCAAGATGATCTCGTGAACCAGCTGGAAATGGACTACATTTGGAACTCTACCTTGCTTAATAACCTTCATCATCCCAATATACTTGGTCTCGATGAGCATATGGAAGAACCCTGCAGATTTTCGAAAGCTGATTCTGAGAGAAACTTTTAAACCAATTTATTAAGAACAACAAACATAATTACATACACCTCAGCTCGTCGTCGAACTGGAGCTATTCACGCCTCGACGAACATGAGGCATATGAAGTGTACACACAGCGCAGGATAGATCATTTTTCACCCTGACATTTTAACCATTCTGGAATAAATGTAGGCGCTGAACCAATATACATTCTGCTCTTCTAATTGTAACATCAGAATCAAGTTCCTGGTGTTGCATTCTGATAAGCGTTGGTCTATTTCCTTCCATTAGATAGAATGCAACAACGGGGCGGGCGAAGATGGTTAGTATGCATGGACATGTTCTCCTCAAAGCACGGCTTATCAGACTCAGCATTACACGAAGATGGCGACTTATGGTACAACGCAGCGGACATAAAAACCCTTGTTACTCACGTAAAACGCATAGATGTCTCTATGCGTGTCTAAGCGATCGCCACTATTCCATCTTCGCCGGTATGAGGCACCAAATCCCAGCTTAAGCTTACATCTGTCTCGCAACTCTCGCCCTATTGTTGTCTGTAACGCTAATAATGCTCGAGTTTACACTCAAGCACTCCCTTTTTTTCATTATCATTGAGCTCGTGTTATGCTCAGAATCTCTCGATAATGTATCACAAAGTAGTACACTATTATAATTGATTTAGTTGTAATGTATCAGAAACTGGTACGTTGTTACAAAGTAGTACACTATTATAATTGATTTAGTTGTAATGTATAAGAAACTAGTACATTGTTACAAAGTAGTTCACTATTATAATTGATTTAGCCTTAATGTATCAGAAACTAGTACATTGTTATAATTCATTAACGACCACTAATTTCTTCTTCTCTTTATCCATTCAAATGCCTCTCTCTCTCTCTCTGTGTCGACTAAGGAATCTTTCAAAATGCTAAGCCAAGCATCATATGCTATGTTTTTTCACCCAAGACACTGTTTGGGGTTTTAGGATTAATTCCCAGGTGACAGAACCACCAGACTTTTGCTAAAAACTCTTTAATGTAGACCCATGTGAGTCATGCTGCCCATAACTAAAATGTTTACCATTTCATAACCTATGTTTTTGATGTAGCATTCATGTGAGATCGTTCGTTACTAGTTATAGAATTGAACATTTAGGTCACCTTGCACTTTATGATCCAAGTGAGAATATGCCCATTAGGGCCAAAACCGGAAAAAAATGGGTTGTGTAAGGAATTTTAGTGTTTGTTAATTAAACAAGATTTAACTCGTCAGATCACCTCTAAAATGGCCATGGTAGCTTATTTAGAACGTATCTTAAAAAAATACCGTAGATTTTGTTATTTTGAAAAATCATGTGAAGTTTATGTGAAGTTATTCTAAAGTTAACATTCTTCTTGAAGTTCGTGTAAATTTCAGTTTTCTCGTATTTTGTGTGCCTTTTCCGAAGATGTGGAGGTCTATAAACCTCATCAATGACACATTTTTCTATTTTCATGAATTCACGTATCATGTATTCTTGGAGCTTCCTTTCTATAAAATATGGAGTCAAACATCAATACTGGACCAACATCTTCTTTCCAAATCAATGGAGGAACCAATGCAAGTAGCAAATTTCATATCAACATTATGTAGAATCGCGCCCATTCAACAAAAAGGAAGGTGTACTAGAGAGCTCTGAAGCCCACAAAACTTCAAAGTTTTTCCAACTAAGGGAAGAGACATATTGATGTATGGATTGATGGAGCTCTTTATCGATTGGATCATGAAACAAGTACGCCCCCTAATTTGTATACAACACATGATCACATTAGATTTTTAGGAGACAGAAAGAAAGGTTTATTTGGATATTGGTTAAAGATCTATAGATGATCTCATAACTTTGTTAAGTACATCAACTACCTTTAAAATATGCTGCATCAAAAAAATTTACAATTGCAACAACTTCAAAAATAGTTATCACGTTGTGGTCGAGATTTGAAGCTAAGCATCCTATCAAATGTTTTTGCACTAATTGATGATGACATTCAATTAGGATGAAACCAAGAAAAAGAAATAAAACGGGTGATTTCAATCCTTTATATATCAATTTCATCATGTATCATTGTCTGATATCGTTGTATATCCAATACATTATGGTTGATGGTATAAATCATGAATTGCATCCTTTATATGCCTCGTGTACCTGCAAGAGTATTTGTATGTGTCTTTATCCAAGTGTATGCTTGCCAATTTCTGTGCACCCATGTGAATGCATCCATGAGTATGTGTATTTGTGCAGGTGCACTAGTAATCGTCCATGTACAAATGAATATATGTGTGTGTAAATTCATGTGCAGCAATTTGTGTGCATATATGTGTTAGCATATATGAATGTATCAATGTGCAAAAGTGCGTATGTGTATTTATGCAGGCATTTGTGTGTGTGTTTGTGTGTGTGTGCGAACGTGGTCCAAAGAGATTTCTAAAGCTAATGTAAGTATTGTCTATGAAAGGTTTTAGTGGAAATGAAAATGCACGAACTTTTTTGTTTTTCTTTAGAAAGGGAAACAAGTGTCAAGAGGAAAGAAGGATGTTGTGAGGCGTGGCCTTGTAGAGAATTGGGGTCCGGCTACTGAGAATGTGAATAAAGGAGAGCAAGGCTAGATTTGGAGTTTTTTTTAGTGTGGAAGGAGGATGGAGTTCTACCCTTTCCATTTGTTTTTCTCTCGATAGTAGCTCAAGTTCGTTGGTTTGATTTATGGAGAGGAAACGTAAAGCTCTCTTTGGAGGATGGGGATCTTGTTGTCAAGGCCAAAAAAATATATAGAATAGGGAGGAGATTTGTTTAGCGGAGGAGAATGAGGAGCTTGGCACTAGTACAAGAAGATGCGACATCTCTTGTTGAGTATTTTTGGGTCTCCATATGTATCAAGCATTAGAACATGTAGTTATCATGAAGTTCATATTCCTCAGCATTAGGTGAGCTATCTCTAGGGAATCGGGGTGGCAATGGCTGCCAAAAATATGATATAAGTGTGTTGTTTGAGTGTACTGATTGCCAACAGACTAACAATACCCCACTTTATAGGTTTGGGAATGGGGATTTATGAATACACAATACTCATAAACATGTGTTTTTGTTCCACATCACTTAAAATAACATTGATCATAAATAGAGACAATCCATCATAAACAATGTACACAGAATCACAACTGCTACACAGTAAAATTAGACTCTTGATTCGAGAGTATGAATGCGGTTACATTACAGTATCATCTCTACCATCTAACTTTAGAAATATAGACTTCATCCTCCACGGATCTGTGTATCTACTTATTCTATATTCGTCACTTCCAAAATCCATCCATAAGATACGACACCGTACTTTCTCATAAGGGGTAGGGACCTCACACCGTTCCGAACTTCTGAAATATAGAATAATGGAAAATAACAATTTCCAAAAAACTCTTGACATCTGCCTAAACCTCCATTCAATTACATTCAAAATAAGAATTGTGATTACAATGAAAGTGGTAGTCCACATGGGCTTCTAATATTGGCATGCATGGTGGATCCAAACCCACTAGTTACAAAGTGTTCCAGTCTACAAATCATCATCTTGATTCTGCATCTTCAGAAACATAATTCTCTCTATATCATACCGCAATTCATTGAACATCTCTCTAATATTTTCTTCAGCTAATAGTATCTCCGCTTCAAAAAATTCCTTGGATCTACTGTTGACTAGAACTTCTAAAGCTAACTACGGAAGCTTCTAATTTAGGGATATGTTGATGAAATCCTTCTAACAACTTGTTAAAAGCTACAATAACATCCGATAATTTAGTTACATATTCCACAATTGTCTTTGACATTTCTTCTAACTTCGTTTTGTAGGTGAGTTCCTAAACCGAAGCCTCCTTTCTGAGTTTCTCCACTTCCTCTTCCTTATCAACCAAAACAAGGTTTGCATCTCCACAATGTTGTTTCCATTGACTAACGTGTTTCTCTAGTTCAGGAATCCCTGCAACCTGTGCCTGCACAATATCCAGATTCTCTTGTATAGTCCCAAACCTTTCTTCTATGGTAGTAAATTACAAATTTTAGGCTGCCAGTTTTTTTTCCACTTCTGCGATCGATATGCTTTGTCTTTTCATTTCACCGCTCTATTCCTTGACCTTCACCTTTAGCCTCTGCACTTCTTGTTCTGCCTTCTACAACTTAACAACTAAATCCTTATTATTCTTCTTCAATTTTTGCACTGAATTTTGCATTTGTCCGACCTCTGCTTGTAATCGAGCTATAATTTTATACTTCTCTTCAATAGTTAGTTTTAAAGTGTTATTTTCCAAAATTTCCTCATTTAAATCATCCATCAATTGCTTGTTTGCTATACTATCTCTAGCAGCACTCTCATCTCTAACATCTTCTACCTATGCGTGGAGTCACTTAATATATGTCATCATCTATTCTCGTTCCGTAAACCACTTATCTTTTTTTGCAATCATAGAATTATATTTGTTCTGAAACTCTTCGAGCTTCACCGCACTCCATGACAACCCTCTGGTGAGGTCACCAAGTATTTCTGGCCTAACAGTTTCATCATTATACATCCAAGGATAAATCATATCTGTGCACCGATGTGGGGGTAACTTCACCCTTCCTTCCTTAGTCTTCCAGTTATCCACTAGTCCGCTGTCGAGAAGATCGAAGGAGATCACGTGATGGGAAGAGTTGGTGCGGGGTTTGATCAGGCCCCTGTGTGTGCCGTTATCACGTTCGACGAGTGGCCTCTACGCGCTGGGTGCCTCACCCTCTCTCTCGTATGGCGATCGTCATAGGCCCCTATCCCTTGCAAGCAACGAGCTAGGCAAATGGTTGCGAGTGTAAGATCATAGACATCGGGAACTAAAAAAATCCAGATATAATGCTAAAATATGGAAGTTAGCGGATCGATCTGCACACAACGCTCAATGATACAATGCAAATATAGCTGAAGTCGTCCAATAAAATCTCAGTAATACAATGATTCCTGCTACAGTGCAGGTCACTGATATGACTGGCCAAATATAAGGTAGACCTCCTGCTAGAGTGCGGGAAGATTCCCACCAATCTCGGCTTCGGTCTTTGCAGTCCAAGTTTTTACTTCGAATCTTCATTGCAAGATCTTTTCTTCACTATACTTCCAATCACACAATAACCTGGAGAGAAAATCCGTAAGGAAGATCCACGGGGCATGGTAGAATCATGTTAGTACATTAAAACTCATGATAAAAACATATTATGCTTTGGAACTCACACACAAATATATAGAGCAAAGTGTCTCTGTATAAAAACACACACACAGAGTTTTTAATCTTACACACAAACTCATACTCTCCAATTGCTTTCCCTTCTTTCCTCTCTTTTCTTTCCCTTCTTTCTTCCTTTCTATTTCTCTTCTCTTCTTTCTCTTTTTCCTTTTCATCTATTTTTCTTTTATTTCCTTCTTTACCTCCTTCCTCTTATTTTTTTCTCTTCCTCTCATTATTTCTTTCTTTTCGTCTACCCTCCTTCTTTCTTATTTTCTCTTCCTTCATTTCTTTTTCACTTCTTTTTCATTTTTCTTCCCTCTTTCCTTCTTTATTTCTTCTTTTAATTTCTTTCTTTAATTTATTTTCCTTTATTCTCTCTCTCTCTCTCTCTCTCTCTCTCTCTCTCTCTCTCTCTCTCTCTCTCTCTCTCTCTCTCTCTCTCTCTCTCTCTCTCTCTCTCTCTCTCTCTCTCTCTCTCTCTCTCTCTCTCTCTCTCTCTCTCTCTCTCTCTCTCTCCCCCCTCTCTCTCTCTCTCACCGCCATATATTCTATCCATTGGTGACCTGCTAGGTGATCCTCTCTCTCTCTCTCTCTCTCTCTCTCTCTCTCTCTCTCTCTCTCTCTCTCTCTCTCTCTCTCTCTCTCTCTCTCTCTCTCTCTCTCTCTCTCTCTCTCTCTCTCTCCCCCAGCGGGCACAATCTGCTTCCCACCCGTGATTCTCTCTCTGTCTACTAACCTTGCCATGTACATTCTCTAGAGCACACTTCTAAGCATGGCCTCTCTTCTCTATCATGCACACATCTAGCACCCACGCGACTCCCTCTCTCTCTCTCTCATCTACGTCAATAAGAGCCACCATTAGCCAAAGACAAAATTATGAGTGAGATGCATAATTCATTATGGCTTGGGTACAATAGCTTTCAAGGAACATATGAGAAGATAAAAGAAAGATATTGGTGGCCTGGAATGTGGGTAGACGTTCAAGATTATGTGGCCACATGTAAGATTTGTCAGGTTTTTTTGAATGTAAAGCACAGGGATGAACTGCATCCAACATATCCTTTAAACATCCATTATAAATGGGTTTTTGAATAAAATAGATGTGATACATTGTACTTGCAAGAGAAGATTTGACAAATCATGTTGAAGGGAGATCTCTGAGAACAAAAACTACAAGTAATGTATGTAAATTTCTATTAGAAGATGTATTCAATAGGTTTGGATATGTTCAAAAGATAGTTGCTGATAGAGGGGAGCTTGATGTGTAGGAAGCAAAGGATTACTTTGCAAAATATGGCATCCGGTTGTCACTCACCATAGCATATGATCGATAAGCCAATCGAAAAATTGAACGGTCATCCTCCAATCATTAAAGCCTTGGCAAAAACCTATGATGGGAAAATCGAGAATTGGCCAAAGTATCTTCCATTTGCCTTGTGGATAGATAGGATGATGTGCAATAGGACTACTAGATATATACGAGCAAAACTAATGTACTGTCAAAAACCTAAATTGCTGATGGAGTCACATGCTTTTGCATGGACTTCATTGCCCTAGGAAGATGAGATGTCAAAAGAGGATCTTCTAGCAATGTGAATCCTTGAATTCAAAAGAGGGAGGAACCTGATAAGGAAGAGAAAATGAGAACTATGAAACATTGGAAGAGGAAAAAGAAGAAGATGATGAAGAACAAGAAGAAGGAGAAATGGAAGTAGGGGAATCAGGAATATGGAGCCAAGGTAAAAGAGAAAGGTAACTAGAAAAAAGGAAAATATGTAAATATGTACATATGTATGTATATGTGTTGGTAAAAGAAAATTCATCAAATTAAAAATGCAAGTCTAAATATTCGTTTTTGTTATGCACAGATCTAATAAAAGTTCAAATAAAAGAAAACAAAAGACTAAAGATGAGCAACAGACTATCATCTAGCTCCCTTAATTTGGGGAAGCAAAGATGGGAAGAAGATGATGAACGGACTAGTGACGGTGGATGAATCTAGAGACGGAGGAGATGTTGATATACATGGTGAAGGAGGAAATGAAGATAGAGAAACAAATGCAAGAAGAGAATAACATCTAGTTTATATGGAACTTTCTTCTACCATTGGTGAGGAGACTTACCCCAACCAAGAGGAAACAATTTGAATGAAGCTCTATATCCCATCCATAATCAATGTATATAAATAAAGCTAAGGTCGTTTTTTTAATATTTTTGTTCACTTCAAAGATATTTCAAATTCAACCAAATAAGACTACAATTTACAAGCTTGCAAGTCCACATTTGGTATTGTAAATAAATAAAGATGATTCATGTCTTCTAACCTTGTGAAATCTCAGCTTGTGCGTATATATATATATATATGTTATGTGATTGTGTTTCCGTTCAGTTTAAAGTTTTGGAAAGGATTCAAAAGGGAAACTTAATAGTAATGTAAATAAGTTTTATATAATGACATGAATCATTGAAAGCATTATCTTATCATTCAGTTCATCTTCATCGTCCCTCGATCCAGCTTTTCTTCAATTTCATGATCTATCATTCTTCATGAGCATCAGCATCCTCTAGCATCAACATTAGTATCATCATCATCATCATGATTCATTATAAATCATCAATAATCATCATCATAATCATTATCATTAACCATCATCATGATCATCAATCATCATTATCAATCATCATAAACCATCAATCATCATCAATCAATCATCATCCAGTCATCAATCATTATCATTCATCATCATTATTATCATATAGCTCTTAATCATTCTCATACATTTTTCTTATGATTCTTCTTCAATCATCCTTCAATATTCACAAATATGTCTTGAAAAGTTAGATTTCTACTTCTCCTATTCTTTTTCAAACTCTTAGAAGTCTTTGAAGTCTTCTTTACACTCCCCTCAATTTGTTTGATAATATCATCAAGCAATTGTTTCTCTACTTCATTAACTCGCTTGTCAGATTCTATATCTCCTTGAGTTTCTTCTTTGCTCTTTTCTTGTTTAATTTGTTTCTCAAAGTTTATTTGGGATTGAAATTTCATAACTTTCACTTGATCAATTAAATCCTCATTATTCAAAAGTTTTGGATCAAATGAAACATATACATCTTGGTCTTTCTTTGATTTTTCTCGAATTTCTCTATCAAATTCAATTTGATGATCTATTTCCATTTCATCTCTTAATGTCTGCTCAATATTTTGTTTTTCAATCTTTATCTATCTACTATTGGTTTCCTCAATAGGTTTCTCTTGACTCTCAATAGATAGCAAGCTCTTTTGTTCATCAGATTTATTGTTCTCAAGTCTTTTTGGTTTCCACATCTTTTGAAATGACTGATGTATTTTTGTTCTCTTCAAAATATTATTTCATCACTCCTTTTCCTACATTCGAATGCAAAGGTATTTGCTCTTGATATTTACAAATTTTATTTTCATGCTCACTTACAAGTCTATGTCTGCATGCACTTTCATACGCTATACAGTCCTAGAACATATGTCCAAATTGATCACACCAAAAACATCATATAGCTCTTTTCTCAGCCCAACTTCATTTCCTAGGCATCACTCTAGGTGTGGATCTTCTAAGACTTAATGATTGTTTGTGTGTAGATATGCTTTGAACTTTTACCTCATGTTCATGGTCACACTTCAATGTTTGTAGGTCATTAACTTGTTTGGTCAACAACTCAACCTTATATTTCAATTCAAAAATCTTGGAATCCATTTCCTTTCTTACATCTTTAATACTTATGCCCATTAACTGAATAGTGTCAGATATTGCATTTATCATTTGCATTAAGGTCATGACAATGCCCAACTTTGATTTTATAGATTCACTCGTGTTAAATTTCCATTTCCCTAAATCGCTCTTCGTATTTCCTAAATTGTTCCTCAATCATTTTGTTCAGTTTAGTATTCTTCTTGTTATTATCTAAGCTAAGAAGTGGATTCTTAATCTATGCATCAATGGAACGATGCGAAATTCAAAGAACTTAAAATGTTGGTACCTAGAATATCCGATCTGACACCGAGGTTCCTGTTCTCTTCTCAAGGAGTGGGTTGTGGTGGTGCTCGATGGTTGTAGTCCTCTCAGAGAGAGAGAGAGAGAGAGAGGACATATGTTGAGGGTTGCAGGAGAACTTGGACCCGGAGCTATTGATGGCATCACAAGTGATTTCGGAGACAAGAGAGTTGTCATCGTGCGCAGAGATTGGTAGAGAGAGAGTGGGTATAGACCTTTCATGTCCTGCTATCACACAGAGAGAGAGATATGGAGGGATTGCTTGGCTGCATGGCTTCCTACATGGCACAGTACACAAAGAGACTCGGGGAACCTAGCTCAGTAGAGATACGTTCAGAGGGAGAGCTGTAGAGAGAGAGAGAGAGACACACAGAGAGATAGTGGTGGATATCTGATGACTTAGAGAGAAAGATGGAGAAGGGAGGTCTAGGCGGAGGCTCGCGCTACTGTTGATATGCTTGATAGAGAGAGAGAGAGGGGGGAGGGGAGAGAGAGAGAGAGAGAGAGAGAGAGAGAGAGAGGGGAGAGAGAGAGAGAGAGAGAGAGAGAGAGAGGGAGGGGAGAGAGAGGGAGGGGGGAGAGAGAGAGAGAGAGAGAGAATAAAGGAAAAGAAATTAAAGAAAGAAATTCAAAAAAAGAAATAAAGAAAGAATTAAGGAAGAAAAGAGAGAAGAAAAACGAGAAAGAAGTGAAAAAGAAATGAAGAGAGAGAAAATGACAAAGGAGGGTAGAGGAAAATAAAGAAATAAGGAGAGGAAGAGAAAAAAATAAGAGGAAGGAGGAAATAAAAGAAAAATAGATGAAAAAGAAAAAGAGAAAGACGAGAGGAGAAAAAGAAAGGAAGAAAGAAGATTGGAAGTAAATCTTGGACCTTAAAGACCAAAGCCGAGACTCGTGGGCGTCTTCCCGCACTGTAGGAGGAGGTCTACCTTATATTTGGCCGGTCTGCACTGTAGCAATGGCATATTGTATCACGGTTCTGCACTGTAGCGGCTTTCCGTATCACCGACCCGCACTGTAGCGGGAATCATTCTCTCCATGAAGCGTGTGGTCATCAGAATTTTGTCCTTAAATGTGATCAATGTATTATCATCAGGATCATTGGACCAAAACACTATAATAGCCAACAAATTTGCAATCAACTGGATGATCCCAAAGCATCATAATCCGAGGTCAACCTCACATATGCCTCCTACTTTTGATGAGTGCATCTGCTCTCTCTCTCTCTCTCTACGAACACCATCACCGAGTAGCACACACTCTCTCACTCTAGATGCACTACTGTAATGTATGAACAAGAAGATGAACATGAATAGAAAGAAGCATACCGGAAAGAAGATCCACAAGAAAGATCCACGGGGAGGAACAAATGAGGATAGGGCACCTATTTATAGGCCCCCCCAGGACATCCTTCTAGATTCTTCTAATCTCCTCTCAAACTTTCTATTTTTGGATGGTCTTTTAATTTTTCCTAGACTAAGGTTTTTGATTTCACACTGGATGTTCAAAAATTAATTAAATTAAAGGGTTAAACCTTAGGAAAAATGATAGATCTAGGGTCCAATCTTGGGTTTCCATGGGGTAAAACTTAGGATTTCAAGTGGTTTCAAAGGGGTTTCAAAGATCAAACCTATTTCAAATCTCATAACCAATTAAATCAACAAAAACATGCACAATTTATAACCCTTTCTCGGTCAAAACATCACTCCATAATCAAAAAGTCAATGAAGTTTAAAAAAATCAATGCACACTTCCGTGAGGGATTTCATCCCGACACTGCATGCTTGAAAAGTATGTAACATCAGAATCTTACTTGAAGAGCTTTTGAAAAGATCACCTTGTTCCTATTGTTTCTTCGGATGTCTCTCCTCGTCGCCAAATCTTTTTTCCCTTTCTTTCCCTTGTCTTCTCCGAGATTCCTCTTCCTCTTGGTGTCATTTCTCTCTTATTCTTCCTGATTCTATTGTACATCTTCCTCTCTTGCCTTCCTCTCTAGTTCTTCCCTCGCTTTCCTATCTGCTTCTTCCTTTGCTTTTCTCTCTCCTTCTCTCTGTTGATTCTCCACCACTTGTCACCTTCTGGACTCCTCCTCTTCATCAACCTCTGTCTCCACTTGCTCTTGAGAAGTGTTACATTGGGATTTCTGCTATGCCGCTCTTTTCTTCAAAATCTATAAAAATACCTTACCCAAGCATATTGTGTATTCTCGAAGTAAGTACACCAGAGTCATGAAAAGCAAGGTAAAAACTACTCCCACCTTGGAGTCTAGCACTGTGTTCACTACTCATCCAGTACGTCTGAACAATCAGCAGACTTCCTTCTTCAGCTTCCGAAAAATGATTTCTACCTAATTTACCTATGTCTTCACAGATTCATTCACCAAGGCATAGAGCTACTGGGATACTTTGTAATGCTTAGCTTGCAAGTTAATAATCATTGTCATTATTAACATTTCCAACTTCAATGGGTTGTCGTCTCGCAACTATGCAAACCTATATTCACCGGAACCAAGTTTGCCAAGCAATGCGCAATTTTTTGCGGCACCGAGAAACTCCGTGCTCAACATGATGCTCTCATTAGCCACGTGAAATCGTTTAGCAATCAGTGCATCAGACAACTGGAACACTTCCTAGCCAATGCAAAGACTGATTTCCTGCGAGTTGATTTTATTGCCATCTGTCTGCCTCGCAATCTCCATGGCGATATCCTTCGCCTGCGGATGAGCTCGAATGTTGCACCAATCCAACATCGCACACTGCAAAAGACTTGTCCACTTGAACCAGTCCTTCTGCTCCTATGATAGCTTCTCTAGGATGTATAGTAGGTGGCAATTTGAGAAGGACACTGTCATATCTGTATTTCTGCTCTTCTTCTTTGTTGTTCCAACACACAGTAGCTCTGGTCTCTATAGTCGCTCTATATGAAAACTCGTCAAATAAGCCAAATTTGGCAAAGTGTGCAGCCTTTTATGCCCGGCCTACGTGTGTAGAGAGTTGTGAGTCTATGCCATGATTACGGATTAAGGAATCGTAACTCGCAAATCTGCATTGATTTTTGGCTCTCAAAATAAGAAACAATCATTAGCTTTGAAATGTTGTGGCCGCTACCGTTTGTTGATTGCCTGGATGATTGCATGTTAAGTAGTTATACTGCGCATCATGCATGAGATCCCATGATCCGATGTCTTTAATGGTAATATTTGTATTTAGGAATCGTTTTTTTTAATTTAATAAGAACACTAATAGGGCCATAATTTAGACACATTAATGATAGTCGACAGAACTTCTCTAGTCAACATAGCCAACTAAAATGAATTGGGACCGCACATTGCATGAATTTGAAATGGACCAGTCCATTGTAATTTCAGTTTACCCATCTTTCTCTTCATTTTGGAGTGAAAATATAGAAACAGATCTCCAAGTCGAAAAATCTTAGTTCGGAGATTATGATCATGCCACATCTTTTGACGGCTCTAAACTTCCTGGAGTAGTAAAAAGCTATGATAACGTTGTTCATCTAAGCGCCACAAGTGATCCATTTGATATGCAAAAGACTCCTCCAGAACCAACTGCTTCAATACCATAATGCAGAGACTAGGTACCACAAATTCAAAAGGTAGTATGGCTTGTTTTCCATAGTTTGAAAGGTGTGCTACCTACCTAAACTTTATAAGCAGTCTTCTAAGCCCAAAGGAATTTCCCACTGATCTGTTGAATCAAGCAACAGTTTTTGGAGCATGTGTAGTAAAACTTTATCAGTGTTTTCGGCCAATCCATTTGCCCAAGGATAATAAGGAGTACTAAATTTATGCGTAATTTGGTAGTCTCCGGTGAGTTGAGCAATCAACTGGTTCAAAAAATGAGTTACTCGATTGGGAACTAATTCCAGCAGTAATCCACAACGTGGAAAGATATCATTCTGCAATTTTCCAGCTATTGTTCGTGCACTAGCTTGCTTAGTTGCCCATGCTTCGACCCAACGTGTACAATAATCCGTACAGGTTGAAATGTATAGGGCTGTGGTATGCACAGCAGGTGGTTTGATGGGACCCATGAAGTCCAAACCCCATTTCTAAAAAGGTTCGAGGTGTGAAATCGGCTGCAATGGAAAGTGCTGACTATTGCAAGGTTCTCCAGTTCATTGGCAGGGATCACAATTCCGTACTATTTGTTGCACATCCGAGTACATAGTTGGTCACCATAATCCAGACTGCTAAATTTTCCACACCATAATCAAAGGACTAAAGTGTCCACCAGCTTTGCCAACATGAGCCTTCGAAATGATGGCCTTCACCTCGTGTGGAGGAACGCAGCGCATCCAAATGCTGATTGGGTCCTTATGATATAATTGGCCCATAATAACAGTGAACCTATGACTGCGAAGGCCAAGTTTGTTTTGTGTTGTTGAACTTAAGTAGGAGGGAGCAATGCCATTCTCAAGATAACTGAGCATTTCTTCGTACCATGTGGGGTAGGTGTGAGGATTAGTCTCCACTTCGACTACCGAAAAAACTTTCGCATCTGGAAGAGAGTCATCAATTCCATCAAGGGGTCCCCCATGATCGATGCATGAGAGCAAGTCTGCAATAGCATGACTAGTGTCTGGGCGATGAACGATATCAAATTCGAATTCTTGTAAAAGCAGGACCCACCGAGCAAGGCGGCCTACCAACTTCTATTGTTTAACCAAATATAACAGTGCACTATGATCGACATGAAAAGGGAATGTGCAACCCAAAAAGTAATACCGGAACTTCTTTATTGAATAAATCAACACTAAGCATTCCCGTTCTATTTGAGGTAAAGGTATTAAAGCTAACTACAATTCTGGTGGGGTTATGCTACTGCCACTTTGACCTACTTCCACAGGGTATTCCTCTTCCTGCAGGTGGTTTTATTGGTCGGTCCCGCTAAATTTCCGTTGCCACAATACTTTAGCTAATTTACCATCCTTCCACTCAAAGACTAGATCCTTCAAAAGCTTGGGGGGTAAAACTCATGTTTCCACCCAAAACTATACTTCCTCTATAATAGTAATTGCATCCTCAAGAGGAATGTCTTCAAGCTTCAATGTTGCGAGTGTCTACTGCACGAATTCGTCTAGATAATCGTGATCATGAGTCTTTCGTAAGTACTCCTTGCCACTTCATACCAGCATCAATCCACTTTGTGTTGTGTTCTGCTACCCGATCCCATCATGGTCGCCATATGTTTGAGCGTACTGATTGCCAATAGACTAATAGTACCCCACTTTATAGGTTCGGGAACGGGGATTTGCGAATACACAATACTCGTAATTACGTGTTTTTAAACCACATCGCTTAAAATAACATTGATCATAAACAGAGACAATCCATCATACACAATGTACACAGAATCATAACTGTTACATAGTAAAATTAGACTCTCGATTCAAGAGTATGAATGCGGTTACATTACAATATCATCTGTACCATCCAACTTCAAAAATATAGACTTCACCCTCCACGGATCTGCGTATCTGCTTATTCCTTATTCATCGCTTCCCTAATCCATCTGTAAGATACGACACCATACTTCTTTGTAAGGGGTAGGGACTTCACACAGTTCTGAACTTGCAAAATATAGAATAATGGAAATTAACAATTTTTGAAAAACTCTTGACATCTCCATAAACCTCCATTCAATTACATTGGAAATAAGATTTGTGATTACAATGAAAGTGGTCATCCACACTCGCTGCTAGCAATGCATCAAGAGGATCCACAGAGGACAAAAGGTTACTGTGTGTCAATAGATCAAGGCATTCAAGCGTGGAGAGTAGCCATTAATTTAAATAAAAATCTTAAAATCCAATTGCAGATGGAAGTTATGGAATTAGAATGTGGCTATAGGAATGGTCAATCCTATGGTCATGCACATGTTGAATAGAAAGGAGCAGACTTTGGGAACTTGGGATCTATTTCAAATGCACATAGAAATTCTTTTGCGGACCAAGCCGATATTGGGCCGAATTGAGGAAGAGGAAAGCATCTGTCTTTCAACTCTTCACTGCTTATTTAAGTTCATACTCCTTTATGTGAATCAGCTATTTTTGGTCTGCATTCACCACTGCCAATTTTTAACTCGAGCCTCCTTTGGTGAACCCCATGACATACTTAGTGAACCCGACCTGAAAGAAGGAGATAAGCATGACTCTTAAGCTCACATACCAACAAGAGAAGAGATTCTAGTGATAAGCGAGGCTTGATATACTTTCCTATCCTACTGGTTATGGGAGACACCATAATTGCTCTAATGGATGTGATAACTCAGTTTTTGTGTTTTCAACAAGACAAAAAGAGGTGAAGTGCCCATTCAAACATTTCATGAGCATGCTGTCAAACTAACTGGATATTATAACAGTAAAAATATTACAAGATTTTTCAAGGAGCATGAACTAGAAGCTCGATACCTTGGGGTTGGCTTATGCCTATGAATAACTTAGAACTCAAAGAGAATTTTTGGTATGTGTCTGAATTGCATTTACATGACCAATTGATAATAGAAGGTCAAATAAAATGGTCATAGTACAAGTGGACACTCACAAAGATGTTTGCACTTGAAGAACTTGAAAAGGTAACTTGAATGGCATTTTTAAAATGGGTCCATAGAGCTAAAGACCAATCCATCTTAGACATTAAGAGGGAATTTGATCGTGACTTTGATGACTTATTAGAATATGATAAGAAATCTAGATAGCATGAAAAGGTATCTCTATTGCTATGAGTGATATATATGAAAGCTCATGAGGAACTCCTTTCACAGTTGGGAGATATGGAAAGTTAATCTGGTCTTACACAAGAATGGGATGATGTTGAAGTTAAGAGGTATGTAGAGAAGCAAAGAACCATGGAAAAGTTTATGTAGGATTGGCATGAAGATTTAAAAGATGAATAAATGCAAGAAGCATAAAAGTCTGCTTCAAATTCTCAAGTAAATCAACCGGTTGTGAAAGATGGTGCACCTAATTTAGTGAACTTACAATCCAAAGTGTTAAATAGATGATAGAGTCCCAATCTTCATAAGCAACGTTTGAACAAATTGAAAGTAATGTGCATCCATGTACACATGAGGAAATGTATTTGGATAAAATCTTCAAGAAGAAATCCCTTCAAGCCACTATACCAAGGATCATTGGGCTCAAGCCATAATATAGACATTAGTTAATTTGGATAAGAGTAATACTCCTATGGTTGCTCTTATTGACCACGGATCCAAAATTAATCTTATGTCGAAGGATATTTATATGAAAGGAAAATGGTCGATTGACATGCAGTCACGATGGAGAGTTTAAGAAGCTTACAAAATTCCAGGAGACCCATGCCCACGAGTGCAAGTCACAATCAGTGACATGAGTGACTACCAAAATTTCTTTGTTCATGTTCACTCTAGTTACTCACTGATATTAGGACAACCATATATTACTGCAATTAGGATGGAAATGAGGGTTATGGAAGATGGCTCAATGTATGTGGGAATGGGAAGTAGAGATGAGAAGAAATCGGTGTGGGAGCGAATTGTGATGGCCGGTGGATCAATTCAATCGTCTCGCTAACGGCGCACACAGGGTGACTATGCAGAACAAGTATTTTTTTTCCTAAGGTCCATAAGGCAAAGCGTTTCTATATCTTTCAACTGTATCTAAATAGGATGGTAGGATCAATTCTTTCACTTAAATGTAGATGGAGGTAATAAAGTACTACTTGATGAAGCTTCTTCAGACATAAGATGAAATGCAAATATATTAATATAATATAAACTGTTTTAAATGAAAGATTTCCTATACAAAAGCTATAAGATAATGTTTATGAAATATTATCCTATACAAACTAAACAATAGATTTCCAGCTAAGTAAATTCTTTCCACACACTTCAAATCTTCAGTTCGTCTTCAACAGGGCTGCATATCATCTGAAAAATCATATGAGAAATATAAGTATGCTTTTATAAAAGATTAAACACTCTTTTAAATCTTAACATATTTAAAAAAAAACTTAGTTTAATATAAGATAATTAGCTTTTCTAAAACATATATATCTATATAAGTATATTCATTTATTTTAACATACACATTGCAGTAAAATAATTCATTCATACATTACTTTTAGCATACATCTTATAATTCATATATATACATAGCTTAATACACTTATACATATTCATACATATTACATATGCTAACATACATCACATACATACTAACTTACATGCATGGCATAACATACACTAACATAACTCATATGCATACATACACATGCATAAATGAACATGCAGACATAAATTGCACTAACATAACTCACATGCATACATGCACATGCATAAATGAACATGCATACATAAATTGCACTAACATAACTCACATGCATACATGCACATGCATAAAATCATGCATACATAGCATGCATTAACATAACTCACAGGCATACATGCACATGCATAAATGAACATGCATACATAAATTGCACTAACATAACTCACATGCATAAATGAACATGCATACATAAATTGCACTAACATAACTCACATGCATACATGCACATGCATAAATGAACATGCATACATGCACATGCATGCATACATAACATGCATACACATAAATGAACATCCATTTAACTAACATGCATAAACTTTCATGCACTAACACACATGCATGATCATACATGCACAAACATAAATGAACATGCTTACATACATACATGCACTAACATGCAAACATGATATGCAAACAAAATCATATGCATACATGCACATTCATAAATGAACATGCACACATAACTACACTAACATACATACATACCATTCCTATCATGAACTCTCATGTACTAACATACATATATGAACATGCATGCACTAACATACACATATATGAACATGCATGTACTAACATACACACATGCATACATGAACATGCACTAGCACACATGCATGAACATACATGCACAAACACACAACATGCAAGCACTAATATCTAATATTCATGCATTAACTATGCATACATTTACATAAATAATATTCACTAACATACATCTAACATTTATTAACATACATCTAACATTTACATGCATTTCCTAATATCTAACATGCACTACCTAACTTCTAATATGCATACATTAACTAACATGTCTAACATTCAACAAGGATACATGCACTAACATCTAACATGGGTTTATGCACACAGATACAAACATTTACTTAATTTAATGCATTTCCTAACAAGTTTCTATCAAGCTAAGGGTTGAAGAAGCTTGGCTAATGGATAAGAAAAGGAAGGAATAATGATTGGATAAAGAGAAGTTTAGATAAAATGATGAAATCTTTGAGAAAGATAAGGGATAAAGCTAAATGGACCCTCCTTTTGGTAACCTGAAATTCATAAAAGAAGTTTAAGAATTCAGATCATATACATGTAATCAATTTAGATAAATAAACATACACATACATCCTTCATACCTTCCATTTCATACCAACATACCATTCATGTCATTCATCCTAAACAAACATATTCAATACATATGCATATCATAATAACATTAAAATATAATGAACCTAAGATAAAACACTTTCACACACACACATACATACATAAATACATATACTTATATTAAAACAAATACATATATAAAAACATAGACATATATTAAGACATATATATTCACATACATGTATAAATACATATACATACAAAAATACTTATTCATAAATAAATAAATCTTTTTATTCATACTAAATATTCGTAAATTATATTTATATATATATTTAATAAATATTATTTATATAAATATATGAAAATTAACATATAAGTAATACTAGAACTTAGTAAATATAAAGGTAATATAAATAATAAAGAAGAGAAAATCTTAATCAAAATATAAAATAAGAAAAAAAATAAAAAGTAAAATTAAAAAAATCCCCAAAAACCGTTCTCTCTCTCTCTCTCTCTCTCTCTCTCTCTCTCTCTCTCTCTCTCTCTCTCTCTCTCTCTCTCTCTCTCTCTCTCTCTCTCTCTCTCTCTCTCTCTCTCTCTCTCTCTCTCTCTCTCTCTCTCTCTCTCTCTCTCTCTCTCTCTCTCTCTCTCTCTCTCTCTCTCCCCCCTCCCTCCCTCCCTCCCTCCCTCCCTCTCTCTCTCTCTCTCTCTCTCTCTCTCTCTCTCTCTCTCTCTCTCTCTCTCTCTCTCTCTCTCTCTCTCTCTCTCTCTCTCTCTCTCTCTCTCTCTCTCTCTCTCTCTCTCTCTCTCTCTCTCTCTCTCTCCCTCTCCTACTATCGGACGGACCCGCTGGCTGCAAGGAGAGGGGAAGAAAGGAGATAAAAAAAAAAGAAAATTAAAAATAAATAAAAGAAAAAATAAAAAAACATTCAATGCTCTCTCTCTCTCTCTCTCTCTCTCTCTCTCTCTCTCTCTCTCTCTCTATGTGTGCTGCGCACGCAGCGCTGCTGCACCGTCAGCAGAGGAGAGAGGGAAGAGAGGGAAGAGAGGGAGAAACAGAGGGGAAAAAGAAGTAAAGAAATAATAAAAAAAACATTAAATAAGGAGAAAGAAAGAAGAAGAAAAGGATGGAAGAATAAAGAAAAGAAGAAAAAACACTCATCATCTCTGCGTCGACCAATTTTCAAAGCAAAAAAATTTGCTCTACATTGAATGAATGACAAAAGTAAGAGAGATGGACTTCTCTCTCCTCCTGCTAGAAGACAGTCATGGAAATATGTGCACAAATGAGTATAGTCTAGAGCAAAGGAAAAATAGAGTACCTGAAAAATCACATGAGCTTGTGAATACGACTCCCCTCTTTATATAGATGAGAGTAGCCCACCATAGCCCACATTTTCCCTAGCATAACTGATCCATGCAGCCTACATTTACTCCTCTTTAACTCAACAATACTCAACTAGAAATTAGGCATGGGATTTTTATCCATTTGATTTTTCAGAAATACACAACTTTTACAAAATAAATATTCTCTTGCCCAACCATTTATAGTTTAATAAATATAACCCTTCAATTCCTTTCTATTTATTTAATCACTTTTAGAATAAATGCAACCCTTTAGACTAAATTAAATTAAACCCATCAATAAATTTAATTGTATCCATAACCTTAGTGTTAAAAAATGATAATTAATAATTAACATATTTAATTAACCATTTGTAATTAAAATATTTGCTAAGGTTTCATTTATTATAACTACCCTATTTATTAACTCATTTATAAACTAAAACCTACTTAATTAATCTCTTAACCATAGGTTTATCCTTCAACTAACTTCAAACCATGATTAGTTTACCTTGAAATTAACCTTGAAATTAAGCTTGAACCCTATAAAACATGTTCAAACCTACATTTAACCCTTGAATTATCTTTCAAAATTTAGATAAACCCTTGACTAACCCTTGCTTTTCCATCTATACCCATAATTATATTAGAAAACACCTAGATAAATACTTCCCATTTTGATATTAATCATCAAACTTCTTGTCATGCAAAAATTAAAATCAAACATTAGTCAAAATTATCATAATTTATCCAAACTTATTCCAACCAATTAATCTGTTTAATTTTAGTAACATTTTAAGATTAATAAATTCTTTCGGACAGCGGTTCGATTCATGATAGTCTATGTAGATCACGTTAGGAATAGGACTTCTCTAAGAACAAGGCCTATTCTTGATGATCTTGATGTACAACGTTTTTGAAGAAAGATTTCATATTTTGGGACTATGAAAGCTTAGAGAACAGGAAGTTACGAAGTGTAAAAATGTGCATAACAAGATTTATAGAACTTTCTTTGACTAATTCTTTTCATTTTTGTGTTTTTTCAAAATTAGAGAAATGGGAAAACCAATATGTAACTGACCTTCAAAGGAAGTTTTATGGATGCAGAGTACTTGATTATGATAAAGAGATCTTTGGGGTTTTGTATGAGATCTCTTTTGTTGATACGGTATTTAACTTGCAAGTGTTGATTAATGAGGGGGGAAATTATTGTGTGGTTCATGTTCATTCTATTTACATGTTGGAATTTGGGGCCCTAGGATCTTCTAATACTAAAACCTTTGAGCATACACACTTAATTTATACAGGGTGATAAGTGAGAGATAGAAAGAGATTTTGAGACAAGAGTAAGAACATAAGAATATTGCTTACTCACTAATACAGACGGTCGAATTACAACATGGGAGTACTAATCGACCATATGATGGTGCACTCACTAAATGGAAGAATAGACAAGAAGATGATGATGTACATAATTCAGATTATGCTATTATAATCTGATTGTGTGTGGAGCAAATGAGCAACGGAGTGAACCTAACCTCTCAAGAAAGTGCAACAAATCTGAAAATCAACAAACCCTAATTCTAAAATTAGGATTTTAGAAACCCTAAAAATAGAAAATAGGATTAACTTACAAAGATAGCTGCCACAAGCTTGTAGAAGACTCCTTTCTCCAAGAGAGTAGCCTCTCCTTCCCCTCTTCTTAGCCACCAAAGCTTCAGAACTCCAAAATTGACACTATGTGAGCATCAACTCTAGCTTCAATTGTCCAAAAGTGTGCCGAAGGTCTCTCTTATATAGCCTTGCCTCCTTGAATAAAGCAAATCGTAATTTTTGGCAAAAATTGAGATCGCTACTCCAGAAAACTTGCTATCACTATTTTTAAACTTGGATCGCTAAAAAATAGCTTTTCATAATTTTTCAACTTGCTTTATTATTTTGATCGCCCAAACTTATGTGATTTTGCCATCTTTGACTAATGCCCTAGCTTTTTTTATGTTTTGTAGTTTTAGAATCTCAAAAATATGCATCCACCATTCTAGGATAGGAATTAGGGTTTTTACTTTTCTCCTAATGCTGACCTCTGATGATGGAATGAAGCATATCACTAGATAGCTCTCGCGAAGCGCTATCTATCTAGCCTAAAAAAGTTTTTCCTAAAATGTACAAAAAAAATGACTAAGTCCTAAATTGGATTGGCTGGAAATGGACCATATGTACATTGATTTCCAACAATCCCTCCTTCAATGTCATATTGGTGCAATCTTCAGTAACCTGCACATCTTCTCAACATAAATCAGCTCAATGTGCTTCTTTGCTATCTGTTCTCGAATATAGTGGTAGTGAACCTCTATGTGTTTCATCCTTGTATGATGCACTAGATTATTTGCTATAGCTATTGCACTCTAGCTATCTGAAAATATGTGAATGGCTTCATGTACTCTTACATCTAGATAACTGAAAATCTTTTGCAACCAAACTGACTCCAAAGTAGTTGTAAATGTTGCATGATATTCAGCTTCACATGATGAAGTTGCAATAGTGGGTTGTCTCTTCGAAAGCCATGAGATAAGACAATCTCCAAGATAAAAACAAAATCCACTAGTACTTCTTCTAGTGTCTCTATCTCCTGCCCAATCAGAATCTGAAAATCCTTTTAGTAACAAATTTGTACATTTTGAAAATACCATAGCATAATTTGAAGTTCCCTTCAAATATCTGAAGATCCGCTTTACTGCTTTCAATGTACCATTGTCAGATTTTGCATAAACCTTGATACTTAAGAAACTGCAAACTGCATATCTGGATGTGTATTACAAAGATATATCAAGCACCCAACCGCTTGACAATATAAAGTAGCATCAAATGACTCTTCATCTGCTACTTTTTGTAAAGACACCTTTTGATGCATAGGTGTTTGCATAGGTTTAGAATCAGTCATCTGAAACCTTTCTAATATTTTCTCAATGTACTTTTGTTGTGTCATATAGATTCACTCATCTTTGAACAAAAATTGAATCGCAAGATAATAATGCAAGATTGCTAAATCATTTACATCAAATGTTTGCTTCAATTGTTCTTTGAACATCTGCAAATCTTCATCTCTGGGACCTGTGACTATAATATCATCCACATAAATGATTGTGATAATCATCATACCTGTTTCAACTTTGACATAAAGAGTTGGAGCTGCATCTGAGTTATGGAAACCAATGGATAAAAGATATGTGTGTATCTTTTCATACCATGCTCTAGGTGCCTGTTTTAATCCTACAAAGCTTTTGTAAGCTTAAACACTAAGTGTTCTTTACTTGTTTCTTCAAAACCTTCTGGCTACTAAATATATACATCTTCATGTAAATCACCATTTAGAAAAGCAGTCTTTATGTCAAGTTGATATATTTTCCAACCAAAATGTGCTGCTAAAGCAAGTATTGACCTAATAACTGTCATCCTAGACGTAGGAGCAAATGTCTCATCATAATCAAAACCTTTTTGTTGTGCATATCCTTTGACAACTAATCTGGCTTTGTATCTATCAATAGTTCCATCTGCTATTTGTTTGATTTTGAAGATCCATTTTACACCTATAGCTTTCTTTCCCTCTGGTAACTCACAAAGCTGCCAAGTTTGATTCTTATGAATAGAATCATCTCTTCTTGCATAGCTTTTCTCCAAATAGGAATGTTAAGTGCATCTTTAACACACGCAGGTTCATGTTCAACTATCGTGAGTGCTAACATATCATGAATCTCAAAGTCTTCAGCAAAACTTACATGATCTTTTTGTTGTTGTTGTCTAGTCTGACTCCTTGTTCTTCTTGTAAAAGTCTTTATACCACTATCTATCCATGTCTGATATAACCAAGTAGGTGTATCCTTTAATAGTGGTGATACTCTTTCTGACTCTTCATTTTCCACTATTTCTGGAACATGTCCTTCTAAGGTACTAGGACTTTCTAGAACTCTAGTACTTTCTTCCATTTTTGGGACTAAAGTCTCATGTGGAACTGACTCTATAGAAGGTTGTGAAATTCCTCTTTCTTCAATCCTAGGAATTTTAACTCCCTCTTGATATGGCTGAACATGTACATCCAAATTCCTTCTAAAAAATCCATAGTCATTTTCACTAATGAACTCTAGAATTTCTGCTTCTTTATCATATATCTTATTTTTAGCAATATATGCATTGCGTGAAAGGATAACTTCACCTATCTCTGGAACATAAAACCTATATCCTTTACTCTCAACAAGATATCCAATAAAAATAGCTTTCGTTGCCTTTACATCTAGTTTGCCATGATCCTTTTTCTCAACATGTAGATAAGAAAGTGATCCGAATACTCTAAAATAGCTCACATTAGGTTTTCTACCATAATAAGCTTCATAAGGTGTGATTACCTTCAAAGCTTTTGTAGAAGACCTGTTCAAAATGTGATTAACTGTATGTACTACATCAAACCAGAATTTTGGTGAAAGCTTCTTGGACGCCATCATGCTCCACATCATCTTAACAAGTACTCTATTCTTCCTTTCTTCAACACCATTCTGCTGAGGAGTGTAAGCAATAGTAAGGTGTCAAGTAACACTTTTTTCTTTAAGCAATTTATGGAACTCATTTGACAAGTATTCTCCACTCTATCACTTCTAAGAATCTGGATAGTTGTCTAACGTTCATTTTCAACTATAGATACTAATTTCTTGAACGTTGGAAAGACTTCTGACTTCAACTTAAGACCATAGATCCATGAATATCTCGTAAAACCATCAACTTAAAGAACAAAATATTTTAAAACCCTGAATAGAGTCTGCTCTCATAGGTCCATTCACATCTGAATGTATAATCTGCAATTTGCTGGTAGCTGTAATATGACCATGCCTCTTGAAAGGTAATTTATGCATCTTACCTTCAAGACATCCTTCACATATATCTGAATCATCTCATAGCTTGAATGAGGGTAAACTATAAACCATACCTCTGTCTTTGATACTCTTGAGAGCTCCAAAACTAATATGTCCAAATATTTCATGCCTTAACTTCATATCTTCCACCTATGATGAAGATTTGACAGCATATGCCTGACTAATTTTTTATAAAATAAAAATCCCTCCTTTATGCTCACCTTGGAAAATACACCTCATCTTTATGTGAAAAGATCTTACAAAGATCTCTCTCGAATACAACTTTGTAACCATCACCTAAAAATGTAGATATAGAAAGCAAATTCTTCTTGATATCAGGCACATATAGAACATCTAAAATTTGAAAATTACCACCTTCTCTTGACTTTAGAGTTATTGTACCTATTCCTACAACATCCAAATCATTGCAATCTGCAATAGTAACTCTTCTACCTCAAGAATAGGAAAGAGAAGAAAATACTTCCCTGCAACATGCCATATGCTTTGTAGCACCTAAATCAAATATCCAAGGATCTACTGAAAGAACTTGTAAAGCTGCCTAATCAAAAGCTACTTCCTCAATGATGATATAGGCATAAGAATCACCTTGAGGTTTCCCTTTTTTATCATCTTCTACAACATTACTTAATGTTGTTTTCTTTTCTACTGCAATCCTTTTTTGACAAACTGTTATGAAATGTCCAAGTTTCTTGCAATAGTGACATAATGATTCCTTCTTCTTAGAAGACTTCTCTTTAAATGTAGTAGAAAGAAAATCTGAAGTAGAAGGTGAAAGGGACTTACTTTCGTTCTTGGATTGCTTTTCCTTCTTATCCTTCTTCTTCTTCTTTTTACCCTTTGATGAAGATAAAAGTGCTTCTTCATTCTCTTCCATTCCCTTCAACTGATCTTCATCTTGAAGTAACAAGAATTCTAACTCTTCAAATGTAACCTCTCTATCTCTTGTTGTAAGAGTAAGAGTGGTTATAAAAGACCGATATGAGATAGGAGGTGAATTAATCAGCGTATTCACCATTTCTTCATCAGATATCTCAACTCCTATATTTAGAAGTTGATCTCTCAAGTCAACGAGCTTTGTAATGTGGGTTTGAATTGACTCACCAGCCTTCATCCTTGTATTTGCTAGTTGTCTCCTCAAGTGAGCTTTCCTCGCAGGATTTTTGCTCTGAAAAAGATTCTCAAGCTTTTAACCAAGCTTGTCTAGAACTTCTATAAGATCTGACTTGTGGTAGAATATGCTTTTTGACACGCATTGCTATGAATGAGAGAGCTAAAGCATCTCTAGCATCCCATCTTGCTTGTTCTTTAGTAGGAGGTACTCTAGGTAAGGATCTACCTATGACTCTGGATGTAGAAGTGGTTACCTCTTCTTCAGTTGGTTCTATGATTGCAACACCAGTTCCTCTTGAAGTTGTTGTATCCTCTTCTTCGCCTTCTCATCTTGGTCTTGATAAGGATCCATTGATGATACTCCATAAATCCTTTGTCACTAACAAATTCATCATCATGAAAATCCACATAGGATAATTAGACGATCCATCCAACTTATCCTCAATCTTAATTCTATACTCACTCATCTTAACTAAGTGTGTCTGTCAATTATGCTCTGATACCAAGTGTTGGAATTTGGGGCGCCAGGATCTTCCAATACTAAAACCTTTGAGCATGCATACTTAATTTATTCAAGATGATAAGTGAGAGATAGAAAACGATTTTGCGACAAAAGTAAGTAATGTAAGCAGATTGCTTACTCACTAATATAGATGGCTGAATTACAACATGGGAGTACTACTCAACCATATGATGGTGCACTCACTAAATGGAAGAATAGACAAGAATATGATGATGTAAAGAATTCAGATTATGTTGTTATAATCTCAGTGTGTGTGAAGCAAATGAGCAACGGAGTGAACCTAACCTCTCAAGAAAGTGCAACAAATCTGAAAATCAGCAAACCCTAATTCTAAAATTAGGGTTTCAAAAACCCTGAAAATAGAAAATAGGATTAACTTACAAAGATAGCTACCACAATCTTGTAGAAGACTCTTTGCTCCAAGAGAGTAGCCTCTCCGTCACCTCTCCTTAGCCTCCAAAGCTTCAGAACTCCAAAATTGACACTATGTGAGCATCAACTCTAGCTTCAATTGTCCAAAAGTGTGCCCAAGGTCTCTCTTATATAGCCTTGCCTCCTTGAATAAAGCAAATCATAATTTTTGTCAAAAAATCAGATCGCTACTCCAAAAAATCTATTATCGCTATTTTTAAACTTGGATTGCTAAAAAATAGCTTTTCGCAATTTTAAAACTTGCTTTATTATTTTGATCGCCCAAACTTATGTGCTTTTGCCATCTTTGACTAATGAGCTAGCTTTCTTTATATTTTGTACTTTTAGAAACTCAGAAATATGCATCCACCATTTTAGGATAGGAATTAGGGTTTTACTTTTCTCCTAACTCTAACCTCTGAGGATGGAATGAAGCATATCACTAGATAGCTCTCGCGAAGCTCTATCTATGTAGCCTAAAAAAGTTTTTCCAAAAATGTACAAAAAAATGACTAAGTCCTAAATTGGATTTGCTAGAAATGGACCATATGTACATTGATTTCCAACATTACATGTATAGAGAAATAGCAAAATTTGAACATAATAAAGAGGGAAAAGAAGTTTTTGTCGAAACAAAGTATAAAATAATTGATAAAAAGGTTACATCTGAAATTTTTCTTCTCAATAATAGCAATCAACTTATGGATGGAGCAAAAAATCAGCCACCACTCAGGGATAAGAGAAAGATAGGACATGAATTCACTAAAGAAGCCCTTCAAAAAATTCAATTAAGAAAAGATGATTTCCTCAATTAAGAAGAAAAGAACATATTCTCTCAGATGATTCTTACAATACCACATGTACCATGATCGATTCGAGTACCAAAGGCTCATATTTCAAAACTAGTTGATCTTTTAAATCAAAAAATTAGAATAGGGATTTTTCAACCATCAAGAGCTCCCTATTCTAATCAGTGGTTCACTGTTCCAAAAAGGAATGGGTCTTTGTGGTTTATTTAGGATCTACAAAAAGTTAATAAAGTGACTATTCGGAATATGGGAACTGGATCAATTGTAGATGAATATGTGGAGGCTTTCTCAAGAAGATCAATTTACTCAATGGGCTACCTGCATTCTAGATATTACCAATTGCATTTAGCTCTTTAGAGTCGTGATCTGATTACCATGAGGATGCCACTTGAATTTGTGCACATGAATATGTTGCCACAAGGAGCCATGAGCTTAGTGGAATATATGATGAATGGTATGCATAAGGTGCTTAGGGATTTTATTCCACACCTGACCATGCCATTCATCTATGATGTTCCAATTAAGGGATGTGAAGAGAAGGATAAAGATGAGACTCTCAATGAGAGGTGATGTCAAAAGTCTATTAAAGACTATATAAATGATTGTGACTCCATTCTTAGTCAATTGGAAAAGGTGCATTTGACACTATCTACAGAAAAATCAATATTTGGAATGCAAGAAGTGTTGATTGTTGGACGTTTATGTGGTCCAAAAGGAATAAAACCATGCCCAAGGAAAGTTGACTCTTTTCAAAATATGAAAGAAGTTTGCTCCTCGATCACGAAGATAAAGATCTCAATTCATGCATTTTCTATGTAGTGTGCATTCCACATTTGGCACATGTAGCAAATCCACTCCTTCAAATCCTATAAAAGGGATAAATATTTCAATGGAAGAAAATCCATAAGCTATGAGAAATTTGAAAAAGGCACTCTTAGAGGCTCCATTACTTAGAAACATTGACTACACTAATGATAAACTAATTTACATTACTATAGATACAAGTCCAATAGGTATAGGTTGGGAAATCGGCCAAGAAGATGAGCAAGGGCAAAGATATTCCATTTGGTTTGGAGCTAAGATATTAAATATTCACCAAAGATGCTATCTTCATATCAAACAAGAACTCTGGGGAATAGTGACTACATTGAAAAGCGATAAAGATTACTTAATTGGAGCAAATGTACTAGTGGAAATAAATTCTTTGCCATTGTTAGGGACGATCGTGAATTGTTCCACTGTGGACATTACTATGCTAAGATGGATAGCATATATTAAGCTGCTAAACCCTGAGTTTGTACATATAGCTAGTAGAAATAATGTAGTGGCTGGTATGTTATCATGGGCAATATATGAAGATGAAGACTTGATGACTTCAAATGATGAAAATATAGGCTCAGACATTTATTATTTGCACGTACATACCTCTAGCTTTGATGAAACATGCACAAGGCTAAACAAATATGAATTTACCTATCAATTTTGAGAAGTCAAAATCTAACATCGAATCTTCGAAAAGAATGAAACAAAAGAACTTAGGAAGTGGAAAAGAAAATAAAAAGAGAAATGAGAATATTTATGAAATTCAAATGGGAATAAAAGAGAGATTTAACAAGAGTGAATATGAAAGTGAATGGAAAGAAATTAGAAAATATTTAAGTACAATGTTTGCTCGTCCAAAATGGAGTAGAGAAAGGTTCAGGAACGTTTGAAGGAAATCAAATAATTATTTTTTGAAAGATGATTTGCTCTAGAGACATAAGCTTGGAATGAACAAAATTCTTCAGCGAGTTTTAGGTTGTAATGGAGGAAAGACAAAAGTATGAGTGAGATGCATAATTCATTATGGGTTGGGTACAAAAGCTTTCAAGGAACAAATGAGAAGATAAAAGAAAGATATTGGTGGCCTAGAATGTGGGTAGACATTCAAGATTATGTGGCCACATGTAAGATTTGTCAGGTTTTCTTGAATGTAAAGCACAGGGATGAACTACATCCAACATATCCTTTAAACATCCATTATAAATGGGTTTTTGATTTGGCCATGATGCCTTTAGAAATAAAATAGATGCAATACATTGTACTTGCAAGAGAAGATTTGACAAATCATGTTGAAGGGAGATCTCTGAGAACAAAAACTACAAGTAATGTATGTAAATTTCTATTAGAAGATGTATTCAATAGGTTTGGATATGTTCAAAAGATAGTTGTTGATTGAGGGGAGCTTGATGCGTAGGAAGCAAAGGATTATGTTATGAAAACAACTTCCTAGAAACTAAGCTACCATTCAAGAGTATAAAATCAAGTAGTCTAAACCACCAAGGTGAAGAGAGAGCACATCTCCACCCATCCAACTCCACCCATATATATACCTCTAGCCCAAGGGGGTGCATCTCTTTGAGATTGGCCAAGTGTCCATTCAAGTGTCCCTCATGTGGACACTTTCCCAAGGGTGATCACATGCCTTCTAATTTCCCAAGGTCTATCACATGCCTTCTAAATCAAATGAGGATTCTTCTCTCACGTACACACAAGGTGGCTCCTAGAGAAGCTTCTCCCAAGACTAAGGTTCCCACATCTTAGGTTAAATCAAGCCTAAGGTTCTAACCATTCAATTGGGAGCTCATATGAATAAATACCTCAAGGGTTAAAACCAAGGGTTTCACCCAAAGGTTCAAGGCATGTTCCAAGGGTAATTCAAGGGTTAAACCAAATCAAACATACATCATATTCTAACCTTTAGAATCCATATGTTTAACCTTCTAAACCCATTAATTATACAACATTCTTCCCCCCTTTAACATTTTCGTCCTCGAAAATGTGTGTAGGTATAATATGTGAAGTATTCCCCCATGCACCATGGTCTATACTCTGAGCATGGTCATCTCTCTCTTTTGATTCATTTCCACTAATCAGATAAGGGATAATCCCTACCTTATTCTGAAAAGAAATGAATCAAAATCCCTACCCAAATCACTTTCTCTTAGTCCACCTGAATGTACATGCATGCCTTGTACCTATGGACTAGTGAAAAGGTTGGATTTCTTTGGTGGTCTTTTTCTTTTGGCACTTTCGTAAACCTTGAGCTCCATAAGATAATATATTTCAGTACACTTTGTACTTCCCTAGAAATTTATAATTTTAGGAGTCTATGATAGAGATCCTATCTCTATCTTGAAAGGGCCAGACTTCATATGTTCTGAACTTAACTTATTCTTTTATAGTCCTTTTCAAATACAAATATACTTTATTTGTATTTTCTAGGACTTAGCTAAAGATATGAACTTAGCAAAGTGGGTCTAGTGAGTCCCTGTCAAAACATGCTCAATAAAATGAGGAGAAATACTATATTCTCATTCATTGGCAACATAGGTGGACTTTTTCAATCATCCAAGTTTTCTTGAAACATAAAGTTCAAGTATTCCGAATGACAATATACCCAATTTTAAAAGTTCATGTCTACAAGTGGATCCTTATCTTGATCATCTTTTGATTTTCTCTTGGATTAATTCTCATAATAGAGTTTTAATCCTTTTGGAAGTTTTAACATTCAAGACTTAGATCCAAATATGACTTTAGGAATTGGAATTATTTGGTAGACCATTCTCCTAGGTCTCTACCCCATTTGTTTGTCTTAGCTTAGCATGTTCTTCCAATGAGAATTAGTACTAACTATCTTGAACCAACTATGGTTTAGATAGTTATGTATACTAACCTCAAAGGTCATCAAAGCTTTGCAAAGAGAAACAAATCTTAATAAATCAATTCCTTCAACTCCTCAAAATTGAGGAACAATACTTCATCAAGACACCCTCTAGATTTCCTATTGGATGGATTCGAGATGATTCAAATTTTGCAGCTTTCGTTCCAAGGACTTGCAAGAAAGATACGTGTTTCTAGGCATCATATCTCAGATCTTGCTAGGAACATTCTTGAATCACTTCTTCTCACCAAAGATTCACAAGAAGATCTTTTACAGATCATTCTTTCATTCGAGGCTATTATACTTGAATAGGCTTGACTTATTTTTGGAGTTTAACTTCGTAAACTCCCAAAAATTCTTTACCCTCTAGTTTCCTATTGGATCTTGAGTCTATTTTCTCTCTGGCCATTAGAGAAAATTCTCGATGGGAGTTAGTTCTCACTGTCCCATACCAGTGAGTTCTTTCTCCAATCCGTAGAACTACATCCTTGATCTTTCCACATTCTTTGCCCTTATCTTTTTAATGCTCTCTGATCATTTATCATGATCATGAATTCCATCTTGGAACTTCTTGGCATCCTTTTCATAAGAGCAAAGACTAAGGTTTCTAATGTCAATTAATTCAAAGGTTTATTTAGGTTGACCGCTGAACTTTACTTGGAATCGAACTATAAAAGGGTTTGATCTTTTTGACCAATGTAGGCCTCTTGGATTATCCAATCATAAAGGTTTGGATATATTTGACTAGGTTAGGTCACTTGGCTTTCTCAAAATTCCTCTAGCTAATTAATCATGAGATAAGATCGTCTTTTCTCCTTAAGATCCCTTTTTCAATGATATTTACCCATGGGATTTTCTTGGGATCTTCAACTCATACCTTTACGAGTTGATATTTTTTGCTTAAGTCTTCAACATCATGTTGATGTTCATCAAACCATTTACTATTCTCCTTTTAGGGATCAACGATTATATGTCACCCTTTTGACTTAAGAAAGTTGTCATGATTACTGATCCAAAGTTTGGACCCATATTTATCCATTCTCAAATACCCTACTCTAAATATGCTTCAAGAATTTGGCTAGCTTACCTTAGTTTACTTGCCAAATTGGAATTCTTTAATGAATTTCCTTCTTGCATATCTGGTTCCTACTTTGTTTGAAATTTAATTCAAACATACTTAGGTATCTGGACATCCAATGTACTCCTTAACTTTTATCAAAGAGTTAAGGAATATCTTTTTGCTTAGAAGTATCATATTGATGATACCTTTCTTCCCCCCTTTAAAGAGTTTTCTTCTTCGAAAGTTATAAGAAATTGATAATCTTTTAATTTCCTATCCAAATGGGAGGTTCATTTATGCTAAATCCTTCACTCAAAAAGCTCTCCAATATCCTTGAGCTTAAGCTTCCATTATCCTTAAGTTTAGTGTCCCATACCACTGAACCCACTTAAGTGACATTGTAAACTAGATGTCCCATACCATCCGATTTACAATTCCACCTTAGTGTAGACAACTTTAGCTCTTACTCAAGGATTAAATTGTCTGTTTAAATCTTATAAAATATAATCAAAATCTTTGTAAGTTACATTCTTACATAATCTTGATTTGTTTTATGAAAAGACTTTAAGCTTTCATTGAACTATTTTCCTTGATTAGATGAAATCAAAGTTATCTTTGTTTATGTCATTTGATAATAGAGCTAGTATTCACATACTAGATATCATCTATTGACATAAGTAGGCATCTGTATCAAAGGATATAGTCAATCATAAGCTTTGCTAAATGGTTACCTTGTTAACCATCTTGATAAATTGTTTCTTACTCATAGAGCACATTTTGGAGTAGAGTTCTTAAGGCTTTCTTTCAACCCTTTAATCTTCCTCTTCTCTAGATGTGCTTAATGAGTTACAATTCTTCACTCTTGAAGCAATTTTTTCAAAGCTCCAAATGGATCCTACCTCTCGTCAATGAAGAAGCTTATTGGGGAAGAAATAAATGTTAAAAAGGGTAAAATGGTTCAACCATTTGTTCCCTAATATGTCTTTTGAGGACATTTTCTTCCCCCTTTTTGTGTGATCATTGTCCTCAATGATCAGATGTTGAAGTTCCTCTGAACTTCTTAACATCGTTCACAATGAAAAATTATCCCATGTGTGTAGGGTCTCATATAGGCTTCTAGTTTCTCCTTTGGATCTTTCAATCCAAGTTCTTATTACTACCATTGTTAAGATATCAAGCTCAACATGTGATGATCCAGGATGACACGTACCAGTTTTTCGTTTCTCTGACATGTATAGTGGTCACACCGGTATATGTCAGGGATACTTCATTGAGCTTTATTAGATTTATCTACCGAGAGTGATGGCACATTTGTTTCTTGCCAGCTCACTCATTCGCAGACATTAGGTTTTTCCTTATGTACTGGTCTTTATATATTGCACTTGTTGTATTCTTGTTTTTAGGTCATTCTTGTACATTGCTTTTTATGTAATAGAAGAAGAAGAAGAAGATCATTCTTCCTTGCCTCAATCTCTGTGTGTGCTTCTCCTTGAGAGTGAGAGTGTGTGTGTGAGCTCTCTTCCTTATCTCCTTCCTCGTGACATGGTATCAGAGCCAGCATGGCTGTAGAGAGCTCGTGGAGAAGGCGACGGTGAAGACTACGCGGCAAGGCATGGAGAAAACACGATTTCACAAACGGCCTCCATTTGCTATGAAAATCGGCGTGAAGGTAGATGCCATCTCGACCTCCGTTTCAAGCCTGCAAGGTGGGGCCCACAGAAAAACTAGGTCAGTTTCAAAAACTGTAACTTGCGTTGTGTTCGGCGACACTCATATATTCGAGATCTAGAATTTCAAGCGATTCTGTGTACTCTTGATACACGAAAACTATGTTTTTTTGAGATCCAATTATCACGTCATAGTGCGACAGTGTTCAAGCAAAAGTGCTGCTTGTAGTGTGTTGCGGTGTTGTGAATTGTTGCACAAATGCACTACAAGAAAAAGGGGGGCGTAGCGACGCCCCCGAATCGGGAAAAAAACGAAAACCGTCGCTTATGCGACGAAACCGTCGCATATGCGACGAAACCGTCGCATATGCGACGAAACCGTCGCATAAGCGACGGTAAAAATTTCGGATTTTTTTTTTTGGCCGAGCCTCGTCGCATAAGCGACGATAGCGTCGCATAAGCGACGCTAAACCAGAAGCGTCGCTAGTAGCGTCGCAGGTTAGCGACGCACTTAACGACGATGGCAAACTGCAGAGCGTCGCATATGCGACGCTCTGGAATGTAAAAAAAAAAATTCAATTCTCCCGGCACATTTGTGCCGGGCCTTGAACGCGAGGAAGAACACAGACCGAGAGAGAGAGAGAGACATATAGCGCGCGAGAGGGAGAGAGAGAAGCGAGACATACACAAGGTATGCGCACACACACACTCACACACACACATATGTACACACACATATACACGCATAGACACACACACACACATACGCAGACACACACACACATACACACAAATACACACATAGACACACATACACAAGACACGCACACACATACACACACATAGACGCTCACACACATACACACACATATACACTCACAGACACATACACACATAATGATGCATCCACACACATACACATGCATACACACATAGACACACATATACACACACACACATATGCATACACACACACATAGAGAGACATACACACACATACACATACATGCATACACATACACACATAAACACATACACACACATAGACACATACACACATAAACACATACACACTCAGAGGTACACACACATACACATAGACACACACACATATAGTATATACACACACATGCACACATAGACACATACACACATACACATGCATACACACACATACACATGCATACACACATACAGACACATACACACACACACACATATATGCATACACACACATAGAGAGACATACACACATAAACACATACATGCATACATTTGCATACATAATGCATATGCATATGCATATAATGTACATACATACTTACATGCATACATAATGCACATGCATAGATACATACACACACACAGATACATACACACATAGACACATACACACACATGAACACATACATACTCATAGATACACACACATACACACACAGACACACATACACATAGACGTGCACACACATACACACACATAGACGCTCACACACATACACACACATATACACACAGACACATACACACATAATGATGCATCCACACACATACACATGCATACACACATAGACACACATATACACACACACACATATGCATACACACACACATAGAGAGACATACACACACATACACATACATGCATACACATACACACATAAACACATACACACACATAGACACATACACACATAAACACATACACACTCATAGGTACACACACATACACATAGACACACACACATATAGTATATACACACACATGCACACATAGACACATACACACATACACATGCATACACACACATACACATGCATACACACATACAGACACATATACACACACATACACACACATATATGCATACACACACATAGAGAGACATACACACATAAACACATGCATGCATACATTTGCATACATAATGCATATGCATATGCATATAATGTACATACATACTTACATGCATACATAATGCACATGCATAGATACATACACACACACAGATACATACACACATAGACACATACACACACATGAACACATACATACTCATAGATACACACACATACACATAGACACACACACATACACACACATACACACATAATGATGCATACAAACACATACACATGCATACACACATACAGACACATGTACACACACATACACACATAATGATGCATACACACACATACACATGCATACACACATACAGACACATGTACACACACATTCACACACACATTCACACACACATTCACACACATTCACACACATATACATACATGCATACATATTGCATATGCATATGCATACATACATACTTACATGCATATGCATACACACACATATGCATACATACATACTTACATGCATATGCATACACATGCATATGCATATGCATACATAATGCATATGCATATGCATACATAATGCATATGCATATGCATACATAATGCATATGCATACATAATGCATATGCATACATAATGCATATGCATATGCATACATAATGCATATGCATATGCATACATACATACTTATATGCATACATAATGCACATGCTTACATACACTGTCATAATGTATACACACACACATACACACATAGACACATACACACATAATTATGCATACACACACATACATATGCATACACACACATATGCATACATACATGCATACACATACACACACATAGATACATACATACACATAAATACATACACACTCATAGACACACACACATACACATAGACACACACACATATACACACACATACACACATAGACACATGCACACGTAATGATGCATACACACATACACATGCATACATAGACACACATAATAATGCATACACACACATACATATGCATACACACACATGCATACAAACATATACACACATATACACACACACATGCATACACACATATACACACACATATACACATATACACATACACATGCATACACACACACATGCATACACACATACAAACACATATACACACACACATACATACATAGATACATACACACGTAATGATGCATACACACATACACATGCATACATAGACACACATAATAATGCATACACACACATACATATGCATACACATACATATGCATACATACATGCATACACATACACACTTAGACACATAGACACACATAGATACATACATACACATAAACACATACACACTCATAAACACACACACATACACATAGACACACACACATATACACACACATACACACATAGACACATGCACATGCAATGATGCATACACACGTACAAATGCATACATAGACACACATAATGATGCATACACACACATACATATGCATACACACACATGCATACATACATGCATACACATACACACATAGATACATACACACACGTAGATACATACATATACATAAACACATACACACTCATAGACACACACACATACACATAGACAACACACACATATACCTACACACATACACACAGATGCATACACACACATACACATGCATGCACACACATACACATGCATACACACACATACACGTATATATATATTGATTTCTAACCATTTTGTTTTATATGTTAGGTATTATGGATCCCAGTAAAGAGAGAAAGGCGAAACTCACTCTCATAAAAAGTCTTATGAGAGCAAGAGTTCCGTCAGATACTCTAGGGGCCATAATGCGGGACTACGCAGACATGTCCGATGAGGAGCTGGATTATACGATCCAGATGCTTACGTGATCAGACGAGGGCTCTTCTGCGGATCCACATGCAGGAAGAGAGCTATCTGCTCATAGGTATGTTTTTTTTCATAAATTTTTTTAATGATATTATAGCACATATTTTTATTTATTTCTATCTATCTATTTTTAGGACACCTATACCACCTCCAGCACGTGATAGCAGAGCAGAGTTGCCTATGAGGACATGCATAGGCACCTTAGGACTAGAGTGCGACATAGAGCCGGAGGGGAACATTGTGTACATAGGGAATGGATTGGAGTTCAAGAGAAGAATGCGGGCACTATGCGACTCTTACCTGCGCTTTATCCACTTACCATGGAAGTAAGTAAAAGTTTTACATATAAATTGAAATGTATATCTTATGTTTTATTTACATTATGTTTTTTATTTTTGTAGTGAGCATGATGAGAGGGATAAAAAGTACGTGCTTAGTTCACTTGAGACAGAGTTTGGGACAGGATGGTCCCTTAAGTGGTGTTTAAAAGAGATGCGGACACTTATGGCTCATCGTCGCGACAATGCACGGTATGTATGTATATGAGAGAGAGAGAGAGCTATGTATGTATGTACGTATGTATGTATCTATATATGCATCTATGTATGTATGATGTCATTCCTAAAATCTATTACTCTATGTTTACTGAAAGGCATGTATATTAACTTATATATGTATCTAATATACATGTTTCTATTTTTGTAGTATGTATGTATGCATGTGTATCATGTATGTATACATCTATGTGTTGTGTATAAATGTAATATGTATATACTATGTGTATATATACATAAAAATGTGTGTATTACATTACACGTATGTATGTAGTATATATTTACTGCTATGTATGTAATATAATATAATCCATGTATGTATGTATGTGTGTGTGTATATATGTATGTATGTATCTATGTATATATATATATATATATATATATATATATATATATATATATATATATATATATATATATATATATATATATATATATATATATATATATATATATATACACACACACATATACATATAAAAAAATCTAAAATAAAAATTGATTTGTACGCAACTTTATCGCAACTTGGGGTTCGCAACTTGAACCCGTTGCTAACGCGTTAGCAACCCGTTGCCTACGACGTTGCCATCCCGTTGCTAACCACTATGAGAGAGACAGAGAGCACTAATCTCGATATTAGGGTTTTGAAATCCCTAATTTAAAAACTCTAATTCAACCTTTTAGCCATATGTTTGAAGTATATGTACACCTCCGACGTCCTACTAGAGAGATGTCTCTCCTCCCAACCTTATGCCTCTATATATAGCTACTCGAATCAACGAGGATCATGATTCATAATATATGTAAAGATATATACACATCATGTAGATAGGATACATAAATATAAAATGGAGTAGATATATTATGCTTCACACATACATGCCTAAATGCACACATAAATATATATATATACATACTAACATATTTACATGTACATATTTACACATACATGTACATGCCTACATGCACACATAAACATATATATACATGCATACATATTTACATGTACATATTTACACATAGACACATATACATATATACATGTACACAATTATAAACACTTGCATATATTACGTACATGAATACATGTATACATATATCACACACATGCAAACACATACATATACATGAAATACATATATATGCATACTAATATATGTATACATATAATACACATGAATACACACACATATGCATACATACATGATAAAAATTTACTCCTCGAAGATAAAGCTATATATAAAATAATTAGGCATACCCCCGAGCTTCATGTTCTAACTTAGAAGAACATGATTTCATCTCTCTAGTAGGATTCATCGTTATTCAAGTTAATAAAAAAAACCTATTATCTAATATCCATTCAGAAGCTTCAAGTTACTATCTAATCTGCTCATATGTTTTCATTATTGCCATCATTTTGGTAAGACATCAATATAGTCTCATCTTCATTATCCTTATTGATTTCATTTATTTCTTCTATTGTTAAATCTATGTTCTCATGAATCACATCATCTATTGGTGGATTAATATCTATTTCTGGTAATTCCTCTTCCTCATCAGTAGAATCAGCATGTAGAGAATTATCCTCTTCATCAAAAAGATTAGTATCATTATCACGTATAATGAGTCTCATTTCTATTCCAGATGTTGATGTATCAGTATCTGATGCTGAATCATCAAGAGGACTTTCTTCAATCTCTCTAACAATAAACTGTTCAAACAATGACCTACCTCTAGGTTGCACATGAATGACTTGCCACCAAGGATGAGCATCTGGGTTTTTATAAAAAAATGCTTGTTCAATATGCCTAGGAAGAATATATGGTTCTTTAGTAGATCGCATTACCTTGGAAGAATCAATTGCCCAAAACCCAGATAATTCCTTTCTTATTGTAGAATTACTACCTTTATACTCCGCTCGATACCAGTCAACCTTCAAAATGACCTATCAAAATATATAACAACAAAAACGTCCCATTATTAGGTGCTTAAAAAAATAACTAACTCTAAAAAAAATATATAAACTTTTTTCTACCTGTTTGAATGTACGAAATGAAATTTCGTAGATACCAACAATAGTTCCTACGTAACCAAGTTCGCTATCTATAAGGTTCGTGTCTTTTGAGCTAGCACGTGATAGTTGCTTGAAACAAGCAACAATACTAGAATCCTCTGTTTTACGTAAAGAATCAATGGATTTGATTCTAATATGCTGTCCAAAAGCCCACATATTAGTGAACATTCGAGCCTGCAAAATAAATTCAATTAGTAAATAGAAACTAACATACATATATGAAAAAAATAAAATATATATTTTAATAAAATTACCTTTTGTTCACAACCTATCATTAACTCTCTTTGCTCATCTGAGATTTCTTCATTATTTCTCCAATGGAAAATGTCTCAATACCTTATTCAGGATTTTACCTTCTTCACCCTTATATCGAGGAGATTGACATTTGGGAACAATCGTTAGGACATGCATGTATACATTGATAATCTATACCAAGATTGTTGATTATCTTCTTCATTTCATCATGTGAGGTAGGAAGAATATTTTGACTTGGTAAAAACTTTTCAGATAATAACCTGTAAGTTTATCAAAAAAATGATATATTAAAGAAAGTAAATAAATAAATATACATATATATATGCATATAATTTTATATATGTGTATGCTTATGTGCATCTTTCAAAATATTTCCGCAAAATTTGATTGTTTTGGATGGCAGGATATGATTGTTTGTTTTGGAGGATATGAAGTATATACCTTCATTGAATGATTTGTCGATTCTATCATATGTTCAGTTTGAAAGTGCGAGAAGCGAGTTTATAATTGCTATTCAAAGAATTTGGCACTGTTTATAGGCCATACGATGGTGACCTGGATGAATCGCATGCACAGAGGTTACTCAAGATAGAGCAACCTGATTATAAGGGACTAGTACTAGCAGGATTCCTGGGGTATGCAGTAAACCTCTTGCATGTATATGTGTGATCCTCTCAAGCCACCATGATTTCCACTTTGTATCCTAAAGTTCAAATGCTCATCATTGACATGCAAGAGGTTTACTGCATACCCTAGGAATCTTGCTGGCACTAGTCCATTATAATCAGATTGCTCTATCTTGAGTAACCTCTGTGCATGCGATGCATCCAGGTCACCATTGTATGGCCTATAAACAGTGCCAAATTCTTTGAATACAAATTATAAATCCGCTTCTCACACTTTCAAACTGAACATATGCGTGAATCGACAAATCATTCAATGAAGGTACATACTTCATATCCTCCAAAACAAACAATCGTATCCTGCCATCCAAACAATCAAATTTTTTACGAATATTTTGAAAGATGCATTAATAGTTTTAAAAGATGCGCGGACAAAAAGTGTCCATTCAATTCAAGTTCTTGTTCTTACCTTATCTATAGTAAGAATAAAAACCTGCATATATATATATATATATATATATATATATATATTTATGCACATATATATAAATAGATAGAAAATTGAAAATTATACCTTAATAGTGTCGAAACAGATACATTACTCCATCCAAAACGATTTTGAAGGTTGAGAATAAGTAAGCTCGCACTTAGTCGTGTCAAACGACTTCCTTCATATACATGCTTTAGACATTCCTCTCGAAGATATTTCTCATTTTTAGAAATATCCATGCTCTCACTGTCATTTTGATACCAAACCTCAATAAAATCTGCCATGCCATCATCTTCATCATTGTCACACAAATCTTGTACTTTATCATCTTTTGAATATAGATCTTTCAACTTTGCATATTGCACAGGCTTAGTTTTGCGTAGCCTCCTCATGGAAGCTTCTGATAAATGAGGTCTTATTGGTAATTGTGAATGTTGTGGACGAATATCATCAACATCATACGTTGGAATCTACACATATAAATAAAACTCATTAGTATTCCATAAATGAATAAAAATTAAACTTCAAATATAAAATAAAGTATATAACTTATTAAATATGGATAGAAAATTTTTATTCTCTCTAGCTAAAAGGTGCTCTTGGAGGTCTACGCCATCCATAATTCACTAATAGTTCATCACCAGCATGTAATGTAGTAATAGCATTGACAACTATGTATCTTGATACATCTCTACTCATGTATGGTGATTCATGACTATTTTCACTCTCCTCAAATGTGCAATTAGTCCTTGAACTATTATGTAACCCTCGACTACTATTTATTAAACCTGCTATATTTCCATGTGTGTAAGGTCTTCCATCAATATATAATCTTTCATTTTCTGCATGTAAAATCCTTCTACTAATAAGAGATGCTGCGTTCAAGCATATTCCATAAGTACTCATGCTTTGAACATAACGTGAAAGTTGATGCCAATCTCCCCATCCATATATAGGACCACAAAATGACATAAGAGTGACTTCAGAGTTCGGAGGAACATACAAATCCTCTACAATAAAGAGACCACGACCAGCATTAGTAATAGTGGATGGAGCAATCATATAGCGATTACCCCAAAAGTTGAAAACCTCTCCATCTAAAGGAAGTGGTCCTCTATTCCATCCTCCATATCTTCTTCTATCATATGTTTGTACTAAAGAACGATCACGAGCTGGCAATGGATAATCTCCAGCCGTTTCATTCTCTAAACCAGGAGGTAGAGGATTTCTAGAAACCTCTGCTTGTAATTGATGAACAGCAAGTCCATGACGTGTACGAGGTATATTAACATTATGAGAAAAATCATCATCATCATCATCATCGAGCAAGTATTCCTGTATATCAATAATAATTTGATTTTATACATGGTTTTTAAATAAAAAAATGACATTAATATATATAGAAAATACATACCCAAGCATTATCACGTTGACTAGGTGATGGTGCATGCTCAAAAGTACCATACTCTGCCTCATGTTCAATACATTCCAATCGTGGTCTTCGATACGTGCCATAACAAGAGTTACACCAACATATAATATGCTCTTGATAGTAAAATTCATCATAATTCCTATCGGAGGACACATGTGAAGTCGTTGCATGGGTAGGAGGTGGTGGAGTACCCTCTGATTGATCAGAATCTGCACATCATAAGAAACATAAAAAAAATATATAAGTTATGTATCCATCAAATATAGTTAAAATTAAATATTTCATATACTTACAGTATAAAGTCGTTGCACGATGAGGAGACGGTGGTGGAGTTCCATCTGATTGATCAGAATCTACAAATAATGGTATTTGATATTAATAATTTGATTATCTACATAAATAAAAAATTCACATATACATATTTACACATACACACATATTCACATATACACATTTATACATACACACATATTCACATATACACAACACATATTATTGTGGGATAAATGCATGTATTTTGTATGAATGAGTGTATATGCATGCATGTGTGTGTACGTATATATGTGGATATGTATATGTGTGTTTATGTTATATGTACGTATATGTGTATATATATACATATATGCATGCGTATATGTTTGCATGTATATGTGTATGTGGGTATGTGTATGTGGGTATGTGTATGTGTATATGTATGTGTATATGTGTGTATATATGTGTATGTATTCTGACTTTTTTTTCTGTTTGAGATTAAATTAACAGGAGATATTGTATGGTCGAAAAAAATAAGAGGCGAGCTAACATACCACCTGAGTCGTGGCAGTTTTTTCGTAGACAGCTACGTCTTCAGGAGTCATTTCCTCAGCAGAAGGTACACAAATTAATAGTTTATATTTATAATTTTTAGATATTTTAGTAATTTTTTAATTTAATTTATGTATTTTTTTCCTTGAATAAACAGGCTGCTGCAAAGAAGAGAGTGGAGTCGGGCCACATATCGCACTTAGGCCAAATGGGCCATAATGGTTTTGTAGCTACGTTTGTAAGTATATGTGTTATTGTGAGTATATTTTTTATTTTAGTTAAAATGCAAGCAACTAATGTTTTTTATTTGTTTCATTGCAGCGAAAGGATTATGGCCGATATCCTACGAAACACGAGATCAAGTATGCTACACATTTTGGATATCGGCGTTTGAGCGAGTATATACAAGATCATCCTGATGCCTTTGTGAGTATTTTTAAATTTTATATAATTATTTTGTTGTTATGAATGTTTTAATTATTTTATTGATTTATGTTTGTTATATGTAATACAGGAGTATTTTGGGGAGACAAATATGGATGAGGTGGAGAGACAGACACAGGAGGGACGATCTCGATCGTCACAGGGTGATCATGAGGATGAGGATGAGGAAGATCAGGATGATCATGATATTGCTGATGATGATGATGATCTTGATGATGATGATTAGGATTTTAGACGTTGATTATGACATTGGATTATATGTATTTACATTGATATATACATATATTTATCTATATATTTTTCATTTCAGTCATGTTTTGAATTGTGTGTATGGTATTAAGTAATGAAGAGTTTTGTTCTATTGATTGTTATTATTGTTTATATTAAGCATGTGTTTTAATACTTTAATTATATAATTCATTCATATGTGTGTACCTAAGTGTATATGTATGTGTGTGTATATGTATGTATGTGCATGTGTATGTGTGTGTATATGTATGTATGTGCATGTGCATGTATAAGTGTATATGTGTGTATGAGTATGTGCATGTGCATGTGTATGTGTGTATATGTATATGCATGTATATGTATAACTCTATGTGTATGTGTGTGTATGTGCATGTATATGTGTATATGTGCATGTGCATGTGTGCATATATGTATGTATATGCATGTGCATGTATAAGTGTATATGTATGTATCAATATGTGCATGTTCTTGTGTATGTGTGTGTATATGTATAACTCTATGTGTATGTGTGTGTATGTGCATGTATATGTGTATATGTAGGTATATGCATGTGTGTGTGCTTCTTCATCATGTATAAGTGTATGAGTGCATATCAATAAGTGTGAGTATGGTATGTAATGAAAATAACACAATTCAAATGATCTACAAATAATAGAAATTGTACTTACAATTGTGATCCATAGTTTTTTCTTGGTTAGCTTCTTGAATAACCTGCAATAAAGAGAGAGAAGAGAGAGAGAGAGAGAGAGAGAGAGAGAGAGAGATCTAGAGAGAGAGAGAGATCTAGAGAGAGAGAGAGAGATCTAGAGAGAGAGAGAGATCTAGAGAGAGAGAGTGAGATCTAGAGAGAGAGAGATCTAGAGAGAGAGATCTACAGAGAGAGAGAGAAAATTCAAAGAGAGAAAGATGTAGAAAGAGAGAAACAAAGACAGAGGGAGACAATAACAGAGAGCTTAAGCAAAACAACAATTCTGCATATACTTGCTTCAGCTCGTAAGCGCAGCGCAATTGCGAACGTTGGAGAGCTCTTCGATCGGTTGCGTGAAAATGCCGATTGCAGAGCCTCCAACGTTTTAATTTTTGTCCGTCAACAGATCGTCGTATAAGCGATGCAACGCGTCGTCGTATAAGCGACATTTGCTTAGCGTCGTGTATACGACGGTCTGGACCGTCGCTTATACGACAGTGTGGCCGTCGCATAATGGACCATGGACCGTCGCTTATGAACCGTCGCTTATGCGACGCTAAAAAGCGTCGCTTAAGCGACGCAGGAAAGCGTCGCTTAAGCAACGCAGAAAAGCGTCGCTTAAGCGACGCCTTTGACAAGCGTCATTTAAGCGACGTTAGGCAAATACCATCGCAAATACCGTCGTTTTTTGCGTCGTATAATCGACGGTCCGCGCTCGACGGTAATTCCGACGCAAGTTGCAATTTTATAGCGACGAAATTCTGTCGCGTTAACCGTCACTACACGCCCGTATTCCTTGTAGTGATGGCAAACGCAGATGGAATGAGTCAGCTTATGAGCGATAAGCTGGACAAGAACAACTTCCATGCTTGGAGATTCAGAATGACGAATTTCCTGATGGGAAAAGGCTACTGGAAGTACATCGAAGGAGAGAATGAAAATGCTCCGCAGTTACCAAAAAGGAATTGGACTGCAGAACAGTTAAGAGCATATGAGGAATGGAATCAAGGAGCATGAAAGGTAATGTATTGGCTATTAGTTAGCATACAGGATAGCATGATTGGACACATACAGGATGCCAAGACTCCAAAAGAGGCTTGGAACAGTTTGGTCACTTTGTACGAGACCAATACAAAGGCACGGAAATTGCAACTCAAGAACGAGCTTCATACATTGGAGAAAAAGAGCATGTCGATAAGTGACTACACTCTAAAAATCAAAAGCATATGTGAGTCACTTGCATCTATTGGCATGAATGTAGATGTTGATGATAAGGTGGAAGTGTGCCTTCGTGGTTTAGGAGACCAGGGAAAATATTCCGAATTTTGCTGATTTGGTATCTATGCTGATTATTGAAGAAAAGAATCTTGGTGAGGATTCAAACTCCCAAGGAACGCCCAGTTCTGAGCAGGTATTCTACTCTGGTAGAGGAACTAGAGGCAAAGGTAGAGGTTTTGGAAGTGGAAGAGGAAATAGTAACCAAGACCAAGGTCAACAACATAATCATGTAGGAGGCAGAGGACAGTTTCGAGGCAGGGGGAGTCAAAGAGGTCGCAAAAATTTCCAAAGAAATGATTCAGGTAATTATAATAAAGGATGTTGGAATTGTGGTAAACCTGGATACTTTGAACGTGATTGCAGGTTGAAGAATCAAAATAACAGAAGGCAGCAAAACAACTATGCATCCACAAGTGCAGATGATTCTGAGAAGTTGTTTATGGTTCAACATCACATGATGAATACGATGTCTGCTCATGTTTCAAAATCGAATGATAATGTCTGGTATGTTGATTCAGGTGCTTCAAATCACATGACCAGTCATGCAGAATGGTTTAGTAGTTTGCAAAAAATGCCAGTTCCTGGATATGTTGAAACAGGTGATGATACATCGCATCCTATTGAGCATACAGGAAACATAGCATTGTCTATGGAGGACGGAAAGGTAAAACATCTCGCTAATGTGCTGCATGTTCCAAATATAACAAATAATCTGGTTTCTGTTGGACAAATGGTTGACCAGGGATTACAAGTTAGGTTCAATGCTAATGGAATATATGTAGAAGATGATGGAGAGTGTTAATCTCCAAAAGAACAAGCTATCCTTGGTATTAGACCACCTCTAGACCAAGAATAACTTTGGACTCCACATAATTTTGGAAATATACTCACACATTACCAAGATTTTGACTAACTGTGAAGAAATCACTTTTCTGAAAAGTCTGCTGCAGATTAATCACTCATTGACTAATCAATCCTGTAAAGTTTTTTATAAAACTTTGTACAATACTTCTCCTAGAGATTGCGCAACCTTTCCAAGTTAAATTTCTCAAAATGATTGAGTACACACTGAGAAATGTGTGAAACACTTTACCTATGTCTGAAACAGCTTCTCTGTAATGGCGACTTTGACACCTGCAACATCTTAGCTACAGTTCTCCCAATGTCGAACCCGTTTGATCAAGATCTTTTAGCCATAGATGTCTTACCTTCCAACTTAGATTTTAAGCCCTCAGTTGTGTAAAACTTTACACCACACACTGAGTAATGTTCATTTCTCTGAACATGAAATCTGCGCCAGTTTTGTCGACTCTCAGAACATCATTACATATGAATGTTCCTAAACTAAATTCTCTCAATCTGATTACAATTAGCCTCTCAAATTCTAGCCATAGATAGATTAGCTATGGACTTAGATACGTGCAGAAGGATTTCTCAAAAGATTAAACACAGAAGGAGCAGACAGCAAAACATCGGGCGCAAGTTTTCTTGATTACTCAGAAAAATTACATCTAAGTGAAGTTGATGAATTCAACTCACTTCTCATGTGTCTAATGACACTCTCTACTATTCCTTTCTCTCTTCCTATTCTCTATTCTTCTTCTGCTCTCTTTGCCCCGACATTTTTCAAAGTATTTATAGATAAATATATACAAGTTTATGACTAGACAAAAGTATAAGTCAGCTAATGTACATATGTGTACATATCTTTGGGTTTCTGAATATGTCCTTCCTTCAACCTTCTGAAATTGTTTTCTTCTTGACTCCTTGACTTCATTTCTTCATAATCCTTCAATTGATGATTGACATGCACCAACAGCTCCCCCTCAATCATTAATTGAGGTTCTTCTCTTTCTTCTTGATTCCTGCCATATCCTTGAATCTTTGTAGCTTTGGTCCATCTAGACTTTTTGTCATCATATCTGCAAGTTGATCTTTTGTAGGTGTATGCATAACTTCAATTTCTTTATCAATGACCTTCTCTCTCAGAAAATGATATTGTATTTCAATATGCTTAGTTCTAGCATGAAACACAGGATTAGCTGCCAAGTATAGAGAACTCATATTGTCTCCACAAACAATAGGAGTACTCTGAATCACATCAAACACCTTCATAAGTGTCTTTAGCCATATTACCTCCTTTGCAGCTTCCACCATACCTTTATATTCTGCTTCTGTAGATGACAAAGCAACTGTATGTTGCTTCTTAGAACACCATGAAATCAATTTGTCTCCTACATAGCACAAATATCCATGGGTTGATCTTCTATCATCCACATTACCTGCCCAATCTGCATCACTATATATCTTCACTCTTGTATCAGAAGTAAATCCATAGTACAACCCTTCTCTGAGTGTACCCTTGATGTACCTAAGTACTCTTTGTCCTGCGATCCAATGTTCCTTTCTAGGACAATGCATAAATTGTGAAAGCACACCAACTGCATATGACAAATCAGGCCTTGTTAATGTAGCATAAATCAAGCTACCAACCAAACTTTGATAGAGCTTCATGTCTATGAATTCTTCTCCTCCAAATCTAGACAATTCATGGTTCACTTCCAAAGGTGTAGGTGCAACCCTGCAATCTTCCATTTTAAATTTGGTTAGCAAATTTTTAAGATACCTTTCTTGGGTCACATATACTCCATGTTGAGTATAAGAAATCTCCATTCCCAAGAAGAATGATAGGTTCCCCAAATCACTGATTTTGAACTCTTTCTCCATCTGCTTCTTGATCATTTGTATTCCTTTATCATCTGTTCCTGTAAGTATTATGTCATCAACATAAATACAGACATAAATGAAACCATCTTCACTTGCTTTGACTAGCAAGCTACTATCTGCCTTTGATGCTTGAAATCCAAGATCATTCAAGAACTTTACAAGCCTATAATTCCATGCCCTTGGGCCTGCTTTAATCCATACAAAGCTCTCTTGAGCTTACACACATAATTTGGATTCACTTGATCTTTGAATCCATCTGGTTGCTCCATGTAGACTTCATCTGAAATGTAACCATTCAAAAAAGCATTTTTAACATCTAATTGAGACAACTTCCAACCTTTGCAAGCAGCAATTGCTATGAGGGTTCTGATTGTTGTCATCTTTGCCACAGGACTATAAGTCTCATCATAGTCCACTCCATATGTCCCTTTCACAACAAGTCTAGCTTTGTACCTAGACACACTTCCATCTGCAAATCTTTTTGTTTTGTAAACCCACTTACATCCAATAATTTTCTGGCTATTAGGTTTAGGAACCAAATCCCAAGTCTGATTCTCTATCAATGCATCATACTCCTCTTGCATAGCTTCTTCCCAATTTCTTTTGCCTTTGGCTTCATCATATGTAGATGGATCTTCATCTGCTTTTATCAAATAAGCATAATCTTTAGTAGTCAAGAATGAGGTGTCATAGCTATACCTTGTAGGTTGCCATTTGTGCCTAGATGACCTCCTAACTTCTGCACTTCTTGAAGTCTCTGGTTCATCACATTTTGGATCAAATCTTGGCCTCTCTTCAACTTCATCCTGTACTTCATTATTCTCACTTTCATCAAGTAATTGAATCTTTGCTTTACCTTTCCTCTGATCCACTACTTCTTCAACATCTGCATGTACATTATATTTACCTGCATACCAAGTACCTTGCTCATCAAATGTAACATCCTTGGATACAAGGAATTGCTTTGTGGATGGACTCCACAACCTGTATCCCATTTGTTTATCATCATAACCAATGAATACATATTTTTCTGCCTTAGGCTCCAACTTATGCCTCAATTGAGATGGCACATATGCATATGCCAAGCATCCAAATATTCTGCAATGATCCAAGGTAGGTTTCTTACCCCACCAAGCTTCATATGGTGTCATACCTTGCAAAGCTTTACAAGGCAATCTATTGACCAAATATGTAGCTATATTTACAGCCTCTACCCACAAATAATTTGGGCAATTCTTCTCTTTCATCATGGTCCTTGCAAACTCAACAAGAGTCCTATTTCTTCTTTCTGCTACCCCATTTTGTTGAGGAGAGTACCTACAAGTAACTTCTCTCTTTATACCTGCATTCCACAAGTAATCATTGAATTCATTTGAAAAATACTCTCCCCCTCCATCTGACCTTAGTCTCTTCAATTTTTGACCTGTAATCCTTTCTGCATATGCATGATAATGTTTAAATGTATTAAACACTTCTGACTTTTCTTTAATCACATAAATTGTGATCCATCTGGTAGCATCATCAACATAAATGACATAATATCTTGAACCATTTATACTAAAGTCCTTTGAAGGACCCCACACATCTGTATGCACTAACTCAAGTCTTTCTGAATACATAAACCCATGCTTGGAATAGGATTGCTTATGAGCCTTACCTAATTGACATGCCTCACATCTGTATGTCATGTGTTGAACTGCAATGTTAGGCAACCCAAGCACTGAATCATTGTTAATCATTTCTTTGATACCTCTTTCATTGAAGTGTCCAAGTCTTTTATGCCAAAGATCCAATTCTGAGACTTTCTGCTCTCCATATGTGAACATAGCATGTCCAACATTTCCTTGTACCTTCAATGTGAAGAGCCTTCCTTCTTTCTTTCCTGTAACAACCTGTTTATACCCTTGACTAGGGTCTTCAACATAGACTCCATCATTGGTGAATCTTACCTCATATCCTTTTTCCACAATTTGACCTACACTGATCAAATTCTTTGGAATTGTGGGAACATAAAGAACCTTACTCAGAAGAGTGCTCCCATCTTTAGCCTTGACTGAACCAATTGACTTTACCTTATGCTTTGTATTATCACCTGTCTGAACTGTATGATTAATTGCATTATGATCTAGATCATTCATCAAAGCAATGTTTCCACTTAAATGATTACTACATCCTGAATCAATGTAAAACACTCTCATGTCCTCATGTGAGGTTTCATATGTTGCATTCATAATGAGAGTCGAATCCTCCTTCCGATCTGATGCATAGTTGTAGTAGGTGTTATTATAGGATTGATTTTGGAAGCTTCTTCCTCCACCTCTTCCAAAAGAATTCCTACCACCTCTACCTCTGAAGTTTCCTCTCTGAAATCTACCACCTCTTGCTCTTTGATTAAAGTTCTGATAATTACTATTATTCTGGTTATTGTGCCAACAATCATGAGATAGATGATTGGTCTTACCACATATCCAACAAGCTCTTGCATTATCTTTGTTGTGTCTGCCTCTTCCTCTACTTCTGCCATTTCCTTTTCCTCTTATGAAATTTGCTTGGTTTGAAGTGCCTTCTTCTTCACCTGATTGTTGCTTCCCTTTGTTAGCTTTCTTCCTGTCTTTAGAGTACATTGCATGACCTGCACTCTTATCAACATCTCCTTTGATATCATTCTCAAAAGTTAGCATATGACCTAACAATTGATTCAAATCAGGAGTAAAATGATCTAATGAAAGTTCTGTAGATAAAATGAAAGGCTTCCACTTCTCATCTCCTCTTAGCCCTGTGAGAATTTGTCTTACCAATTTGTCTTCTTCAATATCTTCATCCACTGCACCTAGAGAATCTGCAATGTCCTTCATCTTTGTCACATAATCAGAGATTGATTGTGAGGCCTTCTTCTTGAAGGTAGTAAATTTTGCCCATAGTGAAGCCTTCCTTGATTTGGTTGTGTTTTGGAAATGCTCCTCCAAAGCATTCCAAATGTCACATGCACTTTCAAGTCCTCTAATATGAGGAAGCATATAGTCATTGACTGCCATGTAGATTATGCTCCTTGCTTGAGCATCCTTCTTCATCCAATTCTTCAAATCTGCAAGCTCCTCTCTAGTTGGAACACTAGAGTCTCTAAATTCTGGCTTTTCTTCATCTCCTGTGATGTATCCCATCAGATCTTTGCTCATAAGATGAGCTTCCATCCTCATTGACCATGCAGGATAGTTCTCTCTATCCAGCTTCTCAATTTGGAGACTATCTCCCATTATTTCTTTACCTGTATTGTCAACTCTTTAATCTTTATGAGAAATAAATGTACCTCGACTTTGAATCTCGCTTCTTCTGATCCTTTTGATAGCTTCAATGTGTCTACCTTCAAGTTTTCTTCAACCTTTATCCTTTTGCACCTTCAAGATGTAAAGATTTGTACTTCTGCAGTAGTAGGAGTCTTCTTCACTTCAATTTTGACACAACCTGCTCTGATACCAGTGATGGAGAGTGTTAATCTCCAAAAGAACAAGCTATCCTTGGTATTAGACCACCTCTAGACCAAGAATAACTTTGGACTCCACATAATTTTGGAAATATACTCACACATTACCAAGATTTTGACTAACTGTGAAGAAATCACTTTTCTGAAAAGTCTGCTGCAGATTAATCACTCATTGACTAATCAATCCTGTAAAGTTTTTGATAAAACTTTGTACAATACTTCTCCTAGAGATTGCGCAACCTTTCCAAGTTAAATTTCTCAAAATGATTGAGTACACACTGAGAAATGTGTGAAACACTTTACCTATGTCTGAAACAGCTTCTCTGTAATGGCGACTTTGACACCTGCAACTTCTTAGCTACAGTTCTCCCAATGTCGAACCCGTTTGATCAAGATCTTTTAGCCATAGATGGCTTACCTTCCAACTTAGATTTTAAGCCCTCACTTGTGTAAAACTTTACACCACACACTGAGTAATGTTCATTTCTCTGAACATGAAATCTGCGCCAGTTTTGTCGACTCTCAGAACATCATTACATATGAATGTTCCTAAACTAAATTCTCTCAACCTGATTACAATTAGCCTCTCAAATTCTAGCCATAGATAGATTAGCTATGGACTTAGATACGTGCAGAAGGATTTCTCAAAAGATTAAACACAGAAGGAGCAGATAGCAAAACATCGGGCGCAAGTTTTCTTGATTACTCAGAAAAATTACATCTAAGTGAAGTTGATGAATTCAACTCACTTCTCATGTGTCTAATGACACTCTCTACTATTCCTTTCTCTCTTCCGATTCTCTATTCTTCTTCTGCTCTCTTTGCCCCGACATTTTTCAAAGTATTTATAGATAAATATATACAAGTTTAAGTATAAGTCAGCTAATGTACATATGTGTACATATCTTTGGGTTTCTGAATATGTCCTTCCTTCAACCTTCTGAAATTGTTTTCTTCTTGACTCCTTGACTTCATTTCTTCATAATCCTTCAATTGATGATTGACATGCACCAACAGCTCCCCCTCAATCATTAATTGAGGTTCTTCTCTTTCTTCTTGATTCCTGCCATATCCTTGAATCTTTGTAGCTTTGGTCCATCTAGACTTTTTGTCATCATATCTGCAAGTTGATCTTTTGTAGGTGTATGCATAACTTCAATTTCTTTATCAATGACCTTCTCTCTCAGAAAATGATATTGTATTTCAATATGCTTAGTTCTAGCATGAAACACAGGATTAGCTGCCAAGTATAGAGAACTCATATTGTCTCCACAAACAATAGGAGTACTCTGAATCACATCAAACACCTTCATAAGTGTCTTTAGCCATATTACCTCCTTTGCAGCTTCCACCATACCTTTATATTCTGCTTCTGTAGATGACAAAGCAACTGTATGTTGCTTCTTAGAACACCATGAAATCAATTTGTCTCCTACATAGCACAAATATCCATGGGTTGATCTTCTATCATCCACATTACCTGCCCAATCTGCATCACTATATATCTTCACTCTTGTATCAGAAGTAAATCCATAGTACAACCCTTCTCTGAGTGTACCCTTGATGTACCTAAGTACTCTTTGTCCTGCGATCCAATGTTCCTTTCTAGGACAATGCATAAATTGTGAAAGCACACCAACTGCATATGACAAATCAGGCCTTGTTAATGTAGCATAAATCAAGCTACCAACCAAACTTTGATAGAGCTTCATGTCTCTGAATTCTTCTCCTCCAAATCTAGACAATTCATGGTTCACTTCCAAAGGTGTAGGTGCAACCCTGCAATCTTCCATTTTAAATTTGGTTAGCAAATTTTTAAGATACCTTTCTTGGGTCACATATACTCCATGTTGAGTATAAGAAATCTCCATTCCCAAGAAGAATGATAGGTTCCCCAAATCACTGATTTTGAACTCTTTCTCCATCTGCTTCTTGATCATTTGTATTCCTTTATCATCTGTTCCTGTAAGTATTATGTCATCAACATAAATACAGACATAAATGAAACCATCTTCACTTGCTTTGACTAGCAAGCTACTATCTGCCTTTGATGCTTGAAATCCAAGATCATTCAAGAACTTTACAAGCCTATAATTCCATGCCCTTGGGCTTGCTTTAATCCATACAAAGCTCTCTTGAGCTTACACACATAATTTGGATTCACTTGATCTTTGAATCCATCTGGTTGCTCCATGTAGACTTCATCTGAAATGTAACCATTCAAAAAAGCATTTTTAACATCTAATTGAGACAACTTCCAACCTTTGCAAGCAGCAATTGCTATGAGGGTTCTGATTGTTGTCATCTTTGCCACAGGACTATAAGTCTCATCATAGTCCACTCCATATGTCCCTTTCACAACAAGTCTAGCTTTGTACCTAGACACACTTCCATCTGCAAATCTTTTTGTTTTGTAAACCCACTTACATCCACTAATTTTCTGGCTATTAGGTTTAGGAACCAAATCCCAAGTCTGATTCTCTATCAATGCATCATACTCCTCTTGCATAGCTTCTTCCCAATTTCTTTTGCCTTTGGCTTCATCATATGTAGATGGATCTTCATCTGCTTTTATCAAATAAGCATAATCTTTAGTAGTCAAGAATGAGGTGTCATAGCTATACCTTGTAGGTTGCCATTTGTGCCTAGATGACCTCCTAACTTCTGCACTTCTTGAAGTCTCTGGTTCATCACATTTTGGATCAAATCTTGGCCTCTCTTCAACTTCATCCTGTACTTCATTATTCTCACTTTCATCAAGTAATTGAATCTTTGCTTTACCTTTCCTCTGATCCACTACTTCTTCAACATCTGCATGTACATTATATTTACCTGCATACCAAGTACCTTGCTCATCAAATGTAACATCCTTGGATACAAGGAATTGCTTTGTGGATGGACTCCACAACCTGTATCCCATTTGTTTATCATCATAACCAATGAATACATATTTTTCTGCCTTAGGCTCCAACTTATGCCTCAATTGAGATGGCACATATGCATATGCCAAGCATCCAAATATTCTGCAATGATCCAAGGTAGGTTTCTTACCCCACCAAGCTTCATATGGTGTCATACCTTGCAAAGCTTTACAAGGCAATCTATTGACCAAATATGTAGCTATATTTACAGCCTCTACCCACAAATAATTTGGGCAATTCTTCTCTTTCATCATGGTCCTTGCAAACTCAACAAGAGTCCTATTTCTTCTTTCTGCTACCCCATTTTGTTGAGGAGAGTACCTACAAGTAACTTCTCTCTTTATACCTGCATTCCACAAGTAATCATTGAATTCATTTGAAAAATACTCTCCCCCTCCATCTGACCTTAGTCTCTTCAATTTTTGACCTGTAATCCTTTCTGCATATGCATGATAATGTTTAAATGTATTAAACACTTCTGACTTTTCTTTAATCACATAAATTGTGATCCATCTGGTAGCATCATCAACATAAATGACATAATATCTTGAACCATTTATACTAAAGTCCTTTGAAGGACCCCACACATCTGTATGCACTAACTCAAGTCTTTCTGAATACATAAACCCATGCTTGGAATAGGATTGCTTATGAGCCTTACCTAATTGACATGCCTCACATCTGTATGTCATGTGTTGACCTGCAATGTTAGGCAACCCAAGCACTGAATCATTGTTAATCATTTCTTTGATACCTCTTTCATTGAAGTGTCCAAGTCTTTTATGCCAAAGATCCAATTCTGAGACTTTCTGCTCTCCATATGTGAACATAGCATGTCCAACATTTCCTTGTACCTTCAATGTGAAGAGCCTTCCTTCTTTCTTTCCTGTAACAACCTGTTTATACCCTTGACTAGGGTCTTCAACATAGACTCCATCATTGGTGAATCTTACCTCATATCCTTTTTCCACAATTTGACCTACACTGATCAAATTCTTTGGAATTGTGGGAACATAAAGAACCTTACTCAGAAGAGTGCTCCCATCTTTAGCCTTGACTGAACCAATTGACTTTACCTTATGCTTTGTATTATCACCTGTCTGAACTGTATGATTAATTGCATTATGATCTAGATCATTCATCAAAGCAATGTTTCCACTTAAATGATTACTACATCCTGAATCAATGTAAAACACTCTCATGTCCTCATGTGAGGTTTCATATGTTGCATTCATAATGAGAGTCGAATCCTCCTTCCGATCTGATGCATAGTTGTAGTAGGTGTTATTATAGGATTGATTTTGGAAGCTTCTTCCTCCACCTCTTCCAAAAGAATTCCTACCACCTCTACCTCTGAAGTTTCCTCTCTGAAATCTACCACCTCTTGCTCTTTGATTAAAGTTCTGATAATTACTATTATTCTGGTTATTGTGCCAACAATCATGAGATAGATGATTGGTCTTACCACATATCCAACAAGCTCTTGCATTATCTTTGTTGTGTCTGCCTCTTCCTCTACTTCTGCCATTTCCTTTTCCTCTTATGAAATTTGCTTGGTTTGAAGTGCCTTCTTCTTCACCTGATTGTTGCTTCCCTTTGTTAGCTTTCTTCCTGTCTTTAGAGTACATTGCATGACCTGCACTCTTATCAACATCTCCTTTGATATCATTCTCAAAAGTTAGCATATGACCTAACAATTGATTCAAATCAGGAGTAAAATGATCTAATGAAAGTTCTGTAGATAAAATGAAAGGCTTCCACTTCTCATCTCCTCTTAGCCCTGTGAGAATTTGTCTTACCAATTTGTCTTCTTCAATATCTTCATCCACTGCACCTAGAGAATCTGCAATGTCCTTCATCTTTGTCACATAATCAGAGATTGATTGTGAGGCCTTCTTCTTGAAGGTAGTAAATTTTGCCCATAGTGAAGCCTTCCTTGATTTGGTTGTGTTTTGGAAATGCTCCTCCAAAGCATTCCAAATGTCACATGCACTTTCAAGTCCTCTAATATGAGGAAGCATATAGTCATTGACTGCCATGTAGATTATGCTCCTTGCTTGAGCATCCTTCTTCATCCAATTCTTCAAATCTGCAAGCTCCTCTCTAGTTGGAACACTAGAGTCTCTAAATTCTGGCTTTTCTTCATCTCCTGTGATGTATCCCATCAGATCTTTGCTCATAAGATGAGCTTCCATCCTCATTGACCATGCAGGATAGTTCTCTCTATCCAGCTTCTCAATTTGGAGACTATCTCCCATTATTTCTTTACCTGTATTGTCAACTCTTTAATCTTTATGAGAAATAAATGTACCTCGACTTTGAATCTCGCTTCTTCTGATCCTTTTGATAGCTTCAATGTGTCTACCTTCAAGTTTTCTTCAACCTTTATCCTTTTGCACCTTCAAGATGTAAAGATTTGTACTTCTGCAGTAGTAGGAGTCTTCTTCACTTCAATTTTGACACAACCTGCTCTGATACCAGTGATGGAGAGTGTTAATCTCCAAAAGAACAAGCTATCCTTGGTATTAGACCACCTCTAGACCAAGAATAACTTTGGACTCCACATAATTTTGGAAATATACTCACACATTACCAAGATTTTGACTAACTGTGAAGAAATCACTTTTCTGAAAAGTCTGCTGCAGATTAATCACTCATTGACTAATCAATCCTGTAAAGTTTTTGATAAAACTTTGTACAATACTTCTCCTAGAGATTGCGCAACCTTTCCAAGTTAAATTTCTCAAAATGATTGAGTACACACTGAGAAATGTGTGAAACACTTTACCTATGTCTGAAACAGCTTCTCTGTAATGGCGACTTTGACACCTGCAACTTCTTAGCTACAGTTCTCCCAATGTCGAACCCGTTTGATCAAGATCTTTTAGCCATAGATGGCTTACCTTCCAACTTAGATTTTAAGCCCTCACTTGTGTAAAACTTTACACCACACACTGAGTAATGTTCATTTCTCTGAACATGAAATCTGCGCCAGTTTTGTCGACTCTCAGAACATCATTACATATGAATGTTCCTAAACTAAATTCTCTCAACCTGATTACAATTAGCCTCTCAAATTCTAGCCATAGATAGATTAGCTATGGACTTAGATACGTGCAGAAGGATTTCTCAAAAGATTAAACACAGAAGGAGCAGATAGCAAAACATCGGGCGCAAGTTTTCTTGATTACTCAGAAAAATTACATCTAAGTGAAGTTGATGAATTCAACTCACTTCTCATGTGTCTAATGACACTCTCTACTATTCCTTTCTCTCTTCCTATTCTCTATTCTTCTTCTGCTCTCTTTGCCCCGACATTTTTCAAAGTATTTATAGATAAATATATACAAGTTTAAGTATAAGTCAGCTAATGTACATATGTGTACATATCTTTGGGTTTCTAAATATGTCCTTCCTTCAACCTTCTGAAATTGTTTTCTTCTTGACTCCTTGACTTCATTTCTTCATAATCCTTCAATTGATGATTGACATGCACCAACAGCTCCCCCTCAATCATTAATTGAGGTTCTTCTCTTTCTTCTTGATTCCTGCCATATCCTTGAATCTTTGTAGCTTTGGTCCATCTAGACTTTTTGTCATCATATCTGCAAGTTGATCTTTTGTAGGTGTATGCATAACTTCAATTTCTTTATCAATGACCTTCTCTCTCAGAAAATGATATTGTATTTCAATATGCTTAGTTCTAGCATGAAACACAGGATTAGCTGCCAAGTATAGAGAACTCATATTGTCTCCACAAACAATAGGAGTACTCTGAATCACATCAAACACCTTCATAAGTGTCTTTAGCCATATTACCTCCTTTGCAGCTTCCACCATACCTTTATATTCTGCTTCTGTAGATGACAAAGCAACTGTATGTTGCTTCTTAGAACACCATGAAATCAATTTGTCTCCTACATAGCACAAATATCCATGGGTTGATCTTCTATCATCCACATTACCTGCCCAATCTGCATCACTATATATCTTCACTCTTGTATCAGAAGTAAATCCATAGTACAACCCTTCTCTGAGTGTACCCTTGATGTACCTAAGTACTCTTTGTCCTGCGATCCAATGTTCCTTTCTAGGACAATGCATAAATTGTGAAAGCACACCAACTGCATATGACAAATCAGGCCTTGTTAATGTAGCATAAATCAAGCTACCAACCAAACTTTGATAGAGCTTCATGTCTCTGAATTCTTCTCCTCCAAATCTAGACAATTTATGGTTCACTCCAAAGGTGTAGGTGCAACCCTGCAATCTTCCATTTTAAATTTGGTTAGCAAATTTTTAAGATACCTTTCTTGGGTCACATATACTCCATGTTGAGTATAAGAAATCTCCATTCCCAAGAAGAATGATAGGTTCCCCAAATCACTGATTTTGAACTCTTTCTCCATCTGCTTCTTGATCATTTGTATTCCTTTATCATCTGTTCCTGTAAGTATTATGTCATCAACATAAATACAGACATAAATGAAACCATCTTCACTTGCTTTGACTAGCAAGCTACTATCTGCCTTTGATGCTTGAAATCCAAGATCATTCAAGAACTTTACAAGCCTATAATTCCATGCCCTTGGGCCTGCTTTAATCCATACAAAGCTCTCTTGAGCTTACACACATAATTTGGATTCACTTGATCTTTGAATCCATCTGGTTGCTCCATGTAGACTTCATCTGAAATGTAACCATTCAAAAAAGCATTTTTAACATCTAATTGAGACAACTTCCAACCTTTGCAAGCAACAATTGCTATGAGGGTTCTGATTGTTGTCATCTTTGCCACAGGACTATAAGTCTCATCATAGTCCACTCCATATGTCTGTGCATACCCTTTCACAACAAGTCTAGCTTTGTACCTAGACACACTTCCATCTGCAAATCTTTTTGTTTTGTAAACCCACTTACATCCAATAATTTTCTGGCTATTAGGTTTAGGAACCAAATCCCAAGTCTGATTCTCTATCAATGCATCATACTCCTCTTGCATAGCTTCTTCCCAATTTCTTTTGCCTTTGGCTTCATCATATGTAGATGGATCTTCATCTGCTTTTATCAAATAAGCATAATCTTTAGTAGTCAAGAATGAGGTGTCATAGCTATACCTTGTAGGTTGCCATTTGTGCCTAGATGACCTCCTAACTTCTGCACTTCTTGAAGTCTCTGGTTCATCACATTTTGGATCAAATCTTGGCCTCTCTTCAACTTCATCCTGTACTTCATTATTCTCACTTTCATCAAGTAATTGAATCTTTGCTTTACCTTTCCTCTGATCCACTACTTCTTCAACATCTGCATGTACATTATATTTACCTGCATACCAAGTACCTTGCTCATCAAATGTAACATCCTTGGATACAAGGAATTGCTTTGTGGATGGACTCCACAACCTGTATCCCATTTGTTTATCATCATAACCAATGAATACATATTTTTCTGCCTTAGGCTCCAACTTATGCCTCAATTGAGATGGCACATATGCATATGCCAAGCATCCAAATATTCTGCAATGATCCAAGGTAGGTTTCTTACCCCACCAAGCTTCATATGGTGTCATACCTTGCAAAGCTTTACAAGGCAATCTATTGACCAAATATGTAGCTATATTTACAGCCTCTACCCACAAATAATTTGGGCAATTCTTCTCTTTCATCATGGTCCTTGCAAACTCAACAAGAGTCCTATTTCTTCTTTCTGCTACCCCATTTTGTTGAGGAGAGTACCTACAAGTAACTTCTCTCTTTATACCTGCATTCCACAAGTAATCATTGAATTCATTTGAAAAATACTCTCCCCCTCCATCTGACCTTAGTCTCTTCAATTTTTGACCTGTAATCCTTTCTGCATATGCATGATAATGTTTAAATGTATTAAACACTTCTGACTTTTCTTTAATCACATAAATTGTGATCCATCTGGTAGCATCATCAACATAAATGACATAATATCTTGAACCATTTATACTAAAGTCCTTTGAAGGACCCCACACATCTGTATGCACTAACTCAAGTCTTTCTGAATACATAAACCCATGCTTGGAATAGGATTGCTTATGAGCCTTACCTAATTGACATGCCTCACATCTGTATGTCATGTGTTGACCTGCAATGTTAGGCAACCCAAGCACTGAATCATTGTTAATCATTTCTTTGATACCTCTTTCATTGAAGTGTCCAAGTCTTTTATGCCAAAGATCCAATTCTGAGACTTTCTGCTCTCCATATGTGAACATAGCATGTCCAACATTTCCTTGTACCTTCAATGTGAAGAGCCTTCCTTCTTTCTTTCCTGTAACAACCTGTTTATACCCTTGACTAGGGTCTTCAACATAGACTCCATCATTGGTGAATCTTACCTCATATCCTTTTTCCACAATTTGACCTACACTGATCAAATTCTTTGGAATTGTGGGAACATAAAGAACCTTACTCAGAAGAGTGCTCCCATCTTTAGCCTTGACTGAACCAATTGACTTTACCTTATGCTTTGTATTATCACCTGTCTGAACTGTATGATTAATTGCATTATGATCTAGATCATTCATCAAAGCAATGTTTCCACTTAAATGATTACTACATCCTGAATCAATGTAAAACACTCTCATGTCCTCATGTGAGGTTTCATATGTTGCATTCATAATGAGAGTCGAATCCTCCTTCCGATCTGATGCATAGTTGTAGTAGGTGTTATTATAGGATTGATTTTGGAAGCTTCTTCCTCCACCTCTTCCAAAAGAATTCCTACCACCTCTACCTCTGAAGTTTCCTCTCTGAAATCTACCACCTCTTGCTCTTTGATTAAAGTTCTGATAATTACTATTATTCTGGTTATTGTGCCAACAATCATGAGATAGATGATTGGTCTTACCACATATCCAACAAGCTCTTGCATTATCTTTGTTGTGTCTGCCTCTTCCTCTACTTCTGCCATTTCCTTTTCCTCTTATGAAATTTGCTTGGTTTGAAGTGCCTTCTTCTTCACCTGATTGTTGCTTCCCTTTGTTAGCTTTCTTCCTGTCTTTAGAGTACATTGCATGACCTGCACTCTTATCAACATCTCCTTTGATATCATTCTCAAAAGTTAGCATATGACCTAACAATTGATTCAAATCAGGAGTAAAATGATCTAATGAAAGTTCTGTAGATAAAATGAAAGGCTTCCACTTCTCATCTCCTCTTAGCCCTGTGAGAATTTGTCTTACCAATTTGTCTTCTTCAATATCTTCATCCACTGCACCTAGAGAATCTGCAATGTCCTTCATCTTTGTCACATAATCAGAGATTGATTGTGAGGCCTTCTTCTTGAAGGTAGTAAATTTTGCCCATAGTGAAGCCTTCCTTGATTTGGTTGTGTTTTGGAAATGCTCCTCCAAAGCATTCCAAATGTCACATGCACTTTCAAGTCCTCTAATATGAGGAAGCATATAGTCATTGACTGCCATGTAGATTATGCTCCTTGCTTGAGCATCCTTCTTCATCCAATTCTTCAAATCTGCAAGCTCCTCTCTAGTTGGAACACTAGAGTCTCTAAATTCTGGCTTTTCTTCATCTCCTGTGATGTATCCCATCAGATCTTTGCTCATAAGATGAGCTTCCATCCTCATTGACCATGCAGGATAGTTCTCTCTATCCAGCTTCTCAATTTGGAGACTATCTCCCATTATTTCTTTACCTGTATTGTCAACTCTTTAATCTTTATGAGAAATAAATGTACCTCGACTTTGAATCTCGCTTCTTCTGATCCTTTTGATAGCTTCAATGTGTCTACCTTCAAGTTTTCTTCAACCTTTATCCTTTTGCACCTTCAAGATGTAAAGATTTGTACTTCTGCAGTAGTAGGAGTCTTCTTCACTTCAATTTTGACACAACCTGCTCTGATACCAGTGATGGAGAGTGTTAATCTCCAAAAGAACAAGCTATCCTTGGTATTAGACCACCTCTAGACCAAGAATAACTTTGGACTCCACATAATTTTGGAAATATACTCACACATTACCAAGATTTTGACTAACTGTGAAGAAATCACTTTTCTGAAAAGTCTGCTGCAGATTAATCACTCATTGACTAATCAATCCTGTAAAGTTTTTGATAAAACTTTGTACAATACTTCTCCTAGAGATTGCGCAACCTTTCCAAGTTAAATTTCTCAAAATGATTGAGTACACACTGAGAAATGTGTGAAACACTTTACCTATGTCTGAAACAGCTTCTCTGTAATGGCGACTTTGACACCTGCAACTTCTTAGCTACAGTTCTCCCAATGTCAAACCCGTTTGATCAAGATCTTTTAGCCATAGATGGCTTACCTTCCAACTTAGATTTTAAGCCCTCACTTGTGTAAAACTTTACACCACACACTGAGTAATGTTCATTTCTCTGAACATGAAATCTGCGCCAGTTTTGTCGACTCTCAGAACATCATTACATATGAATGTTCCTAAACTAAATTCTCTCAACCTGATTACAATTAGCCTCTCAAATTCTAGCCATAGATAGATTAGCTATGGACTTAGATACGTGCAGAAGGATTTCTCAAAAGATTAAACACAGAAGGAGCAGATAGCAAAACATCGGGCGCAAGTTTTCTTGATTACTCAGAAAAATTACATCTAAGTGAAGTTGATGAATTCAACTCACTTCTCATGTGTCTAATGACACTCTCTACTATTCCTTTCTCTCTTCCTATTCTCTATTCTTCTTGTGCTCTCTTTGCCTCGACATTTTTCAAAGTATTTATAGATAAATATATACAAGTTTATGACTAGACAAAAGTATAAGTCAGCTAATGTACATATGTGTACATATCTTTGGGTTTCTGAATATGTCCTTCCTTCAACCTTCTGAAATTGTTTTCTTCTTGACTCCTTGACTTCATTTCTTCATAATCCTTCAATTGATGATTGACATGCACCAACAGAAGAGTACAAGCAGGATGGACGATTGGTTGCCAAAGGAAACAAAGTGGGTAGGATGTTCACCTTAAATGTGAAGAGTCCTGAAATGAATGCAGCCATGTTTGCAAAAGGTGCAGGAGTTATTGCAGATATAGAGATATGGCACAAACGGATTGGACATGCAAACTTGCAAAGGCTGAAACTGATGCAGTCAAAGGAGATTGTCCATGGACTACCAAATTTCAAAGTTGCAGAAATGCAAAAGGTATGTGCAGCATGTCAATTTGGTAAACAGTCAAGAGCATCATTTCCACATGACAAGCATGTTAGTGAGAATGTACTAGAAGTAGTACATACAGATGTTTGGGGTCCAGCAAAGACCACATCTATGGGCGGTTGCAGGTTCTATGTTACCTTCATTGATGATCATACACGCAAAGTATGGGTATATTTCATGAAAGAGAAGAGCGAGGTGTTTACTCACTTCCAGAATTTTAAAGTTATGGTGGAAAAGCAGACAAGGAAGTACATTCAGACATTAAGATCTGATGGAGGAGGTGAATACATGTCAAATGAGTTCAAAAGTTTTGTAAAAAAACATCGAATTCGGCGTCAGTTTTCATGCATGTACACACCACAACAGAATGGTGTTGTTGAACGCAAAAACAGACATATTGCAGAAATAGCAAGAGCCTTAATGGCTGAGAAGAATATGCCTCATTGTTATTGGGCAGAAGCTATGCATAATGTTGTATACATCATGAACAGAACTTCGACTACTGCTGTACATCAAGTTACACCTAAAGAGAAGTTTAAAGGTAAAAAGCCAAACTTATCACATTTGGAAGTTTTTGGCTGTATTGCATATGTACATGTCCCAGATGAATTGAGGACGAAGCTTGATCCAAAAGCAGAAAAGTGTGTCTTCATTGGATACTCCCTTGAGCAAAAGGGATATAAATGTTATAACCCACTCACACGACAGGTAAAGGTGAGCAGAGATGTGGTATTTGATGAAATTTCAAGCTTCTATGCAGATGCCAAAGAAGGACTGAATCTTGAACCAAATGACAAATAAAATGCTAAAAAATCAAGTGCAAAATCTCAGGTTTTGAGTGGACCAGATGCATCACCAAGCAACAATTCCAACTCAAATCCATGGAGTGGAAGATTACATGGGAATTTCAGTCTAGCCAATTCATCAAATACATCCAAGAAAGGTAAAGAAAAGCTTTCTATTGGTCATAAAACATGTGCAGGTTCTAAAGACGTTGATGGAGATTCAAGCAGTTTAGAAAAGAGTCTTGATGAGGAACTTGGATTGCCCTCTGTGAAGACTCGAGGAGTAAGAAGGCCACATGCAGATGATACAAGGAGAAGTGACCCAGGACCAAGAAGATCTGGGAGGATGCGTAATTCAGTGCAACGATTGACATATGATAGTTACATGGCTCGCCATTGTGCCTACATGACAAAGGTAATTCAAGATGCTGAACCTTCTTGTTTTGAAGATGCAATTGGTAATGCAGATTGGGAAAAAGCTATGGATGAGGAGATGGCTGCACTTTATGGAAATGATACATGGAAGCTGGTTCCATTGCCGCAAGGAAAGAAACCCATAGGCTATAAATGGGTTTACAAGGTAAAGCATAATGCTGATGGTAGCATAAGCAGGTATAAAGCACGATTGGTAGCTAAAGGATATGCACAGACATATGGGATTGATTATGAGGAAACATTCAGCCCTGTAGCTAAAATGTCTACTGTTAGGACACTTGTTGCATTAGCTTCAGCAAAAGGATGGACTTTGCATCAGATGGATGTGAAGAATGCCTTCCTACATGGTGAGTTACAGGAAGAAGTATATATGGACCAGCCACAAGGATATAAAGATTCAAAGCATCCAGAATATGTTTGTAGGTTGCAAAAGGCTTTGTATGGGCTGAAGCAGGGTCCACGTGCATGGCATGCAAGGATTGCTGATTACTTAACCAGCATTGGGTTTTCTATGTGTGATGCAGATCACTCACTATATGCGAGGAAGGTTGATGATGGCATCACTATTGTGGCTATTTATGTTGATGACCTGATTGTAGGTGGTGATAATAAAGAAAGCATCAAAGAGGTAAAGAAACTTCTTATGCACGAATTCGACATGAAAGATCTTGGTGTGCTGCGTTATTTCTTGGGCATTGAGTTTATACATACACAAACAGGTATATGGATGTCGCAAAGGCAATATGCCTTGAATATGCTGCAAAAGTATGGTATGGCTTATTGTAAGCCAATTTCTATGCCTTTAGATCAGAACTTGAAATTGGATACTACATCAGGTGAAGCATTGGAAAATGCTACTATGTACAGGAAAATTGTGGGAAGTCTTATATATCTTACAATTACAAGGCATGATTTAAGCTACACTATTGGACTTGAAAGTCAGTTTATGCAAGTTCCCAGGAAGCCACATTTGGATGCTCTGAGGCGCACTCTACGTTATGTGAGTGCTACTTTGGATTATGCATTGTTTTATGAAGTTGGTGTAGATTTGCAGGTTCATGGATACACCGATGCAGATTGGGCTGGTAGTACTCCAGATAGAAGATCTACTAGTGGCTTTCTTTTCTCACTCGGAGGTGCAGCTATTACATGGAGTAGTAAGAAGCAACCCACTGTTGCTTTGTCGAGTACAGAGGCGGAGTATAGAGGTGCTGCAATGGCAGCATGTGAGGCATCATGGCTGGATATGTTACTTGCAGATTTAGGTGTGGAAGTACAAAAGCCTATCACTATCTATTGTGATAATCTTAGCAGCATACAGTTAGCACGGAACCCTATTTTCCATGCTAGAACAAAGCATATCAAGGTACATTATCACTTCATCAGAGAGAAGGTATTAGCAGGTGATATTGATCTTGTTTATGTGAGAACAGATGAGCAGGTTGCTGATATTTTCACCAAAGCTCTTGCAGCTGAGAAGTTGAAGAAGTTTAGGAAGATACTTGGATTACAGGATATGGAGTTGAGCTTGAGGGGGAGTGTTGAGATATCAAGCTCAACATGTGATGATCCAGGATGACACGTACCAATTTTTCGTTTCTCTGACATGTATAGTGGTCACGCCGGTATATGTCAGGGATACTTCATTGAGCTTTATTAGATTTATCTACCGAGAGTGATGGCACATTTGTTTCTTGCCAGCTCACTCATTCGCAGACATTAGGTTTTTCCTTATGTACTGATCTTTATATATTGCACTTGTTGTATTCTTGTTTTTAGGTCATTCTTGTACATTCCTTTTATGTAATAGAAGAAGAAGAAGAAGATCATTCTTCCTTGCCTCAATCTGTGTGTGTGCTTCTCCTTGAGAGTGAGAGTGTGTGTGTGAGCTCTCTTCCTTATCTCCTTCCTCGTGACAACCATTTGTGGTTTAATAAGAAGAGAAACTTGTTGGATTTGAAGCTTAAGTGCTTGGCCTTGCTTATCAGGCATGCCATGGGTATTATGGAATTTGGGGATCCATAAATAGGACTCAAAGTTTAATGTTCCTCTTCCTAAGTTAAATTTTGTTGGCTTTTGAATTAACTCAACATATAAAAAGCATAAAAGTTAATGGGCATAATCTCAGCACACCATTAAACTTTTATGCTTTTGACTTCATATGAAGAAGTCATTTTTCTATCTTAAACCTTAAACTTACAATACTTGATTTCTCTCTCATGTCCCATAACCCATGCATATGTGATTCAATCCATGCATCATAGTGTATGCCAAAGAAATTTACATCTTTTCTTGAAGATGTTTAGCATGCGTAAGGTCCAAAAATCGAACCCCTCTTTAAAGCATGCATGGAATTCACATTTAGAACTCCATTTAATGCATGAATACATGCTTGTGTTTTCCATTCATGTTCATGCCATGCTATGATGGGCATTCGATTTCCATTCTTTGACAACCTTCAAGTGGTGACTTCATTATGTGCTGATGAGAAACATTTTTCTATTCAAATATGGCTTTAATGCATATTTCAAATGGATCATTTTATGCACCATTCAATAAGCATTAGGACTTGATTTTCATTTGAAATGCATTCTTGAATGCATTATTCTTGTATGGCAAGAACAATTAGAAAGTAACACTTACCTTCATGAAAGCTATGTCCATCCTTTGTATACCTTGCATAGTGGGGCCATCTTTGATATTGCAAGTTTGGACAATCATAATTCTTCAAAGTTCCATTGTTCTTGCTTGGGCATACTTACTTGTATGCCTGATGATGCAAAAACTCTTAACAGTGCCTAAATGCATGCTCGTAGTCCTATATCAATTGCATTTATATTTGCCACAAAAATGGTTTTTTGTGCATATTCTATGTATGCCACCAAATGCTTATGAAAGCAAATACGTTACCTTATTTCAAATGCATACATACATGTTTGCTTCAATATACGTTGGCATACACAAAAGATGCACAAATATTTTCTTTCAGAAATAAAATATTCGAATAGAATGAAATAATACTTAGCTTTGAAGGTTCTCCTTGGTGGAACTTGAATTTGATGAAATCACACCCGATGTCTTCAAGATCCATACTTCCTTTTTATCCTCTTAAAAATTGTCCATCTCCACCTTTTGCCAAGATTTCTCGTAGTGACTAATGGTTGTGCACATTTGAGGAGTGTGAGGACGCCTCTTGGTTGCCTGCATGCTGGCTGGGGGGATTGCCCATTTCCTCTTTTGGCTCTGAGAATGGCTTGGGTGATTCGCGCGAGCTGTATGTGTAGTGCTTTATCCCATAAATGAAGGAATGAATTGCGCAGTGCTCTATATATCTAGAATCATTTCCACCTTCTCTTCAACAGTATACGAGAGGCTAGAGCAACCGACGGGCACTCCAACTAAATGGTTGTGTGAGTTTCCAAGTGCCTTGTCTTGTACTCCGTGGCCGGCTGGGCCTTAACCCCCATGCATTGAATGTGTGCTGTTGCGCCATCTCTGATGGGTCCGTCGGAGACATACGAGCAGCTTTTAGTTAGAGATAGATTCAAGAATTCTTCCAGCTCCTCGTGGGCAGGGAAAAAAAAGAAATTTGTATCCAATACTATAAAATCGAGCTACTCGTGAGCGCTAGAAAAAGAAAAAGGGTGGCTCTGCATACCAATGTTATGAAAACAACTTCCTAGAAACTAAGCTATCATTCAAGAGTATAAAATCAACTAGTGTAAACCACCAAGGTGAAGGGAGAGCACGTCTCCACCCATCCAACTCCACCCATATATATACCTCTAGCCCAAGGGGGTGCATGTCCTTGAGATTGGCCAAGTGTCCATCCAAGTGTCCCTCATGTGGACACATTCCCAAGGGTGATCACATGCCTTCTAATTTCCCAAGGTTTATCACATGCCTTCTAAATCAAATGAGGATTCTTCTCTCACGTACACACAAGGTGGCTTCTAGAGAAGCTTCTCCCAAGACTAAGGTTCCCACACCTTAGGATAAATCAAGCCTAAGGTTCTAACCATTCAATTGGGAGCTCATATGAATAAATACCTCAAGGGTTAAAACCAAGGGTTTCACCCAAAGGTTCAAGGCATGTTCCAAGGGTAATTCAAGGGTTAGACCAAAGCAAACATACATAATATTCTAACCTTTAGAATCCATATGTTTATCCTTTTAAACCCATTAATTATACAACAGATTACTTTGCAAAATATGGCATCCGATTGTCACTCACCATAGCATATGATCCATAAGCCAATGGAAAAATTGAACATGGTCATCCTCCAATCATTAAAGCCTTGGCAAAAGCCTGATGGGAAAATCGAGAATTGGCCAAAGTATCTTCCATTTGCCTTGTGGATAGATAGGATGATGTGCAATAGGACTACTAGATATATATGAGCAAAACTAATGTACTGTCAAAAACCTAAATGGCTGATGCAGTCACATGTTTTAGCATGGACTTCATTGCCCTAGGAAGATGAGATGTCAAGGGAGGAACTTCTAGCAATGTGAATTCTTAAATTCAAAAGAGGGAGGAACCTGATAAAGAAGAGAAAATGAGAACTATGAAACATTGGAAGACGAAAAAGAAGAAGATGATGATGAAGAAGAAGAAGAAGGAGAAATGGAAGTAGGGGAATCGGGAATATGGAGCCAAGGTAAAAGAGAAAGGTAACTTAAGGATTGAAAAAAGGAAAATATGTAAATATGTAAATATGTACATATGTATGTATATGTGTTGGTAAAAGAAAATTCATCAAATTAAAAATCCAAGTCTAAATATTCGTTTTTGTTATGCACACACCTATAAAAGTTCAAATAAAAGAAAACAAAAGACTAAAGATAAGCCACAGACTATCATCTAGCTCCCCTAATATGGGAAAGCAAAGATGGGAAGAAGATGATGAACGGACTAGTGGTAGTGGATGAATCTAGAGACTGAGGAGATGTTGATAGACATGGTGAAGGAGGAAATCTAGATAGAGAAACAAATGCAAGAAGAGAATTGTTAAAAGTCAAGCTTCAAGCTACAAATTCGTGGGGAATCTTTTATGGACATGTGGATCAATCAAAGGAAGCCAAAATCCACGAGATTCCATCAAGAAAAGTCACTCAACCACTCCCCAAGCCATCTCAACTAAGTCCTCCAAGTTAGGAGGCTGATTTGGAAAGGTAGTTCCTAGATTTTAGGGACACACTTCTCACTATAAAAGGAGCATGTATCCCGACTTCTTTTGGGCCATCTTCTTGGAGTTTTAGCTCATGTAAAGTGAGCACTAAGTGCTGGAGTTGTGATAAGCAAGCTCCTTGCTTAAGCTATCCCCTTGCTTGCGTGTTTGTTTTCTTTTAATAGGCATATCTATGTGTGTGTGCAGGCAGTGTTGCAACTCTCTACCCTTGAGTTGTTAGCATTGGTTCTCCCTCATATTGTATCCATTTGATGTAATTCTTGTCTCATTGGATAGCTATTAGAGTCTATTTTATGCTCATCAATTCTTTGGAGCATCTCTGAGTAGTCTAGGAGCAACATTCATTTTAGTGAAGTTGTGTGATTGATATCTCTCTCTGTGTGTAGGCTCTGTTGGAAATATTTTGCTCTCTGTTGTAAGGGTTGGTTCTCCTTCTCTATTTATCCATTTGCTATGAGTTTGGTGTCATTGGGTATCTATGTGTTCTAAAGTTGACCCAAAGTTGAGATTCATTCTCTGTATAATCTCTGAGAAAAGCTTGTTGGAGTGAAGTGAGGTCTCTGCTTGACTAGTAGTTGTGAGCATTCAACTAGCTCATGTTGTAGACATTGTTTCTCTTTGTATAAGCATCCATTTGAAGTGAAATTTGATTTGTTGGAAAGCCCTTGGTGTCTACTACAAGTCTACAAAAGCTCGCTGGATGTGTTTGCATAATCTCTGAGTAAGATCATTTTTGGCGTGCAGAGGTCAAAGAAGGATACCTATGGAGGTCATTCGCGCTTCATCGTTGCTTAGGGGTTGAGATACTTCCCCCATCAGTGGTATCAGAGCATTTGGGCATCTTGGAGGTATCACATACAAGCAAGAAGACCTCTTGGAGTTGGTGGTTGAAGATTTGCATCAACAAAAGCTTCTTGGAGGTAGCTCACATCAAGGGGGAGCTATTCTACTCAAAGTTTCAAGAGCACAAGGTGTCCATCTAACGAAATCTTTGGATTGAGGTAACCTCAGAGCCTCGTTTTCATTTTACACACATTGGAGCATTAGCCAAGGGCTAGTTCAAGTATCAAAGACTAGATATGGGAGACTTCAACACTCAAATTGAAAAGCTAGACAAAGGGAACTATCAACCATGGAGATTTAGGGTCTCCAACTATCTTATGGGCAAGGGCCTTTGGGGGTTGATTAGTGGAAGTGAACCAAGACCTAGGTTGGATGAGAATCCAACCAGTGACCAGAGAAGGGCCTTTAGGGAATGGAATGAAAGAGACAAGAGGGTTATCTTTATTCTTTCCCAACACATTAGCAATAGCATGATCGGCCATATCCAAGACTTGGATTCAAGCATGAAGGTATGCGAGTCACTTGAAAGGCTTTATTCAACAAGCACCAAAGCAAGGAATATCCAACTCAAGAATGAGCTCAACAACCTTAGGAAGAGCTGAGGGTGTAGCATAAATGACTACATACTTAAGGTCAAGGAGTTATCAGATGCATTGGGATCCATTGGAAGCCACGTAGATGATGACGATCTTGTGGCTTATACTCTCAATGGTTTGAGAGATGATGAGAAGTGGAAACCCTTTACCACTTCAGTTTATGTAAGGGATAATCTTCCTGAATTTGAGCAATTGGTTGCTCTCATGGTCACCGAAGAAATGAACATAGGTGGAAGTTCAACTAAAAGCAAGGATGCACAAGTTTTCTATGCAGGTAATCAAAGGGGCAAAGGAAGACGAGGACAAGGAAGGGGCAAAGGAAGGTTTGGAGGAAGGCAAGGCCACTCAAGCAATCAAGGACATGACCAAGGCACCTCATCACAAAGAGGGAGAGGAGGAACAAGAGGAAGAGGAGGACGACATCAACAAAACAGGAATGAAGATGGCGAAGGATGTTACATATGTGGCAAGTTTGGTCACTATGCTAGAGATTGCTACCAAGGAGGAAACCAAAGGAGCTATAATCAAGGTTCTTCATACAAAGGCCAAGGTAATTATGCTTCTACAAGTTCAGAAAATGACAATCTCTTGATGATGCACATGAATGGGAATTCAAGCAAAGTAGATAACACTTGGTATATTGATAGTGGATGTAGCAACCATATGAGTTGCAATGCTTCTTGGTTTACTAATCGACATGTTCCCAAAGGTAAAGGACATGTAGAAACAGGTGATGATACAGCCCATGAGATCTCCCATGTTGGAGATGTAGCTTTGGATGACAAGGAGGAAGGAAGATGTCTCAAGGATGTCTTGCATGTACCTACTATCACAAAGAACTTGGTGTCCGTTGGGCAAATGGTTGAAAGAGGCTATCAAGTAAGATTCAACAAAGGTGGATGCTTTCTGGAGAACCCTAAGCAAGGTTACAAGGTCATAGCAAGAGGAAAGAAGCAAGGGAGACTCTTCACTTTGGAGGTAAATTCTCATTCCACTCAACATGTCTACTTCACATATGGAAACAAGAGGATTTCAGAGTTGGACTTGTGGCACAAGAGGATAGGTCACATCAACATACAAAGAATGAAGGAAATGCAATTCAAGAGGCTCGTTGAAGGTCTTCCCAACTTCCAAGGACAAGGTATGAAGCATTTATGTGAATCTTGTCAACTAGGGAAGCAAGTGAGACTTCCATTCAAGAAGAGTGGCTACATAAGCCAACATCCATTGGAGTTGATACATACAGATGTGTGGGGGCCAACCAAAGAGAAATCCATTGGAGGTAACAAGTACTTTTTCACTTTTATAGATGATTGCACAAGGATGGTTTGGGTTTATTTCATAAAAAACAAATCAGATGTGTTTACATGTTTCAAAGCATTCAAGGCAATGGTAGAGAAGAAAACAGGTACATATATCAAGAAGCTAAGGTCCGATGGAGGGGGAGAATGTTTCTCCAATGAGTTTTCTAATTTTTTAATGGATCAAGGTACCAAGAGGCAAGTAACATGCAGGTACACACTCCAAGAAAATGGAGTAGCAGAGAGAAAGAATAGATACATTTTCGAGATCGCTAGAGCAATGCTAATGTACCTAACATGTTTTGGAGTGATGCAGCAAATACCATCGTGTATCTAATGAATAGGGCTCCTACCTCAGGGATCCATGGCTTGACACCATATCAAGCCTATTATGGTAAGAAACCTGATCTTTGCCACTTGAAGATATTTGGATGTACTTGTTATGTACATGTGCCAAGTGAATTGAGGCACAAGCTACAACCAAAGGCAGAAAAGTGTGTGTTTCTAGGATATTCAAATGATCATAAAGGTTACAAGTGCTTCAACCCAAACACAAAGGACTTGAGGATATCAAGGGATGTAGCATTTGATGAGCTACTCCCTTGGTATAAGAAGTATGATTGTATGCATGACTATGAAGAAGAAAAGCATGGACATGATGAAGAACAAATCGACCTAGAGCTAAGCGGCCCAAGGTGTTCCATCAATGAAGATAGTTCAAGCATGAACTCACCATGGAGGGGGAGATCTTCATCAAGATATGAAGCACACTCAATCAACAAAGGCAAAGCAACATTGGTGGAGTTGGATGAAGAAGGTAATGAAGTTGAAGATGATGAAGGACACATGATGGAGAAAGAAGCCACGTCAAAGAAAGAGATCAAGTTCCCAAGGCAAAGGAGGTTTATTCCTCCAAAAGGTGAAGAAAGGAAGTCTTCTAGAGTTAAGTATCCAACTCAAAGGTTTACTTATGATTCATACATGGCAACGCATTATGCATGTATGAACAAAGTAGTAGAAGATCATGAGCCCGATTTCTATGAAGATGCAAGCATGTACACCGAATGGAAAGAGGCAATGCAAGAAGAGATCGACGCACTTGAGGAAAATCAAACATGGACTCTAGTGCCCAAGAAGGGGAACATGAAGGTAATAGGTAATAAGTGGGTGTATAAAGTAAAGAGGAATTCAGATGGATCTATTTCTAGGTTCAAAGCAAGATTGGTGGCCAAGGGTTTTGCACAAACCTATGGAGTGGACTTTGAAGAGACATTCAGCCCCGTGGCAAAGATGAGCACCATTAGGACACTCATTGCAATGGCTGCTAGCAAAGGATGGAAGCTTTTCCAATTGGATATCAAGAATGCCTTTCTCAATGGAGACTTGGAAGAAGAGGTATACATGGAGCAACCACTAGGTTTTGTTCATAAAAAGTTTCCACATCATGTTTGTAGGTTGAAGAAGGCACTTTATGGCCTAAAGCAAGCTCCAAGGGCTTGGAACCAATGATTGGTGGACTATTTGATCAAATGTGGTTACAATCAATGCAAGGCGGATCCATCTCTCTTCATCAAACAAAGAGGAGAACTTGTAGTCTACATGTGTGTGTATGTAGATGATCTTATCATTACAGGTAATGATACAAAGGGCATTGAGGAGATCAAGGCAAAGCTTGGAAAGGAGTTTAGGATATCTGATCTTGGAGATCTTAGGTATTTTCTTGGCATTGAAGTTGTATACAAAGAAGAAGGTATTATGCTCATACAAAGGAAGTATATTCTAGACCTACTTGAGAGGTTTGGGATGCTACATTGCAAGCCTATTTCAAATCCCATGGAAGTTAATGTAAAGCTAAGCTCCATTGATGAAGAGCCATTAGAGGATGTAACTTTGTATTGATCTATTGTAGGCTCTTTCAATTATGCCACAATAACTAGGCTTGACAAAGCATATGGAGTTGGAGTGTTATCACAATTTATGCATAATCCAAGGACTACACACTTGCAATCTACAAGAAGAATGTTACGATATCTCAAGGCCACTATAAATGAAGGATTGTTCTATTCATTTGATGATGATATGCAGGTCAAATCTTATTCTAATGCGGATTGGGCCGGTTCCAAGGAGGATAGAAGAAGTACAAGTGGTTACCTAGTCATGCTAGGTAGCAAGATCATCTCATGGATTTCAAAGAAGCAACCCACGGTGCCATTATCTTCCACCGAGGCTGAGTATAGAGCTTTGGCTCAAGTCACATGTGAGCTAATGTGGATTAAGAAGTTATTTATGGAGCTTAATTTGCAGGTTGACACATATCCAATTTTTTGTGACAACATGAGTAGCATTCATCTAGCATCGAATCCTGTCTATCATGCTAGAACCAAGCATATTGAAGTGCACTATCACTTCATAAGGGAAAAGGTGATATCCAAGGAAGTTTCAGTACATCATATTGGTACCAAGGACCAAGTTGCTGACATGTTTACAAAGGCTTTGGATGGGATGAAGATTTCAAAATTTAAGCTATGCATCAACATGAAGGAGCTTGGATGAGGACAAAGAATTGAAGCTTGAGGGGGAGTGTTAAAAGTCAAGCTTCAAGCTACAAATTCATGGGGAATCTTTTATGGACATGTGGAGCAATCAAAGGAAGCCAAAAGCCACGAGATTCCATCAAGAAAAGTCACTCAACCACTCCCCAAGTCATCTCAACTAAGTCCTCCAAGTTAGGAGGCTGATTTGGAAAGGTAGTTCCTAGATTTTAGGGACACACTTCTCACTATAAAAGGAGCATGTATCCCGACTTCTTTTGGGCCATCTTCTTGGAGTTTTAGCTCATGTAAAGTGAGCACTAAGTGCTGGAGTTGTGATAAGCAAGCCCCTTGCTTAAGCTAGCCCCTTGCTTAAGCTAGCCCCTTGCTTAAGCTAGCCCCTTGCTTGCTTGTTTGTTTTCTTTTAGTAGGCATATCTATGTGTGTGCGCAAGAAGTGTTGCAACTCTCTACCCTTGAGTTGTTAGCATTGGTTCTCCCTCATATTGTATCCATTTGATGTAATTCGTGTCTCATTGGATAGCTATTAGAGTCTATTTTATGCTCATCAATTCTCTGGAGCATTCTCTGAGTAGTGTGGGAGCAACATTCATTTTAGTGAAGTTGTGTGCTTGATATCTCTCTCTGTGTGTAGGCTCTGTTGGAAATATTTTGCTCTCTGGTGTAAGGGCTGGTTCTCCTTCTCTATTTATCCATTTGCTATGATTTCGGTGTTGGGTAGCTATTAAAGTGCTCTAAAGTTGACCCAAAGTTGAGATTCATTCTGTGTATAATTTCTCAGAAAAGCTTGCTGGAGTGAAGTGAGGTCTCTGCTTGACTAGCAGTTGTGAGCATTCAACTAGCTCATGTTGTAGACATTGTTTCTCTTTGTGTAAGCATCCATTTGAAGTGAAATTTGATTTGTTGGAAAGCCCTTGGTTTCTACTACAGGTCTACAAAAGCTCACTGGATGTGTCTGCATAAGCTCTGAGTAAGATCATTTTTTGTGTGTAGAGGTCAAAGAAGGATACCTGTGGAGGTCATTTGCGCTTCGTCGTTGCTTAGGGGTTGAGATACTTCCCCCATCAAGAATAGCATCTAGTTTATATGGACCTTTCTTCTACCATTGGTGAGGAGACTTACCCCAACCAAGAGGAAACATTTTGAATGAATCTCTATATCCCATCCATAGTCCATGTATATAAATAAAGGTAAGGTCGTTTTTCTAATATTCTTTTTCACTTCAAAGATATTTCAAATTCAACCTACTCATGTGTTGCATGATGTAATGATTTGCATGTATGTAACTACTATAATCAATCATTAATACATACAAAAGTTGTTGTGTGTATCTCTATGTTATATGTAGGCATATGTAGGACCCTTCTTTTTTGCATCCACGAACCACAAAGATATAGGGACTCTACACTTAATCTTTGGTGCAATGACTAGAGTAATGGGCATGCATTCACGAAACAATTTGCCTTGTTGATGTAGGTGGATATATCTAGCATATGAAAAAGTGTTCGACCACAACATATTCTGCCAGAAAAAAGAGGATTTTCACACTATTTATGGCCTGTCTATCGCTGGTATAGATCCAGGTACTATATCAAAAAAAATCGGTTAGTGAGGCAGATTGGTTGTATGTCTTCAAGGTAACTCAACTCAAGGAGAGAATGAAAGTTAAATATGTCAGACAAGAGTTCTATGACGCACTGATGGTGTTACATCAGAAAGTCTAATAGGAGGTACCAACAAACTACAAATTGTCTGTACAATTCGCTAGAGCCTTTGCATTTGAAAACTGTACCACTGCTCAAACATCAAAAACTCTAGCTATGTACCAAGTGGCATGGGCTGTAGCTACAAAAGCTTCTACTGAAAGATGCAAGAAGATGGGTACATTGCAGTCCAAGATCCAAAGGTTTTACAGTTGTTTGAACGATGATGCTTCACCACTTTTAGAGCCTTTGGATGCGAACTTGCAGGAATAGAAAGAAGATGGTGAGTTAAATGTTCGACAAGGTATAGCAATTGCTACCATAAGGCGAGTGGAGGGTACTAAGGTTATACATACTTTAGAATTGTTAATTGATAGTGAGCAGAATAAGTTGGATTGGGTCAAGCTTGATATGGATCAAGCCAAGCTATCAAAGGCTATTGAGTCTAAGGTGACTACAGTAGTCATTGAGATGAGAAAAAAGTTACAGGTATCCATATATGAATTGAAATGTGATGTGGGAATGTCTCCTGAGAGGAGGATTCAGTTCGAGATGCAAATTCAGATATATACTATTAATCTGGAGCTATTAGGGGTTGATCCAGATGAGAATGACAAGGTGCCTGAACTGGAGGTAATATTTAGCTTTATTGACATTGGTTGGAACATTTTTTTAAGGTTCAATATTGATCATTTGGATTGTTACATACACAAGCTGAATATAAGTTGCATGCGAATCGGCTGAAGAGTGCAAATTGGCATCTATCCTTTGTTAAGAACATGTTAAGCATGATGGATTCAAATGAATTGTCACCATTATTGCCATTATCTCCCCTAGAGTTACCATCAGCCCTCTTACTCAGTGTTTCATCCATGTGCATAGCATGTGGTTTGAATATTGAGGAGAGGGTGAGTTTTATAGTGCACCTTATGCCATGCAACCATGCATATCAGTATATTTGTTTTGTAGCACATTGTCGTGTGTCATTCAACTGTTTAGGACCTGAATGTGGTGCTGAAATACCAGAACAACTGTGGCAAACAATCTCTAGATTCTTTGATGGTGGATTCAACTTTCACAGAGGTAAGCTTATCGTGTTGATTAATATTAATAATATTACTTTTTATCCATGGTTGTGGCTTCTTGGTTAGTTGTTTATAAGTAGATATTACTAATTAGGTTGCTACTTGCTACCTATTACTAAGTAGCTGGTTCTCAGTTACTTGTTACTAAGTATCTATTACTAATTAGATTATTACTAGTTACTGAGTTGTTGATTCTCGGTAACTTGTTAGTATCTATTACTAATTAGCTTGTTACTAGTTAGCTATTACCAGGTTACTAAGTTATTACTAATTATCTTGTTAACAATTAGCTATTACTAAGTAGCTAGTTCCTAGTTAGCTTAGTAATTAGCTATTACTATTTAGCTTGTTACCAGTTAGTTATTACTAAGTAGCTAGTTCTTGGTTAGTTGTTTGTAATTAGCTATTACTAATTAGCTTGTTAATAGTTAGCTATTACAAAGTAGCTGGTTCTTAGTTAGTTGTTAGTAATCAGCTAGTACTAACAAGCTAGTTACTAATAAGCTAGTTACTAATTAGCTATTACTAAGTATATGGTTATGGTTAGTTGTTTGTAACTAATTAGCATGGTACTAGTTAGCTATTACTAAGTTGCTAACTGTGGGTTACTTGTTAGTAACTAGCTATTAATAATTAAATTATTACCAATTAGCTATTACTAAGTAGTTGTTCATTAGTTAGCTGTTAGAAATAGTTATCAATATATTAGTTTGTTACCAATTAGCCATTAATAATTAGCTATTACTAAGTAGCTATTACTAAGTAACTATTACTAAGTAGCTATTACTAAGTAGCTATTACTAAGTAGCTATTACTAAGTAGCTATTACTAAGTAGTTGTTACTAAGTAGCTATAACTAAGTAGCTAATTCTTCATAGCTATTACTAAGTAGCTATTACTAAGTAGCTGGTTCTTAGTTAGCTTATTAGTAAGTTATGATTAATTAGCTTGTTACTAATCACCTATTACTAATTAGCTATTACAAATTAGCTATTACAAATTAATATTTAGTTTGTTAGTAATCAGCTATTATTAATTAGCTATTATGAATTAGCTATTACTAATTAGCTATTACTGATCAGCTACTATTGATTAGCTTGTTACTCATTAGCTATTAGTGATTAGCTATTATTGATTAGCTATTACTAATTAGCTATTATTGATTAGCTATTACTGATAACTATTATTGATTAGCTATTACGATTTAGCTATTACGAATTAGCTATTACAAATTAGCTATTACGAATTAGCTATTACTAATTAGCTATTACTAGCTAGCTATTACTAATTATCTATTACTAATTAGGTATTATTAATTTGCTATTATGAATTAGCCATTACTAATTAGCTTGTTACTAAGTAGCTATTACGAAGTAACTAGTTCTTGGTTAGTTGTTTGTAATTAGCTATTACTAATTAGCTATTACTAAGTAGCTATTACTAAGTAGCTGATTGTTCGATAGTTGTTAGTAGCTGGCTATTACTAATTAGCTTGTTACTAATTCGTGATTATTAATTATCTATTATTGATTAGCTATTATTGATTAGCTATTATTGATTAGCTATTACTGATTAGCTATTATTGATTAGCTATTATGAATTAGCTATTATGAATTAGCTATTACTAATTAGCTATTACTGATTATCTATTACTAATTAGCTATTAAAAATTAGCTATTACGAATTAGCTATTACAAACTAGCTATTAATAAGTAGCTATTACTAATTAGCTATTAGTGATTAGCTATTATTGATCAGCTATTAATAAGTAGCTATTACTAATTAGCTATTATTGATTAGCTATTATGAATTAGCTATTACTAATTAGCTATGGTGAATTAGCTATTACAAATTAGCTATTACTAATTAGCTATTACTAATTAGCTATTACTAGTTAGCTATTACTAATTAGCTATTATTAATTCGCTATTACGAATTAGCCATTACTAATTAGCTTGTTACTAAGTAGCTATTACGAAGTAACTAGTTCTTGGTTAGTTGTTCGTAGTTAGCTATTACTAATTAGCTTGTTATTAATTAGCTATTACTAAGTAGCTAATTGTTTGATAGTGCTAGTAGTTAGCTATTACTAGTTAGCTTGTTACTAATTCGCGATTACTAAGGATCTAGTTTTTCGTCAATTTTTTGCAATAAGTCATCCATCAACTATCTCTTTCTTACTCTTTAAGCCCTAGTGGAACACTAATCTAGCTGGTTTCATTGTGCTAAGCAATTGCTCGTACCTTAATAGGAACAATTACCAACAATGTTGATGTTGCATACGATAGGGAGCTTGGGACAAGTGAGAATGTTGGATGTACACCATTTGCTGAAAGTAAGACTTATGCCCAATCTTCATCATCGAAAGAGAAATAAAATATTCAATCCTTCCTCCAAACACTATCTGCAATGGATGCTAGTGTGGATCCTTGTCCAATTGACAACATGCATGATGCGGAGTCCACACACATTGACTTTCATAGTGGTCTAGACGGAATGATTGAGAATGTTCTTGACCTAGTTAGCAACTCATATATTCATCTAGCTAGTCACAACTTTGTAGTTGATAATGATCCCGTTGTTTGTTCAGACAAAGGTCATCTGTAGAATACAACTTTTGATCCTAATCAGAGTCCAAATAGAGATGTTCTTCAAATGAATGCTACAAATGAAACCTCCTCGAAGCAAAACTATTGTAACCTAGCCTCAGATTCTGACATGTGTGGATCCCCAACAAAGGTTGTAGGTGTTCATGTACAAGAGGATGCCACTGTAGCGCAGTTTATGGTAAATGCAAAAAGAAATTTGCAAGTACCTGTGAAACGTCAGAAGAAGGCAAGCCATTTGCACCCAATTACAAGGAGGCAGACTTCTCGATCACACTTGAACGGAGGTGTTGTACTGATATAGAGGATCGTTTGAAAGAATAGTACCAGTGTTCACCCTCTTACATCATTGTCCTTTATAATGCCTACTATCCACATATGTTGCATCATCCAAATCTATTAGCTGTCATCACAGTTTGTGATCAGCCTTATTTTTATCGATGTTATTAAAATATTTTGTTGTCTCTGCCTCGTACTATATAACCTGTACATATTTGATAGCTCAATTGTTTCATTGATTGTAATGATGTAAACAATTCTTCTTTTGGTATTATATGGGCAAAATGGTGTTTGTCCATAACTTAAGCACTAATTTGGAAATAATTTGAAGTCTTAATGCCATCATAAACATTAGGAATGCATTTGTATGAATTTTACAAATGGTCCTCTCATGATGCCTTTTCAGAATGATATGATTTGGATAGTAGTAAATAGTTTCAAAGTGAGAAAACTTATTTCACTATTTAGTTCTACTATTCACCTTCTTACAGCACCTCTTTATAATGGTTACTATCCACACGTGAAATTGTCCAAATCGATTAGCTCTCATAGGATTTTGTATTTAGCCTATTTTGTAATGATTTTATTGATTGTATTTATCCTATTCTATACAATTTTTGATAGACTAACAGTGTCATCGATTGTAAGTTGTAATGATGTTTGGCTTATAGGTCAGATAAAGAACAAAGTTCCATCCAGAGCTACCACAAAAGATAGTCTTACATACTCAGAAAGTCAATGTCAGGCTACAACAGAAGTTGAGCACAAACATGCCCAAAAAGAAAAAACTAAATAAAGTATCAATTTCAACTCAAATTGGTCCTATTTCAACTCAAACATGTCCTATTTCAACTCAAACTGATCTTATTGCAACAGTAGTTGAGCAGAAAGTATCAGTTTCAACTCAAACTAATCCTGTACTAGTGTTTACACCAAAAGGCAATCAAGAGCATAAACAAATACTAGGCAATTCAAAAAAACAAAAGAGGTTGGATCATGTGATAATGAAACAGGAATTTATTGAGATAGAAAGGGATGCTCCAAAGATTCAACGTGGCCTGACAGAGGAGGAGATACAGGAGTTGAAACCTATTCACAAGGATTTACAACCTAGGGCTCTGATTCTGGAAGTTGAAGTATTTATGAATATCCGAAGTAAGCAGGCCTTTCTTGACAATAATGCTTTTCTTCAATGGTGCCTTGAACATTTCAATGTGTGGATTTGGAGTGCATATGATCTAGACGAGGTCAACAAATGTATTGATACAATCTTCTCGATGTTCAGGAGGAAATTTATGGATATTTGGGGGAGGGATCATTGTTTTTGGAATTTTTCAATCCATTTCAAGAAATTGGCTCATTTTTAGGACAAGAATGTGGAGTACGGGCCTAACAATACATTGATAATTGATACTACTACTTACAGGTTATTTTACAACATTAGAAGATGTTGTCTAACGTTACCAAAGATGAAAATCAGTGAAAGACTTAACTATATGTCAGGAACTCTTTGTGATCAACTTTGGAAATGGTTAATAGCCCCAAATCACATTGAGTATGCAGATATTATTCCAGATTAATTCCTCTTAATGAAGAGAGTTTGTCTATATATCATGGAATACATCGAGACCATAATCGAGATTATAGACATAATCGAGGTTACAGACATAATCAAGATTATATACAAAAACACTGAGTAATGCCAACTCTAGGGTGGCTATGAATGGTTCTGTTTCTAAACGCTTCAGTCTTTATAGATCTATCAGACAAGGTTGTCCCCTTGCTCCTCTTCTATTTGTTATTTCTAGTGATGATCTGGGATGGTTAGTCAAAGATAAAATTGAACAAGGAATTATTAGAGGTATTTCTATGCCTGGATGAAAGTTAAAGAGGGTTATACCTTAAATCCAATGTTTGCTTCTAATCTTTGGTTTTTGTCACAGGACTCATTATGGACTGGACGGGTGAATGCTGAAGAAGCTTCTCCTTTGCCTGTTAAGATGAGTAAGTGCAGGAAAAAAGGCTTTAATTCATGGCATAGCCTTATGTCTGGGCAAGATATTGTGGATCCTTTCTTCATTAATGACATTGCTGATTTATCTCTTGGTTGTAAACAAGTGCTTATGGATCAGAGTGAGCTGCTCCCAAAAGCCACGGAGAAGTGCAACCACTACAAATATTATGGAGAGCACACATGAGAGCACAAATAGTATGGAACATCTGGGTTGGAAGAAATAAAAGATGCTTTGGAGATGGTAGTAGGAATCAAATTTACAATTGTTGGAAAGAAATGAAGTTTGTTGGACAGGCCTACCTTTCGAGTATCTCTGATGCTCTTATGCATCAAGCCATGTATTCAAAAATCATATGTAATGTTAGATACCAACAGTGGAGAGTCACTCTCTCTAAGATGTATTGTCCCAAGAGGACCTGCCCCCTGCACAGCTGTACAATATTTCCTAAATTTAATTTAATCTCTATTTTCCATCCTAAAAAAAAACTTTTAATTATATGGTGGGATTCAAACTATTTCGATGGAACATAGATGGCATTTCCTTCCAAAATCATGCTTCCATCTGCACATCAATTCATCTGTTTCATGGGTGCGTGTTTTGTTCTGAGGGGGGTAAGCTGCCACGCTTTTCTTTTTTGCTTTTGAAATGGAGGTTCAGCCTAAGCCTACTCCCCTGGACTTTAATTTTGAAATTGCAACTATACAAGTGAATAGGCATAGTACCCATGGGACCCTCCGTATCCCACAAAGCAAGGGTTAGACGAGTTACATAGTGTCTTCTCGTAGCCAGGGATTGAACCCCCGCCCCCGCCTTAAGAGGCAAAGAGCCAATCCAACTGAATTGAGCCATGCTCTTTTTTTCTTTAAGAACAAAAAAAATGAATATTAATATAGAAGCGTTACAAATTGTGCTAGGGGCGAAACCTCACAAAATACAGATAAGCACTCCACCCTTTTTTTTAAGACAACAAGAAGATTAGATTAATGATGGTATGTGTAAGTGTACAGAGGGTAGGATCCCACAGAAGGGTCTCAGATTACAATAAATACTCAGCAAATACTGCTGCAGCAAAGGACATACATTTGGGCACGATACAAGTCATAAAGATACAAAGGTTCCTGATACACAAGCTCATGTACATGAGAAAATCATGTTAAATGTGGAACTAGAGTACAACTTAAGTAATGAATCTTCCCACTGGTTTGGGGAGGTGTTATACAGATGTTTAGACAGTTGAAAATCCTCAGGAGGGGTTGTCTTGATAGCAAGAAGACACCTCACTGCAATGTCTTTGAACCCTCTGTAGCTCTTGAATTTATACAACATGTATCTGGCAACATCAGCAAGGTGAACATGCCTATGGGAAGTGCATTGAAGAAGCCTCTCCTGTAGCACCTTTTTGTGCAGTAGCAATACCTGAAGACAAGTAGGAGATAAGTTAGTGATATCCATTATAGCAGAGTCCTGAATGACCCCACCATTGACAGTGAGGTCATTCCAGCTAGAGTATCCCTTCTTGCAACACTTGTGCTCTTTGATTCCCATTTTGCAATTGTTCCATAGAGATAGCCATCCAATTCAGATGCTTTCATGAAGAAAAAAGTCGAAATGAGTAAATTACTTCTCATTAGGGCAACATGCCTTTTTAACCTCCATCCAAGCCTTCCATAACCTACAACAAAGGGAATTGCCTATAGAAACAAAAGAGTGAGGAGACAAAATAATATCCCATAAAGAATGATCTTGCTAGGATTTATAGTTTTCTATATAAAAATGTTTAGTGTTTCTTTTTATGAGGTTAGCACATATATCAGAAGAATGCATGGATCTAGCTATCCATTTAGCAGCTTTATTAGGGAGGCAGCAAATGTTCCACTTGATTGAACTTCTCAACACAGAAATGGTTACTGAAGAAACTAGTTTATAATTATCTAGTCAAATCGTGTACTACATAGTGCCAGAAAAAAAAGTTGTCCAACATCACATGGGTATTACAAGTTCTAGAGCATACTATTATAAACGGCCACATACACATCCCCATTTATGGTAAACATTTTTTTACAATCATGGACTGGTGACATGGGTATCTTAATGCATCTTACAAGATGGGAATACATATAAGCTGGTGGTCTTGTTTCTAACAACTTGTAGACATTTTCTTCTAGTCTCTCATAAAATAAACCCACCACATAATATGTTCTAGAAGCTATCAGGTTGTTCGACGCATCCATTACATTCTTTGGACTGAACTATTTTCCTTGTGTGCACTTTAATAAATAGAAATCTGCACCTTCATCATTCTCCTCTTCTGCATTGACTGCAAAGTTGTCATCCACTGCCAATGCATCTGATAGGTAGTTGCCATCACCTTCAAATGTAAAATTGTAAAAGGATGAGTCTTTTGCTTCATCTGACTCACTGATAGGAGTCAAACTATGGTATGCCAAATTTTGAATGTGGCATTTGTTGATGCATCTTTTCCACTAACCATGGATACAATGAAAGCAATAAAATGTTAGTTCTCTGACACCAGTGCAATGTCCATCGAACCTTGAATAGTCACGAATCCAATGCAAGGATCGCACTTGAGATATCCCCTTACCATCCCAAGCTTTCTCCCTGTTCACTTCGTCAATCTTCACTTCCCAGAAGACCCATGTGACATCTCTCCCTTTTGACTCTGACAAATGTTCCCTGAGAAATTTCACAACATCTGCAGCACACTTCAAAATTGCACCTTTAGGTTTAAGTTGTTCATGGGTTAGCGCTCTTTTCACAACTGCACCTGCACCATCATGTTCTCCCTTCCCGTGCCCTGACTCAAAGAAGTTCCATATCATAGTCATGCCTATTAGCCCTGGATATCTTCCTATGAAGTAAAATGGACGTTTAGTTTTAAATTGAGAAGTTGCACCATTTGACCATACCCAATGTTGGCTTAATTCAAGATTTAGCTCTCTCAACCATTGCCAATGTAATTGGAAACAATGTTGCACAAAAAGGGTGTCATGCTTCTTGTCATCGGATATGAAGAAGTGGATTACCTTTTTAGGAATACCCTCCAAACCAAAATATGTGATATGCACAAAAATAGTTACCTATACAGACCACCAATGCATAGATTGTATTTCATTTTGCTCGCAGAATGTATACTTTTTTGCAAAATCAACCACTAAAACCACAACATCGCCTAGGAATCCAGAGACACACATCTTAAACTAATTCGCTTGCCATAAATAAATGAAATTGTTCTTGATAAATTTCTTTAGAGTTTTCTCAAATAATCCTATTACAACTTTATCAGTTCTTTCCTTTTATGAACTTGTCCTTCATACATTGACTCGACGTCTTCAAAGATATTTACAGGAATATGATATTCCTCAATGCTAGTCTCTTTTGGACACCACTTAAAATGACCTACTCCGCAATCAGAGCACTCACCCATCACACATTTGTACTGGTGGAATGTGGTATCATTTTGACGTGGACATAGAATACTCTCTATAATGCTGATAATCGATTGAAATATAGTTGTTGAAGCATTGCACCTTGATGTCTCCCCCACTTGACGAATAGAACAATCACATTTACAAAGACAGCTATGCACGATTGAGCTTGATTGACGTAGGAGATTGATTGCATCCTTAAGGTATGACATTTGAACATGATAAATGTAGCAACATGTGAATCTGTCTTTCAATCTCTTAACAAAATATGGCTTCAATGATTCAAACTTTCGAAGCTATTTATCATTGGATGTAATTGTTTGAAGCGTATAAATAGCTATATCTACATTACACAAACAAGTGGTTATTAGTAGTCATTAATTAGCTAGTTATTATTTTGCTATTACTAAGTAGTTGGTGGTTAGTTGTTACAAGGTGTTAGATTGTTACTAGTTAGTTCTCAGTATCTAGCTATTACTAATTAGATTGTTAGTAATTAGCTATTATTAAGTAGTTGGTTCTTGGTTAGCTATTTGTAATTAGCTATTACTAAGTAGTTGGTTCTTAGTTAGTTCTCAGTAATAAGCTATTATTGAGAACAATTAGCTTGTTAGCAATTAACTATTACTAAGTAGCTGGTTCTTGGTTAGCTGTTTGTAATTAGCTATTAATAATTAGTATGTAACTAATCGGATATGACTAAGTAGCTGGATCTTGGTTAGTTGTTTGTAATTAGCTATTACTAATTAGCTTGTTACTAATTAGCTTGTTACTAATTAGCTTGTTACTAATTAGCTTGTTACTAATTAGCTTATTACTAATTAGCTTGCTACTAATTAGCTTGTTACTAATTAGCTATTACTAATTAGCTATAGTAAGTAGCTGGTTCTTGGTTAGTTGTTTGTAAGTAGCTATTACTAATTAGCTTGTTACTAGTTAGCTATTACTAATTAGCTTGTTACTAATTAGCTATTACTAATTAGCTTGTTATTAATTAGCTTGTTACTCATTATCTTGTTAGTAATTAGCTTCTGAATAATTAGCTATTACTAAGTAACTTGTTCTTGATTACTTATTAGTTGTTTGTAATTGGCTATTACTAATTGGCTTGTTACTGTTGAATGTCGCTTGCCATCAGAAGCGCGTTTAAACACCTATTGGGGTTCTTGGGAGTGGAAGGGGTCTGTTAAACAGAGGCCCTATTCTTGATTTTCCCCAAAATAACCACTTCATACACAGCAATATACTAATGTTCAAGAACTCTATCAAGAATCTATTTACGCTTCACAATCTTACTATCTGTAATCAGACTCTTCCAAGGCTTACCGAACACACTCCAGTTAATGCTCTCTCAGCATACAGCGCAGGCAATATTCAGTACCGTAATACAAGATTACTTTTGTCTAGCTTAAAGAACTGATCCAACACAAACTACCGTACACAACAAAGTCAATAACAGTAACTCAATCTGTATCGTGCAGGTACGGATAATCCACCAGAACAGAAGACGCAGGATGATTCAGAATTCTCAACCACACAATATTGAACCGTCATTACTGGAGCATGGCTTCATCAAACAACTTGCAGAACATCAACAAAACAGAGAGACACACCAGTGCGCAGCATTATCAGAACAATCACCACGGACACTACACAGAACGATTTGCTTAGACAGACAGTCTGGCGATCTTCTGGTCGTCTATGTAAATCACAAACCGAACAGGTATCGATAAACAAACAAGACAGCGACGAGAACAGAATACTCAGAATTACTCAACGCACACCACAGCAACGTTACAGATCAATCACCCAGATAGACAGTCTGGTGATCCCACTGATCGTCACCGAAGCGTCTCTTTTTCATTGATTTATAAAGATTACAAACATCTTTGTAACAACCTTTCGTTCGTGTGGAATATGAAAAGGTTCAGTCTTTACAATTGCCAGTCTGGTGGCCGACTAACACTGGCACGCACGGTGGACTCGAACCCGCAGGTATACAAAAAATCCTATGGTTCATCAACTATACCTTCTAAATACATTGATCTTGCTAATCTAAAAGTTCGAGCAATTTTCTTCTTTAATGATTCTATCATCTGCTTCAAAATGTCTGGTTCTACTAGTTGAGCATCTGTGCGTACTGAACTTAAAGAAATAACCTGGGATGTCAAAACTTCTGCTTGAGTCTGCAGAAAAGCTTCCTGTAAATAGAATTCATTCGAAAGAGCTGCATCCCTAGTGACCTTCATGTCAGCAATTTGTTTATCAATGTTGGATAATCTTTCTTTCTGTGTATCGAGTTGCTATTCTCTTCTTTCTATCTCCTGATTCTGAAATTGGATTGTCTTGTAATAGGCGTCGCGCTCTCGGCGGGTACTTTCAATCTCTTTCTGTAATTGTGCTTCCCGGTCAATTTATGTTTAAGAATATTGTTTACTTCGAATAAATCAGACTTGTTTCTCTGGAGTTCTTCATTAGTCTTCTTAAGCAAATCTGCCATCTCTTGTCCTTTTTGTACTGCTTCATTTAGCTGTTGTCTGGTTTCTTCTAACAGATTGCCTAAATCTATACGTGCATCCTCCTTGTCTTGGGCTAATTGTTTCAAATGCCTATTTTCAGCCTCTGCAGCATACAATAAGTCTTCCTTTGTTCTGACTTCGGCCAAGACAGCATCTCTTTGATTTATAGTTGTCTCCTGGTCGGCAAGTCGGGCCTGTAGCTCCTTAATCTGTTCACTTAAATTATGATTTTCTGCTTTGACTTCGGCGAGTTCTTCCTGGAGTGGGCTAATATCAGCTTCCAGAACATCAACCTTATGTTGTAATTCATCCGGGATGTTATCAGTCACTTCCTTCATTTGTATAGGTAGTTGTTGCGATAACTGGATCAGCATTTGACCCATGGTTGCAAGCTCAGAAAATACAAGGAGTGAAGGAAGCGAAGGATGAGAACGAGGCTGAGATGAAGAGGCTGTGAGGAGTTGATGGGAATTTGGTGGAGAATAGTTTGGTGATGAGGATGATGAAGCGGTAGGTTCCTCAGTGACAATGGGTGGAACAGAGATGGTGGGCTGAATTGGAGGTTCGGGTGGATGAGTAAGAAGAATAGTAGTTGTGTCGATTACCTTTTCGGTGGTTGGTTGCGTAGTGTCAACAAGGTCGGCAACTGTAGACTCCACTTCTTTGAAAATTTCTTTAATTATAGGTTGTTCATCCTGTTGCTTTTCCTGTTCAGATTGTTGTTGAGATTGTTCTTTAGTAGAATTATCTGTAGAGTTGTTGGTAGCCTCATGCTCTTGGGTCTTCTCTGAAGAAGACTGCGCTGATGAATCATGATGAATTGATGTTGCGGTGTCGTGGAAAGTCTCATCTTCATTCCCTTCCTCTTCATTGTTATCTGCTTTATCATTTGCGACTGAACCCTGTACTTCACTGCCAGATGAACTTATTCTAATTCTTTTGCGGCGGAGGAGGTGGAAAATCTCTTCGTCATCCTCTTCATCATCTTCTAAGATCTGTGCAGATTCTTCATGGTGCAGAACGGGTCCTCGGGGTGGTGGTTGTGCTGCTTGGATAGTCGAAAACAGAAAAGAGATGATATGCGGTAATCTCGATCGTGGCATATCTCCCTTATTGACCTGTTTGATGTTTGAAACGCATTCTCTGTGAATGCGACGGAAAAAGTATGAGGCAAAGTTTACAGGTTCTCTGGCAGCTAGATCGATGGCGGAGTAAAAGGGTCGAGATATTCCATATGTGTGCTTTTGCAGGTTCAAGATGGCAACTAAAAATTGTAATGCTGATCGTTCGGGCTCGGGGCAACAAAGGATAGCGTATTCGTTGGAAGAGTGCCTAGGGAATAATTGGTTCATTGTGGCTAATGGTAGATTAGGGCCATTCTCTTGACCTTGCGGAGAGAGCCGAAATGCATCAGCAAAGGTTTGGAGGGTAATTATGATACGAGAGGGCAGGGAAGTGATAGGCCAACTCTGCTCCGTAGCAGGTGTGGCAGCGATGGCGGCGATGATTTGTGCATAGAAAGGGTGGCAACTCACTGAATGCCAAGGCAATTCAGCAAAATTGACCAACCCTCGAATTCGCAAGAACTCACCTACGTCTGCAGGGAGTCCTTCACAGAAGGCAGCAAAGTTTGTCAGAGCTTTCATGATACACAGACAATAGCAAGCACGAGAACAGAAAGCACAGGGTATACAGATAGCACAAACACACAGATCACACAGACGTAATAGCGATTAACAGCGAAACGAAAAAGGTTAAGTAGATGCTTTGCAGCGGGAAGCAATCGAAATTACTAATCATCGCGCGACGTTGAGATGATAACCTCATAACTTCGGTGTGCATGCATGAGCAGAATCGATAATGTAGGGCAGTTGCTTATCATAATTAGGTAGCAAAACGAGGATATTTACAGACTTATTTTATTAAGCATGCAAAAACAAAAAAAGAAAATAAATAACATGAAAAAACATTGAACACGTCAGCGAGAGTCAGATGCTTGATGATACGACCGCAACTTTGAACCATTGATGACTTTCGGAAGAGGAATTCCGGTCAAAGTAGTCAACCGAAAAATAGCTTGACCTACTTGTTCAGTAATCCGATAGAGACCAAACCATCGTAACTTGAATTTTCCAGCCTAGCGATTTGATTTTGTATTATAAAATAACACAAGTTGTCCTATCTTAAAAACTGGAGTTTTAAGATACCGGTCATGAGTACGAGCTTGTCTTAACTACACTTCCTGAATAGTCAGAAAACTTTCCCAGCAAGGCTCATCTAGTTCTCTGAGTGTGTCCAACCGAAATGGCAAAGATTCTTCAGGTAATAGTTTTTGGGTGATGGCTACACGTAAACTTGGCACAATGATCTCCATTGGTGCTATGGCTTCCAGTCCATAAGTTATTTTGAAAGGTTTTAGTCCTGCTGCTACCTTGTATGAAGTCCGATATGCCCATAATACTGCAGGTAACAGTTGATCCCATCTTTCCAGTGATTCCAGAATTAGTTTACGAAACATATTCAACAAAGTCTTGTTTGTACTTTTAGCTAAGCCATTTGCACGAGGATAATACGGTGAACTGAACTTATGCATAATCTGAAAAGAATGTGTGAGTACTTTCATTAAATTGTTAACAAAATGCATGCCTTGATCTGTCACAAGCTCCAGAGGTAAGCCAAAATGCGGGAAAACATCCTTCATTAGACACTTTGCCACCGAAACAGTTGTGGCGGACCGTAAAGCCCAAGCTTCTGCCCATCTGGTAGCGTAATCTGTACATGTTAGAATATAACGATTATTACTGAGTATGGCTGGAGGTGTAATTGGCCCAATAAAGTCAAGACTCCACTTCTGGAAAGGTTCTAAAGGTAAGACAGGTTGTAGAGGGAAAAAATGGCGTTGTAACGACTATCCAGACCTCTGACAATTGTCACAGTGTTTGACAAACTGAAATACATCCCTGTACATAGTAGGCCACCATAGTCCGCTTTGTAGAATTTTCTGGTACGTTAAATCTGCTGCAAAATGCCCACTGAAAGGTATTGAATGTGCCAAAGCTATAACATAGTTTACTTCATGTGGAGGAATACAACGAAGTAAAACTCTAGTGTGATCCATATAATACAACTCTCCAGCAATCAACCGGAATTTGCGACTGTAAACTGCAATTTTCTTACGCATTGTAGGAGAAATTTGAGCAAGAAGACATCCATCAATAAGAAAAGTTAATATCTGATCATAATATGTAGATGGCATAGGGGGTTCTGCAGATTCATCATTAGTTGGTTCAATAACATAAATCGCGGGTGTGGGGTCATCTACACCGATCGGAGCTTCACTGGAATCTAAGCAAGAAAGGAAATCTGCTAATGCATGTGAACTGTCGGGCCGATGAATTACTTCATAATCAAACTCTTGTAAAAGTAGAACCCAACGTGCTAATCGACCACCTAAATGTTGTTGTCGTACCAGATAGACAAGTGCAGCATGATCTACATGAAAAGTAAATTTACGGCCAAGTAAATAGTGCCTGAATTTCTTTATAGAATATACTAAACCAAGGCATTCTCTTTTAGTTACTGAATAATTCTTTTCTGCAGGAGCAAGTCTTCTACTCGCATAATAAACAAGCCGAAACCACTTATCAATTTGTTGCATTAAGACACTCCCAATGGCGATATTTGATGCATCAACAAAAACATGAAATGGACGTTCCCAATCAGGAGGTTGTAGAATTGGAACCTGCGTTAATAAGCTTTTGAGATGATCAAATGCTATTTTACATTCCTGAGTCCAAACAAACTGTCGAGGAGTATTGGTTATTAATCTATTGAGAGGTATTGCCAAATGAGCGATCCACCGTAAATGTCGACCATGCCACCTGACTTGACCCATGAATCGCATGACTTCTTTCGGCGTAGTAGGCACAGGTGCTTCTAACACAGCTACAATTTTATCTGGATTGACTTGTATGCCTTGTGCAGACACAATATGGCCAAGCAGCTTACCACATGAAACCGCAAACACAGACTTGTTTGGGTTCAGGCAGAGTCTGTATTCACGACACTTCTCAAAGCAACACCGTAAATGATACAGGTGTGCTACCATCTTATCGAATAAAGAGAAATCATCTAGATATACTTGCATGAAAGAAGTAAGATAGGGGGAGAAGATTTCCTGCATACATCGTTCAAAAGTACTAGGAGCATTTCTTAATCCAAACCACATAACTGTACAAGCAAAAACACCCCAATTGGTAATGAACGCTGTTTTTGGTGTATCTTCCTCAGCTATTCTGACCTGATTATACCCACTATATCCATCCAGAAATGAATACATTTCGTGCCCAGCCACTCTATCCAGCATTGTATCAAGAAATGGAAGAGAAAACGGATGTGGCACCGTAGCTGCATTCAGTTTCCGGTAATCCACACATATGCGTAGCTGCTTATTCTTCTTAGGGACGATAACAATGGGTGATATCCACTCGGCATGTTCTATTGGAACAATGAATCCAATTTTTAATAACCTATCAAGCTCTGCCTTTACCTGTGCTGCATAGTTAGGATTCATCCGGTAGCTGGGTTGTTTAATTGGTTTTGCTTCCGGTTTAAGTACAACTCGATGCTGATATATGCGAGGATCCAGACCCTTCATGTCACGGTAATCCCATGCAAAAACATCAGCAAACTCACAAAGTAACTGGATCAGATCTGCTTGAAATACTTCAGACAATCCTTCCTTTATTTTGACAGGTCGTGGATTAACTTCATCCCCTAAATTATATGTGATTAACTGATCTTCTGGAACATAGAATTGACGAGGTTTTTCTGAATCATTGACTGATTGTAAAAGTTGTTGTATAGCAGTTTCATCCTTAGTAGCAGTATTTTCTGTTTCTACTTCTTCGATCACAGGCATCACCGTACAAACTGCCGGATTCCAGTGATCTAGAACAGATTGTAAATCAACAGTCCCTAAGGAAATTAAATCTATGTTATTCTTCAAAAATTCTTCTTCTTCGTCATCGGATAAACCATCTAGCATGTGAATTGGTTCTGCCACATAAGGTCTAGCATGTAGTTCACAGGGCTGAATAGCATCTAGTTTTACAACATATTTTTGGTTATTGTCTTTGAAAGTGAGTTCCTGTGCGGACCAATCCTGTATAACCTTAGCTTGTTTCAGCCAAGGACGACCGAAAAGAAGGTTATAATCAAGACTAGACTCCGGTAGTTCTAGAACTACGAAAGTCATCTTAAAAGTGGTTCCCTGCAAAGTGATTGGCACATTCCGTACGAGTCCTACTCGATGGACTCTGGATTGGTCGGCCATTCTAACAAAAAACTGCACAGGTTCAATTTCGGTCCATCCTAACTTTTTACAAAGTGCTGCAGTGGCTATGTTTACACCGGACCCACCATCAATTAATACTTGAGTAATTTTATGATTTTTGTACCATACCGTAATTAAAGGAACCGAGTGATCCACCGTAGAGTCAGTTTCTGGTTGTACTATTGCCATTGCTGGAATGCAGGCAGACTCAGGACTGAATTGTTGCAGAAACTGTTGCCAAACTCCTGGAACTAATGCAAGTAACTGGCCAAGAGGGAGAGTAATGGATGCTTTAGATAAAATTTCCCATGCTTGATCTTCTTGATTTGTACTTTTCACTAATTTTGAAGGCGATGCGTCGGTTACTGGGATTGACTCTTGCTCTTGTGTAGTTTCTTTTGACAGAAGAACTTGTGTCACCGGAATCGGGTCTGGGAACACTGTAGGTTCCTGGGTGGTCCATTTACTTGTTTTGTCATATATTCTTTGTTGTTCACGGATGCCTGGTTCAAATATCTCAGCTGCTGGTTGTAGTGGCTTACCGGATCTGGTCTGAACTACTGCAGCTTGTGTTTCTATGGGTGTGATATGAACCATATTTGTCATTGGGTTCTAGCGCTCCTTCCTTTGATCATATTCGGCCCCATCTTTACAAAATCTTCAAATGTGTCCTAATTCACCACAGAAATGACAACGAGGAGGTGGCAAAGCATTACCTTCTTGTGGTGGACCTGTCTGCCAGTGGTTTGCATTGTAGTTATTATTTCTCTGTCCTCGATAATTTCGGTAACCTTGCTGCTGGTTGTTTCTCATTTGAGGAGGTACATAGTGATTGGCAGGCTGCCCTAGTTCTTGTATAATTGCATTTACTTTTGTTGTTCCCTGCACTTTGGTGTTGTATGCACAATTTTCGATGGAATGTCTGGTCATATTGCAGATAGCGCAAAACAACTGATTGAGGGCACAAGTGGCACTGGTATGCCTTGAATTCTTGCACATGGTGTAGTACATCTGTCTGGTTGGATCTTTGGCAACATTCTTACTCGCTTTTAACCATTCCAGGTCTTCTGTAAATCCTCCTACCTTATTCTCGAGCTGCAAAGCCATTGCAATAACCGCATCTAATGTCATAGCTTCCACACAGCAGATGATCATAATCTGTCTGAGCTGCGGAGTTAACCCATTAATAAACCATTGAGTGATGACATCATCCGGCAGGTTTGCATGGGCCGGTGGTAGTTGCCTCAAATGCGTTCAAACAGGGTGGCATATTCCTGCACAATCTGGTGCAGTTTCTGTTTGTTGTTCTATAAATAATCAAAAATTTTTGCCGGATTTTTCTTTAATCGGAATCTCTGCAAAAATGCATCCCTTACTGCTTCATAAGTCACAAAATGATTAAAATCATATTCTGTAAGCCATCTGGCTGCTTCATTAACCAATGTAGACTGGAATACAATAGCTTTGTATGTCGGATCAGGGAGATGATTTAATACTGCATAACTAATTTCAAAAGTACATACGCGGGCATCAGGATCATCACCTGGGAACCCACCGAATTTGGTGTATGTCACTCCTGTTGGAGCCAGTCGGGGTGGAAATGGATGTTGTTGTTGTTGCTGTTGTTGTTGTTGTTGTTGTTGTTGTTGCCCACTCATCGTGCTGGCGGTTGTATTGTTACTATCTTCTGAGTCCCGAGGCTGAATATATGAACCGTCAGAATCTGTATCGTCAGCCTATGCACTTTCTGGCTTGATAATATCGTTCAGTATCTTTCGGATTTCAGTTTCGAATAAGCTACCTTCCTCCTTGATATCAAATGTAGGGAAACTTACTCCGAATAGTGGTGACTGGAATGAAGATTCACCCGAAAATGGCAAACCGTCACCAGAAAATTGTGAACTCTCGGCAACGGGTACCGAAGTATCACCGAAATTTGTCGTATTTTCACTAGACCAAGGTAATGTTTCACCTTCACTGATTTCGTTGGCCAACACGCTTCTATCCTTAGACAAATTCGAATCTTGACCAGATGGTGTTAGGTTAACTGCATACTGCATCCTGGTAGATTCTGGAGTGACTATATCTTCGATAGATTGTGCCACAATCGCACCGAAATCTGCCGAAATTGCAGTACGTTCCACCGGAATTCTACCGGAGTCGCTACTAGCGTTCTTCACTTTCTTGATAACTGGGTTAAACTTATCTACGCTTCTTCCTCCTAGAGGTGTCCTTAGCAAATTAGGTATCGCCCAGACTGTTGGTTTCTTCTATGCTTCGGGTATGATTCATCGGAACGAGTACAAGCATAGGGCCTCTATTTAACAGACCCCTTCCACTCCCAAGAACCCGAATAGGTTTTTAAACGTGCTTCTGACGGCAAGCGGCGTTTAACATTACTAATTAGCTATTACTAATTAACTTGTTACTAATTATCTTGTGACTAACTAGCTTGTTACTCATTAGCTTGTTACTAATTAGCAATTATTAATTAGCTTGTTACTAATTAGCTTGTTAATAATTAGCTATTACTAAGTAGCTTGTTCTTGGTTAGTTGTTTATAAATAGCTATTACTAATTAGCTTGTTACTAATTAGTTATTACTAATTAGCTTGTTACTAATTAGTTTATTACTAACTAGCTTCTTACTAATTAGCTATTACTAATTATTTTGTTACTAACTAGCTTGTTACTCATTAGCTTGTTACTAATTAGCTATTACTAATTAGCTTATTAGTAATTAGCTATTACTAAGTAGCTGGTTCTTGGTTAGCTATTTGTAATTAGCTATTACTAATTAGCTTGTTACTAATTAGTTTGTTACTCATTAGCTTGTTACTAATTAGCTTGTTAGTAATTAGCTATTATTAAGTAGTTGGTTCTCGGTTAGCTATTTGTAATTAGCTATTACTAATTAGCTTCTAGTAATTAGCTTCTACTAATTAGCTTCTACTAATTAGCTATTACTAAGTAGCTTATTACTAATTAGCTTCTTAGTAATTAGCTATTACTAAGTAGTTGGTTATTGGTTAGTTGTTTGTAATTAGTTGTTACTAATTAGCTTCTTACTAATTAGCTTTTACTAAGTAGTTGGTTCTTGCTTAGCTGTTTGTAATTAGTTATTGCTAATTAGCTTGTTACTAATTAGCTATTACTAAGTAGCTTGTAACTAGAAGCTATTACTAAGTAGCTGGTTCTTGGATAGTGGTTTGTGATTAGCTATTACTAATTAGCTTGCTACTAGTAACCTATTACTAAGTAGTTGGTTCTTAGTTAGTTCTGAGTAATTAGCGACTACTATTTAGCTTGTTAACAGTTAGTTATTATTAAGCAATTAGTCATTGGTTAATTGTTTGTAATTAATTATTACTAATAATCTATTACTACTTAGCTTGTTACCAATTAGCTATTACTAAGTAGCTAGTTCTTAGTTAGTCGTTAGTAATTATCTACTACTAATTAGCTTGTTAGTAATTAAATATTACTAAGCAACTAGTTCTTGGTTAGCTATTTGTAATTAGCTATTGCTAATTAGCTTCTACTAATTAGCTATTACTAAGTAGCTAGTTCTTGGTTAGTTGTTTTTAATTAGCTATTACTAATTAGCTTGTTACTAGTTACCTATTACTAAGTAGCTGGTTCTTAGTTGTTAGTAATTAGCTATTACTATTTAGCTTGTTAAAAGTTTTTTATTATTAAGTAGCTACTTCTTGGTTAGTTGTTAGTAATTAGTTATTACTAATTATCTTGTTACCAATTAGCTATTACTAAGTAGTTATTTCTTGGATGGTTATTAGTAATTAGTTATTACTAATTAGCTTGTTACTAATTGGCTATTACTTAAGAGCTATTTCTAAATAGCTTGTCACTAGTTAGCTATTATTATTAGCTTGTTACTAGTTACCTATTACTATTAGATTCTTACTATAAGTTACTTGTTATTGGTTCTTGTATAATTAGCTAAAATCGTGAACTGATGATTGAAAATAGGATTACCTGAGATACATCAAGAAGGTGAATAGGATGCTCCAAATATTGATTTATACCAAGTCAGGTCTCGCTTATATCCTTCTTATTTGGTGACACCCTACTCTTTGTTGTCCAAAACGTGATAATCAGATGCTTGACCTCTTGTGTGATACATGTGGTACGTGTTGCCCTACCAATTTCCTTCAAAAAAATATGATCAAAATCAAGTGTACTTAACCCTGCAATCATATCATAGACGATTTTCCTGCTTACTCCCAATACCCTAGAAATTCTTGAAATATTTATCTGATTTGTTGATGAATATGCATCACTATTTAGAGTCATCACCAATGTTGATCTCTTCAACACAAGGTCATCAGAATTCTTTCTCATACTTTGCAGTGTATTCAGAAGATTGATGAACAGGGAACATGTTACATGATCTTTGTTATTGCCCATTGCATCAAAAAGTTGCCCAATACATGGACTCTACAACATCCTATTTGCTGCCTTGATTTTATCTTCACAACATAAGTGTCTAGTTTGATTTTTAAAATACTTGATGATCCTATTCACAATGCCATCCAAGTTGCTTGAACTGTAATTAGCATTACCCTCCACATTAGTGCCCAACCTTGACATTAAAGTGTCTCTGTATTTCCTTTTCTTTTCCTTCCAATAACATCTTAATGCTTGTTGATCACTATCCACTACTGGTATTGTATTAACTTCCATCAGTTCACTTGTCTGAGATTGCCCTGCATCAACACACTACAAATGATGAAGAAACCATAAATACAATAACATCTACCACTCATCAATCCACTTTATTATATTGACTTTACATTGAGTATGCTCACCTGATATCATTATGTGCTCCATCACTTACGTATGTAGACTTGTTTATACCACTTTTAAACCTACAACAATCATCCAAAACCTCAGATGTTAGATACAATGAATGAACAATATGAAACTAAATGGACATTGTTAGACATACTTTTAACCCTACAACAATCATCCACAATCTGAGATGTTACTCGTATATAACTTCCCTTTTTTTTAGAGAACAGGAAAAAAGTAGATTAATGAGGGAATTATACAAAATGTGCAGGGGCCAAGAGCCCACACATCACCATAAAATCAATGTCATCAATCTTTACAATGAGAAGTTGCACCATCTGACCATACCCAATGTTGGCTTAAGTCAAGGTTTAGCTCTCTCAGCCATTGCCAATGTAATTGGAAACACTGTTGCACAAAAAAGGTGTCATGATTCTTGTCATCAAATATGAAGAAGTGGATTACCTTTTTAGGAATGATCTCCAAACCAAAATATGTGATATGCACAAAAATAGTTATCTGTACAGACTCAAGATGCAGCACGTAGAAAAATACATCTAGTGATGGAGTCCCTCTCATTGTTCCCACTCAACATGCAACACGTAGAAAAATGCACAAGCGAGAAGAGGTACTGTGGCGTACTCTCCAACATTCAACACGCAAAAAAATAGTTATCAATATTCCCCACTCAGGACGCAGCGTGTAGAAAAAATGCCTATATTGATGGAGTCCCTCTCACTGTTCCCCACTCAATATGCAGCATGCAGAAAAATGCCCAAGCGAGATGAGGTACTGCGGTGTACTCTCCAACATCTAGCATGCAAAAAAACCCACGTCATGAATGCTCCACGTAGGGAGTTGGAAAACCATTCCTACTCTCCAACCCATAGAAATCGCATCAAGCTTTGTAATGTCTTTTCTGTCCCAAGGATACATGCTGGTGGTGGCTTCCCAAGTCTGTTTCTGGCTCTTAACAGAGTCGATTCTCCACTTCAACTTGGGCTAATAATATCCAATACAGAGCTTTTGGGTCAACCCTATTCTTGACAGCATGCAAGTTAGGGAACCTGAAGTGCAATGAGCAGAAGCAAATCCGAGAACCGATTCTTTAGAGTTGCTTAAAGCCTCTGATTTTGTGTTGTGCACGTACGTCGTTCATCGCCCATCGTGAAAATCATTGAAAGATTCGTGTTGGAGCAAGTCTATGACAAGCCTAAGTATTGGCTTGAGTCCCACAAATTCATAGAAAAAGCCTTAAAATGAAGACTATGTAAAGTTCACTTGTGAACTACCTCTTGTAACTTTTGAAGAGTTTACTTAATGTAAAAGTGAAAGAATCTTAAGTGGTTGAGTCCACTTGATCAAGAATGGAAAGAGGAGCCACGAATTCGTGATTTGTGGTAGGTAGAGAATCAAATCAATCATTGATTGATTGGAGAGTGATTGAGGGAAGTTAGCCTCCCAAACTCAACTATAAATAGATGGCACTTTTAGTCATGGTAAGAGAGACCTATGTGAAGACCTCCAAGAGCTGAGTTGTATGCCATATCAAGGTGTGATTACAAGGCACACATATGTATCAGTAAGTCATTGTATTGTACAAGCAATATACTTTAATTTTCATGATTATTTGAGTTCATCTTTCCATGTTCTTGTGAAGTGTACTACTCACTGTCATTACTCTTAGTTTTTCTCAGTCAGCTTGCAGAGATGTTTTCTCTGGGCTTGGTGCATCATTTTCAGTGATTTAACTTGGTAAAGTTAGCTCTATAAGTCTACTATATGCTCACAAATTTTCATGTCATTTGGATGTTGCAATCTTCAGTTATGTTCATTTGAAGTCAACAGGGTCTGTTCATCTTCACTTCTCTGTCAGGTACCCGACTTTTTCACTCATCTTGTCAGAGCCATTTGTCGGTTGTTACTTATCCAAATTCAGTGATTTACAGCTTGTTGGATTCAACTTACTCTCTAGTATAATCATATAAATTTTCATAATCATTGGATTCCTACATTTTGAGTCTGAGCTAACTCCAACTTATCTGTTTTGATCTATCTTTTTGAGAGTGATCTTCCAAGGTACATAGGGTGTCTAATACATCCATTGGCAAGCTAAAAGAGCCCACCATATACTCCTGGAGTTCATTTGGCTGGTGTAGATCAAGGATTTTGCAACACCTCTTCATCTTCAAGCACATACCTATCCATCTCTTCACAGTGGTATCAGAGCAAGGTTGGACAACATGGCAGATGGATTTCCTTCATCAATTGACAAATTGGACAGAGGTAACTACTCAACTTGGTCATTAAGAATGGAAGCCTATCTCCAAGGTAGAAGTTTATATGGTTATGTGGCTGGAGATGAAGTTATGCCAAGTTTCAGGAACAAAAGTCAACCAACACAAGAAGAGCAAGAAAGATTGAGCACATGGTGCTCCAAGGATGCACTTGCAAGGTCTTATCTCCTCAACTCTATCTCAGATTTTTTGTTGCCTCACATTAGAAGTTGTAAGACATCTCAGGAAGTGTGGGATGCACTTGAAGCTTTCTTTTCTTCAAGTACTAAAGCTAGGAAGCATCAACTATGGCTGGATTTCACAACTCTCAAGAAGGCTCCCAAACAAAATGTGACTGATTTTGTCACAAAGCTCAAGGACATAGCAGATCAGTTGGGAAGCATTGGAGAGGTAATAGATGAAGAGCAAATTGTAAGGCAGGTCATCAATGGCTTGAAGGCAGATGACAAGTGGGAAGCATTCACCACAGCTATGGATTTGTACATGGACATGCATGTACCTGATTTCAACACACTCATTGGACAACTACTTACTCAAGAGGCAAAGCTTATCAAAAATGGAGAAAGCTCTAAAGGTAATCAATCTTCAGCTTTATACCCGGATAAAAGCAAGTCTAAAGATAACAAAGGAAAGGCAAAGAAAGTGGATGATGAAGCAGGTACATATCAAGCTAACTATGCAGGTAGAGGAAGACATGGCAGAGGTAGAGGAAGAGGAGGTAGACAAGGCAGGGGGAGATCCCAAGACTCCAACTCATGTTCTATTTATGGATTAACTAATCATACAACTAAAAATTGCTTTAGGAATTCGAGGAATCAAAGAGGTAGAGGATACAATAGAGGAAGTTATGGCTACTCAAGAGGAAGGTTCAACAACTACCATGGCAACTACAACAACTACAATCATTCAAACTATCAAGGAGGCTACAAAGGAAGGAGAGACTACAATAACTACACAGAAGACTCAAACAAAGAGGATTCATTATTGATCATGAACATGGCTATGCCACAAGGTAAATCTGATGAGCATGTTTTCTACATAGATTCAGGTTGTTCAAATCATGTGGCAGGAAATGTGGCACTCCTATCAGATTTAGAAGATCCAAGGAATAAGCATGAGGTACAAACAGGAGATGATACAAAACATCCTGTGGAGAAAATAGGTAATGTCAAAGCACCTGATGGAAACATCAACCTACTCAGTAAGGTACTCTATGTCCCTACCATTACAAAGAATTTGATAAGTGTTTGGCAGATAATAGAGAAAGGGTTGCAAGTCAGGTTCACAAAAGCAGGAGCATTTGTTGAAGATCCAAGTCAAGGATTCAAAAGAATTGCAAAAGGTGAAAAGACAGGTAGATTGTTCACATTTGAATTACAGGACACTAGAAACATTGCTCTCTTTAATTATGGTAGTCAGACACTCACAGAATTGGAAGTATGGCACAAAAGGTTAGCACATATTGGTGAAAGGTCATTAAAGCAAATTTGCAGGGACCAAAGTGTACTTGGACTTCCTAACTTATCAAAGCAACATATGATTTATAAGTGTAGTGCATGTCAATTTGGAAAGTCTCACAGGTTACCATTCATGAAGAAAGGTTATATGCATGGAGATCTCTTGGAGTTGGTTCATACAGATGTATGGGGACCTAGCAAGGAAGCTTCAATATCTGGATCAAGGTATTATGTTTCCTTTATTGATGATTGCAACAGATGGACTGTCCTATTCTTTATGAAACACAAAGATGAAGTTTTTTCATGTTTCAAAAGATATTTGGCTCTTGTGGAGAACCAAATAGGTAAATCACTAAAAAGGCTAAGGTCAAATGGAGGGGGAGAATACTTCTCCCATGAGTTTGATTCTTTTCTTCAAGAAAGAGGAATCAAAAGAGAGGTAACTACAAGGTACACTCCTGAGCAAAATGGAGTGGCAGAAAGGAGGAATAGGACAATTGTTGAAGCTGCAAGGTCTATGTTAAATGAAAAGCATTTACCTAATTACTTATGGGTTGAGGCTGTATCTACAGCCACTTACTTGATTAACAGGTTGCCTTCAAAATCCCTTGATGGGATGACTCCATATGAGGCTTGGGATGGAAGAAGACCAAGCTTAGATCATTGTAAAATTTTTGGATGTATTGCTTTTGCTCATGTTCCTTCACAGGTTAGAGGCAAGATGGATCCAAAGGCAGAAAGGTGTGTATTTATTGGATATGACAACAATCAAAAGGGCTACAGGTTATACAACCCTACCAACAAAGGATTCTTGGTAAGCAGAGATGTAGTTTTTGATGAGAACAATTCATGGTATGAAGATTCATGCAAGAAGGTCAATTTACCATATAATCTTGAAGAAGATTTTCCAAATCTTGGTAGAGAACAACCAAAGATTGAAGAACAAGACACCTCAAAGGATGATGAAGTATCTCAGATGGAAAAGATCAAAGCATGGAAGTCTAAAGGTAAAGCAAAATTGCAGGAACTTGGACATGAGGCAGAATCATCACATCATGGCCTAAGAAGATCTATGAGGGAAAAGAAAAAACCAGAAAGGTATGGGTTTGACACCTCATTAGTAACTAAACATTCTATCTACATAGCGCAGGACATAAACCAAGAGGAGCCATCATCATTCGAAGAGGCCAAAACAAAAATAGAATGGAAGCATGCAATGAAGGAAGAGATTGAAGCACTTGAAGAAAACAACACTTGGGGTTTGGTGCCCAAGACTTCATCCATGAAGGTAATAGGCTCAAGATGGGTCTATAAACTCAAGAAGAATTCTGATGGTTCAATTAACAGGTATAAGGCAAGGCTTGTAGCAAAAGGCTTTGCACAAACTCAGGGAATTGATTATGAGGAGACTTTCTCTCCTGTGGCAAAGATGCCTACTATTAGGGTTTTGCTTAGTATTGCCTCTTCCAAGAATTGGAAGATACTTCAACTAGATGTAAAGAATGCATTCTTGAATGGTTGGATAACAGAAGAGGTATATATGGCACAACCACCTAGTTTTGAGAATCAAGTTTATCCTGATTATGTGTGTAAACTTAACAAAGCATTGTATGGTCTCAAGCAAGCTCCAAGAGCTTGGAATTTCAGGCTTGTTTCATTCTTGCAGGAGAAAGGCTTTCAACCAAGCAAGGCAGATCCTTCACTCTTTATTAAAAAGAGTAATTCCGAGGTCATCTACCTATGTGTATATGTAGATGATATTATATTGACAGGAAATGATGCAGATGGTATGAAGAAGATCAAAGATTAGATGAGAGAAGAGTTCAAGATAAGTGATTTGGGTTCACTTACCTACTTCCTAGGTTTGGAAGTTGTCTACAAAGATCATGGTTTGTTTCTCACTCAAAGGAAGTACATTAAGGACATGTTGGCAAAATTCAAGATGCAAGATTGTAAGATTGCAGGTACTCCAATGGAGGTCAATCACAAATTGAGCTCACATGAAGGTGAACTCATAGAGGACATCACATCATATCAAAGTCTAGTGGGTAGTCTCAACTATGCCACATTGACAAGAGTAGATATATGTTACAGTGTGAGTGTGCTAAGTCAATTTATGCACACACCAAGGAAACCACATATGGATGCTGCCAAAAGGATTCTCAAGTATCTCCAAGGAACCATAAATGAAGGACTTTATTATCCTTATGTATCTGATTTAGGTTTGAAGCTATTTTCTGATGCAGATTGGGCTGGCTC
>CM035416.1:57765245-57980245 GCA_020310875.1 Ceratopteris richardii | reverse complement strand
CCCTGCACGAACCAATGTATGCCACATCTGAGCTTTCCATCTCGGAAAGTCAGTGCCATCAAACCGAGAAGACACCATGCTGGAAATCTAAGAGACCAAAACTGTAACAAGAGACTAGAAACAATACTCTATCCTGAATAGGATCACACATGCATATCCATATGCATAACTCACATCGCATATGTCTCTGTGGAGAAGAAAACCATGTGAACCACCTATCACATAACCATGCATCTAGCATGCACATAAAACCATGAGCATAAGCCTGCTCACCAAGTCTCCAAAGTGACCAAATAGATGTGAAAGAATCCTGGGAAAATTTTGACAGAGTATCCCCTATAAACTGAGCAGTCAAACAAGATAACCAATAACAAAAGAACAATGAGTAATTTGTCACCACCTGTCACTGATCCAACCAAAGATAATGGCAACTACATATGCCAAAAAATTGATACCAATACATGCCAATACAATGGCAATACAACTGCCACTGAAGAATAAATCCTACAAGATGGTCCAACCTGTCACGAATAATGTGTGACCAAGTCCAAGTGAATGGAGATAATCAATGATCCAAAGCTATCACACAAGCTTCAAGATCCACTAGAGCTCCTTTCTAGCATAAAAGCTGTCAAAATTTCGACAGCATCTCCTTTGTAAAATGGACTCTAGAAACAAAATAACCATGTGGGAATCATCATCCACATAAGCCAAGAATCACACTAGCAAATACATATCAATCAATGACCAAATGCTAATAACGGTGACAAACAAACATGTAACCGAGGCTCCAATCTGGATCATGTACCTGCAAAGAAAACAAAGATACAAGTACCAACCAAGATCCACAATCAACTCTCACATAATTGTGTGCACGTCATGATGACATAATTCTCAAAAAAGAGTATACCACAATGTCATCTTACATGCCAAACACGTAACAAGATCATGCTCTACTCTCATATGGAGGAGCTAACACAATGATCATACATGTACAATGTCTTGAAGCTCTGAAAATAAGAGCTTGCACACCAAAAATTCTCTCTCGAAGAAGTTCCAAAGCAAATTCAACCTCCAAGTGCAATTAGGGTTGTTTGGGCAAAAATGTGATGCTCTGTGTTTTGCTGTTTCAGAGGTGATAACCTCTGAATCTGAACTTTTGATCTTCAGAAAACTTCAAGATCTGAGTCTTGGCTACGTAACGAGATAAAGAACACCTCAATCGGAGGTGCGTAGCTAAAGATATTCTCAAAACACGCACCTACTGTCAATTTCACTTTCACTTGCAATAGTACTGCTCTGTATTCTGCAATTTCGGCAACCTAAAACTCAGAATCTGGATCTGAGTTTTCTACAAATTTGTAGCTATCTTTCCAAGCTATGAGAAGCAAGTTGAATCATCGCATTTCGAGCTTTAGAACTCAAGTTATGACAAAAAAACCGACTTGTTGTCGTAGTGAATGTAGATTCGCTTTCTATAATAGTCTTCGTTTTTCGAATTTTTGGCACTTTAGAAGTCCGAACCAGGTTCTGTGCCCTTCTGTGAAATTGTAGCTATCTGTGTTAGCTACGCACAGAACTTTAAAACGCATCAATCCAAGTTTCCTAGCTCAAGTTACAGCTGAAATACTAAACTGCTGTCAACTATCTATCTATCTATCTATCTATCTATCTATCTATCTATCTATCTATCTATCTATCTATCTATCTATCCATTTATCTATCTATATATCTATCTATCTATCTATCTATCTATCTATCTATCTATCTATCTATCTATCTATCTATCTGTCCATCTATCTATCTATCTATCTATCTATCTATCTATCTATCTATCTATCTATCTATCTATCTATCTATTTGTCTATCTATCTATATGTCAATGTGTCTATCTTCCTATCTATTTATCTATCTCTCTTTCTATCTATATGTCAATGTGTCTATCTTCCTATCTATCTATCTATCTATCTATCTATCTATCTATCTGTCTGTCTGTCTATCTATCTATCTATCTATCTATCTATCTATCTATCTATCTGTCTGTCTGTCTATCTATCTATCTCTCTATCTATCTATCCAACTAACTATATATCTATCTATCTATCTATCTATCTATCTATCTATCTATCTATCTATCTATCTATCTATCTATCTGTCTACCTATCTATCTATCTATCTATCTATCTATCTATCTACCTATCTATCTATCTATCTATCTATCTATCTATCTATCTATCTATCTATCTATCTATCTATCTATCTATCTATCTATCTATCTATCTATCTATCTATCTATCTATCTATCTATCTATCTATCTATCTATCTATCTATCTATCTATTTATCTATCTATCTATCTTTCTCTCTCTCTATCTATCTATCTATCTATCTATCTATCTATCTATCTATCTATTTATCTATATCTATATCTGTCTATCTATCTCTCTATCTATCTATCTATCTATCTATCTATCTATCTATCTATCTATCTATCTATCTATCTATCTATTTGTCTATCTGTCTATCTGTCTATCTATCTATCTATCTATCTATCTATCTATCTATCTACCTACCTATCTACCTACCTATCTACCTATCTATCTATCTATCTATCTATCTATCTATCTATCTATCTATCTATCTATTGTTGGAAGAGATGGATGGATACCTCAAGGAAGTGAGGTGGTACAGTTAAAACCTGCTTTGTACCTACTCTAGTTCACCTTAGATTTATGTAGTAGGCCCTTTTAGCTTGCAATTGAAACCAAGAAAGTACCTATCTACATTGGATTTGGTGCTTCAAACAATTGAATCAAAATAGACTACTTCACAAATAGCTAGTCTCACAAAACTTGCTATTTTGGTCTAGACACCTGTTGGATCTTTTGCTTAGTGCTCACAGTACAGAAGCAATTGGTTAAATTCCTTTTCAAGGATTCTAATTAGCTTAAATAGCTAATGATTACAAGTGAAATCATCTAAAATAATTAACCATACACTGAGAAATCAAATTAGCATTCCAATGCTTACCTGCAACTTTTTAGGGACGGAGGAATAATTGACTAGAGATCACTTTGATGCAGATTTCTCTCAAATGGAAGAAGAAAATTCTTTGAACTTTTGATAGCAGAAAAAAGACTTTGAGAAGGTTCCAACAAGCTACAGAGCATGCAAAATGATGGAGAAATCACTGGGATATGATCATGCAAAGTTCACTATTCTGAGTAGTCATAGTAGAGAATTGAGCAAAAATGATCAATGGAGTATATCTATTATGGCACATGATTTTACAAGATCATTGGCATTATCATGATGCCCAATGATAGTGAGATGGTTTTAAGCTACTCAAATCGTACAAATGATTAGTGAACGAGCTCAAAGAAGAGACCACAAGGCTGCAAGTTTTCAAAGTCCTTTTATAACAATCTTCTTCCAAGTTTGAATTTGAATTCAAGTTTCCCTCCCACTAAAAAGTGATTCCTTTGATCTAGGAGATATTCTCTCATGAAAAATTTGTAGCTAATATGCTTCCTACCTCCACGAGATACAAGGCTCTTGAAAGCATCTCAATACTTTAACCTTTTACAAATCATAAATGACTGATTGTTACAAGCTATGATTCATATCGATCATCACATGCTTCCACATATAATCCTCCAAGCTAAGCCAAATGTGAAGGCTTGGATGTTTGCACCAAAAGCTCCCCCTCAAGCCAAACATCTTGGCTTGTACCTCTTCATGAGTCTTCTTGAATGTCCTGGAATCCAATCATAGCTTTGAGCCTACAAAGTTTAGTACCATCAAGTGCTTTGGTTAACAAATATGCACATTGCATATTTGTGGATACACATGCAAGTTGAATCTCCTTGCTTAATAGCTTCTCTCTAACATAGTGATAGTGAACTTCTATATGCTTGGTTCTTGCATGATAAATGGGATTTGCTGCAAGATGCAAAGAACTTGCGTTGTCACCAAAAATCATAGGTGAATGAGTATGAAGTCCCAAATCTGAATATAGCAATCTAATCCAAATGGCTTCTTATGTAGCATTTTCTAATCCCTTGTATTCAGCCTCTGTTAAAGATAGAGCAACAATTGGTTGCTTCTTGGAAGACCATGAAATGGGCTTATTACCTGCAAAAGAAAGATATCCAGAAGTACTTCTTCTCTCATCCTTACAACCTGCCCAATCTGCATCTGAGTATAGCTTAATGTCCAAATCTGATGTGTATGGGAAGTAAAGGCCTTGGTTTTGAGTACCCTGGAGATACTTCAAAATCCTTTTAGCAGCTTCCAAGTGAGATGCTCTAGGTTTATGCCTGAATTGGCTTAGAACACTTACTCCATAAGATATGTCAATCCTTGTCAAGGTTGCATAGTTTAGACTCCCAACTATGCTTTGATATCCTGCAATGTCTTCAAGCGAATCATCTTCACGAGCACTGAATTTATGATTTACCTCCATAGGGGTGCTATTTAGACTTTTCCCTATATCCTAAGAAGACACATTCAATTTTTTGTTCCTAACTTAGTTCTTCTTGATTCAAATATATGTGCATAATAAAAACATCCAAAAATATTGAAATACATACTTGAAGGCTTCTTATCATATTATGCTTCTTGAGGAGTAATGCCATGTAGTTCCTTTGTGTAGCATATATTCAAATGTATAGTCATATTAATTTCTTTTGCCTAGAGTGAATCAGGCATATCTTTCAATGTTAGCAGGTAGCAAGCCATTTCAACTACTTTTCTATTTCACCTCTCAGCAATACCATTTTGTTGAGGTGTGTGGATTGTCGTAAGCTTCCTCTTGATTCCATGAGCATTGCAGTAGTTGTTGAATTTTGCCGATAAGAATTCTCCTTCTTGATCAATATAGAACTTTTCAATTTTCTACCTATTTCATTTTCAAAAATCTTTTGCCACATTTTAGATTTGTCAAATCCATCAAACTTCTTCTGAATAAACTACAACCACATCCTTCTACTATAACTATCAACTATCAACAAAAAGTGGAGAGATCCTCCCAAAGCAGGAGTAGACATTTTACCATAGAGATCAACATGTAACAACTCTAGAGAAGCTTGAGCTCAATTATTTCTCTCTTTTTGAAATGTCTTCCTATGTTGCTTGCCGATCATGCAAGCTTTACATTGTTCTAGCAAATTTGAAAATGTAGGTAAATGAGCTACCATCCCATTCCTTTGCATCTCTTTGAGAACAACAAATCCAAGTTTCCCAAATTTTGATGCCAAATTCTACTTGTGTATTTCTCTTATGTAGCAATGAGGTTTCTTAGTTCATATAAGTTATCTTTTTGCACTCCTTTTCCTATAGCATTAGCTACTCCATCCAAAATTTCTACACAATCCTTTTTGAAATATACTTCAAGTCCACAATCTATTATGGAAGAAGTTGATAATAAATTTGTTTTTAGTGCAAGAACATACAAAACACTAGAGATTTTTCTCTCAAGACGAGTGGTAGTAATAAAATAGATGGTTCCTATCCGTTCAGCTACACATTTGGAGTCATGTCCAACCACAACATTGATGCGTTCCTATAGAGGCATTAAGGAATTATACAAATATTTCTTGTTGGTCATGTGGAGAGATGCTCCACTATCTAGTATCTAATGTTCATTCACGCGAGTTTGTACAAATGTACATACCTCCTCTATGGCAACCCATAGTTCAACTTCTGTGTTATTTTTCGATTCCCTATTCTTTGATGTCGATTTGAGAGTACCATTTCTCTCATCAAATTGCTTTTTTTCTTTGCAATTCTTAATGGCATGACCCTTCTTTTTGCATTAGAAAAATCTCCCAATGAGCTTCTTCTTCTTCTTTGACTTTTCCTCTTTGAACTATTAGAAGAGCCTTTGCCCTTTGCATTTGTTGAAAATGGTGCATTGTTTGAACCTTTCCTATTCTTCAAATGCATTTCTTTTTCTAGAATCATTGCAAAAAACTTTCAAACATAAGAGGTGAGGGTCTAACTTGAGTATTTAGTGTAGTTACAAGCCCGTCATATTTTGTAGGAGTAATTTGAGAGCACATGTGATCATATTCTTCAAGTGTTATGAAAACACCAACAACCGATTGATCTTGTAAATGTGTTTGATTAGCTTGATGAAGTCTTCAGACTTCTCCAACTCATAATGCTTTTCATTTGCTAAGTGATTCTCAAGTTTTTGATTACCAGTTTGATTCTTGTTCTCATATTGAAAAGACAATATGCCCCAAGCTTCATGTGCTTTAGTGGTGTGATGGACTAGAGTAAGCATAGAATCCCTTACACACATAACAATGTCACATAATGCATCTTCATTTTGCCTCTTCCAAGCTCAAGAAGATCTGGATCAGGTTGTATTGTCACTTGAGGATTTAATTGATCTTCCATTTAAATTAACTCTAGATCAGGCCCTCTTGGAAAATGATATTATCTAATGAGTCCAAAATTGCTGAAATGTTGAACTTCCAGAGTGTGTGATTTGTTACACCAAGCTTCACTTCACTCAGTGTGGGTGGGGAAATGCGAATTGATAACATTGGCAAATGCATCAGAACTAGAAGATGAAGCCATCACTCATGCACTATAGTGAAAATAGAAATATACTTGCAAAAATAGAAAATACTCCTTCTATAAATGGATACCTAATAGTGTTGATACCATGTAAGAAATTAGTAGTTACACACAAGAACACAGGAGCAGTAGCATAGATGATAACACATATAGTAGAATTCCAAAAATGATAACACATATATTTTTGTACTTGCTACTAACAACAAGTACAAAAATGATGTCATTGTCTACCCCACTCTCAAAGTAGAGATAAATTGTGATCTAAGAAACTCTAGATATGGAGTTACAAGGTAGAGGTATACTAACTCAATTCGATATCTGGGGTGGTGCAAAAGTCATGTATATATATACGCTGATGGAGAGATGTGGCCTTCCATGAATGGCTAGACATTGGTGGTAGAACAAGGGTGGCCACCACCTGTGTAATCCCCATACACAACTTAGGCCAGTTCAATGAGCTAAAAAATATGAATGATTTCTAGGTTTTATAGGGAATATTCCATGTAATATTCCTTTACAATTGCACCTCCACCAGGGGGACCAATGGCCCCCTTAGAGCCCCCAAACCGAGGTTGTTCCCGAGTGCCCTAAACCCCAAATTTTGGTGACTCCCTTTCCTCTCAATTAAAACCTTTATCCAATGTGCAAGCTCGGATTCCCATCAATTGGGTAATCCATGCTTGGTTTCACCTCATAATGGGGACCTTACAAAATGTCCATTAGTACATGCATTAAGGGTAGACATTGGTTATATCCTAACATTTATTTGACGATTCCAGATTGTTTGTAGCTTGGGCTCTTAATCTCAACCACAATGCTAAAATACTGAGAACTACAAAACAAACAACAAATAGAGAGAAAACAAGCCTCTGAAATTTATAGGGATTGAACTTACCTCACATTCGAGCTCATCACAAGTGCATGGAGCTAACAATGCATCGAAAAGTCTCTCAAAGCCTACCACCCCCTTGGGACACTCATTTCTCACCATATCCACCTACATTGAGCAAGAAGAAGAGAAAAAAGTGCATGAAGAGAGAGAGTTATGAGATTTTCAAGAGGCTTCTATTCACCAAATGGAAAAAGTCTACATAATTGAGCTTTAGTTGAGCTTTATACAAAAATTAGTGGCCTTGTTCACATCCAAAAGTGGCCATTCTAGTTAAAGATAGTCATGCACTACTTGTAGAGCTAGTCCGACTGGTTTATTGAACTATTAAATATATGGTAATTGAGGTAATTACATTTGTGAGCTTTCACAGGTTCTTGGGAATCAAAAAATTAATTGCATCCATACGATTATAAGTAAGCTAAGTGGAAATAATACAAAAAAATCATGGGATTCTAAAAACTCCCTTTGAGTCCTTTGCCATGCTTTACTTCATCTTGCTTGGGAAGCAACATAATCTTTAATTTTCCTTTAATCTACAACATTCGCCCCTTTCCTAGATGTTTTTTTCCTTAACAACACCTCTAGGGGTTGTTTCCTTGTGCTTCTTGTAAGCTATCAAGTTGCTTTTTTTAGTTCTTGTATGTGAGCTTGTAGTTCTTCAATGGTTGTGGTCTAAGCTTCATTTGCTTCAAAGAGCTTCTTGTTTTTTCATGTTACTCTTTCATATGAAGGTTGACCTGGTGACTAGAATGTCTCTAGCAAGGGATCACCTGATGTTAATGTTTGTAGCAAAGTGTTATTGTCTTCCCTTAGCATTTCCAATCCTCCATGAAACTATGAATGGTATGTTTGAAGCTATCCATGCACCTATCAAAGATGGACTATGTGTATTGGTCAGTTCTTGTTGTAGTTGAGCAATGGTGGCATCTTTTTCAACATTGGCCAATCTTATCAACTACATGTCATCATCATAAGGTTCTATGAGGACTTTAGAATGGCAATTTCATGTTGTATTTCTTCAATCAACTTTTATTCTCACTCATTCTAACGTTGAGAGAGAGAGAGAGATCTTGGATCAATGAATGACCAGACATATGACAACAACATAATTTCATGTGTAGCATGATAAATTAGTACTCATGTTGAGAAGGCCGTTTGGGTAGTTAAGAGACCGTTTGGGCAATTGAGAAATCATCCCACAAACCGCAATACGCGCATGGTTCCTCAGATTTCGCCACCCACGTTCTCGAAATAAATATCTATTCCTTCAGGAAAGTACCTGAGATTTCAACCATAGCAGGAAGACAAAAACCATCATCAGCAAGTCCTTCATCCAAAAGCTTCAACCCGAGAGCAGCACGCTTAAATCAAATCATCTTCGTTGCAACCCCCCATTAATCCTCATCAACACCTCATAACAGTGCAAATAATCAATGGAAAACTTGATGCATCGCCTTCTTTTTCAATTAGCGTCAAAAACACTGCCTACTATTGAAATCTGTTGTTCTACTGCCTCATTATCTGCGGGTGAATTTCCTCTCACTCTTCAAGACAAGCGCTGCCCGCAGATAATGTGATAGACTCCCATAAAGTGTCGTCACCTTCCCTCGTCTATCATCCACTTCTTTTCCTCTGTGATCGTCTATCTAATGGTGGGAGACTTTTCTTTTCCTTCCCTGGACATATCTGCTACGCTCTTTTAGCTCTCATTGTCCTTCATTCTGAAAACGCTCTCTTCTTGAAGCGCTCCCTCTTCCTCTCACCATCGATTTCTGCTTGGAAGTTGGAATCCCCTCCCATAGTTCATGAACTTTCTTTTCCCCTCGTGGAACTTGCTACAGAAAAGGCCAAAAACAACAGTACGAGAGCCCGAGCATTTGACACATATTTATATCCAAATATGCATACACACACGTACAGAAAAGGCCAAAAACAACAGTACGAGAGCCCGAGCATTTGACACATATTTATATCCAAATATGCATACACACACGCACAACACATTAGCTCACACCTTCAAATGCACACACACATGTATATACATCATATAAATGCTCATGCAATCGCATATATATATATATATATATATATATATATATATATATATATATATATATATATATATATATATATATATATATGAACATACACATTTTTAATACAAAAATGAATGAAAATACACACATACGTATTTTGAAAGGGATATGCACACATACATACATACATATACACATAATAGTGCAAATATACACATTCATAATGCATGCACTCTACTACTATATGCACATTACACATAAAAGAACACACACACATGATGGCACATAGGCACAAATGTGTGCACACTTACTCATATATATATATATATATATATATATGTATATATATATATATATATATATATATATATATATATATATATATATACATATATATATATATATATATATATATATATATATATATATTATAAGCACATGGAATCACATGCACATATTCGCACATAAAGACATCTATGTTTCACACATGCACATAATTGCAATTACTAAGCACTTGTTCGCAAACATAATCATAAACATATAGATTTATATACATATAATATAACACACACACACACTCGATCACATCATTCACAAGATTTCACACTTAATATTTTCACATGACCGTCACATAAATATGCAGGTACATTATGAATGCAATTTGCAATGAGAAACAAAGAAACTAAAGCCAAGGATGCAAGCCATTCATATCATGAATGCTTCCCAACCATATATGATATGGATTCGATCAATTGCACGTATGATTGAAATCATGCTTTCAACAATATGTTTTGAATAAGTTGTTCAAGGGAAGATACCACCATATTATATATATGTTTTCAATTCTTATAGATTGATTTTTATGTATTGTGAAGTTTTTTCATTCATTGAATCCTTGCCACTACACCTACACATTAGCACACATTTACATGTTTTGGTCACATTATGCATACCTTCAGTCGAGCTTTTAATGTAAGAAAGTAGTTACGCAAAAGAACAAAGGAGAAATAGTAGAGAAGATAATAGATATAGTAGAATTTCAAAATTTTACTATTAACTATAAAAACAAAGATGGTGATGTTGTCCACCCATGTGCTCTCAAGGTAGAGATTAAATGGTGATCTGGATAACTCTAGATAGGGAGTTACAAGGTAGAGCTATACTGGCTCAATTTGATATATGAGATAGCGCAAAAATCATCTATGTATAGCCTAATGGAGAGATGTTCCCTTCTGTAGATGGCTAACCATTGAGGATAGAACATGGGTGGCCACTACCCTCATAGTCTCCATACACAACTTAGTTGACGCAACCTAAAAAATATGAATGATTTCTAGGCTCAATAGGGAATATTCCATCAAATATTTGGAGAGTGTGTGAGTTAGTTCTTTCCTACTCACTCAAGAAAATGTTCTTGAACCAAGTGAGAAATAGTATGCAAGCTTCACATGGTCCTTGCAAGTTTGAAAATGTAGGTAAATGAGCTACCAACCCATTTCTTTGCATCTCTTTGAGAATAGCAAATCCAAGTTTCCCAAATGTTGATGCCGAATTCTACTTGTGTCTTTCTCGTATGTAGCAATGAGGTCACTTAGTTCATGTAGAGGCATTAAGGAACTATACCAATACTTCTTGTTGGTCATATCGGGATATGCCCCACTATCTAATATCTAAGGTTCATCCACACGAGTTTGGGAAGATGTACCTACCTCCTCTATGGCAACCCATAGTTCAAGCTCTGTGTTATTTTCTAATTCACTATTCTTCCCTGTGGATTTGAGAGTGCATTTCTCTCATTATCTTGCTTTTTTTGCAATGCGTAATGGCATGAACCTTCTTTTTGCAATAGAAAAAGCTTCCAATGAGCTTCTTCTTCTTTGGTTTTTCTTCTTTGAACTATCAAAAGAACCTTTGCCCTTTGCATTTGCTAAAAATGTTGCATCGTTTGAACCTTTTCTATTCTTCAAACACATTTCTTCTTCTAGAAGAATTGCAAAAAACTCTTCAAATGTAAGAGGTGAAGGTCTAACTTGAGTATTCAATGCAGTTACAAGCCCATCATATTTTGTAGGAAGAATTTGAAAGCACGTGTGAGCCAATTCTTCAAGTGTTATGAAGACACCAATAGCAACCGATTGATCTTGTAAATGTCTGATTTGCTTGATGAAGTCTTGAGTCTTCTCTAGCTCAGAGTGCTTCTTATTTGCTAACTGATTCTCAAGATTTTGAATATGAGTGTGATTCTTGTTCTTATATTGGCAAGCCAATATGCCCAAAAATCCATGTGCTTTAGTGGTCTGTTGGACTAGAGTAAGCACAAAATCACTTACACTCATAACAATGGCACATAATGCATCTGTGTTTTACCTCTTCCAATCTCAAAGAAGATCTGGATCAAGTTATGTTGTCACTTGAGGATTTAATGGATCTTCCATTTGAATCAGCTCTAGATCAGGCCTATTGGACCAATGATATTATCTGATGAGTCCAAAATTGCAAAAAATTCAAACTTCTAGGGTGTCTGATTTGTTATGTAAAGCTTCAGCTCAGTGAATGCAGGTGGAAAAATGTGAATTTTTGAAGCAATAATATTAGAAGATGCACCAAAAACCAAAAGATGAAGCCATCACTCACACATTGTAGTGATAAATAGAAATATACTTGCAAAATTAGAAAATACTCCTCTCTACTAACAGATACCTAGGAGCTCTACATCCATTGGAAATATCTAAAGAAAAATGGCAAAGCATTTCTATGGATAAAGACAAATAACTAATATGGTCAAGTTCATTCCAACCCGCACTGTAGTAAAGACATCACAATTAGCTATCTTGTTCATGGAACATCTATATCAATGCTATGGTCTACCACACAGACATATTGTTGGATCAAGACAAAAAGTTCACCAGCTATTCTAGAGAGATATCTTTAGCCGTTTGGATACAAAGTTATCCACGAGTATGATAGAACATCCTGAGATGGATGGTCAGATTAAAAGAATCAATAAAGTGTTGTAAGATATGCTAAGAGGATGTGCCTCCAAAACAAATAGAATGGGATAATTATCTATCACTTGCAGAGTTTTCTTACAATAGCGCTAAGCATGTTGCAACTTGATTTATTCCTCTCATGTTAATGTATGTGTTCCAACCAAAAGACCCTTATGCAATCCATCTCCAACATGTTTAGGAAGTGCATTATTTTTTAGAGGAAATCAGATTCAAATTGAAATTCGTATGGGAGAATTTAAAGGAAGCCTAGGCTCAAGTAATCATTTATGCACATCCGAAGAAAAGGGAAGTTTCTTTTCAAGTCAGAGAACAACTATATCTCCAAGTCTCAAAAAGCTTGAGGCCCTTAAGAGTGGACCTTGTTCTAATCTCTCTCCTTGGTATTTTGGTCCTTTCAAGGTTATCAAAAAGATTGGATCAAGGCCATATGAGGTTGGACTTCTATAAGAATTTTGGATTCATCCAATTTTCATGTAAGTCAATTTAAGAAAAGTTTGGTTGATTTTTATTCTAAGTCTTCTAACTTAAGTTAACTTGAGTTGAGCTAAGTTAACTTGAGTTGAGTTGAGCTAAGTTAACTTGAGTTGAGTTGAGTTAACTTGAGTTGATTTGACTTAATTTGAGTCCACTAAGTCTTGACTCTACTTGGCTAGGACACATCACTCCGGTAAAGTGAACTACTTTCTAGTTTGATTCTAGTGGTAGTTAATAAAGTGATAGTGTAGATTGCACATGCAAAAGGTGGCTCTAGTTAACTCAAGTGATATCTCCCAATCTTTGAGGCTATATAATAGATGGTTGGATTGGTGAGTTATGTGTCAATTCTCATGCTTTATGATAGATCTTATAATTTTATTAATCTCACCCTAATTCTCATAAGTTGGTAAAATTTTTCCATGCTTGTGGGCCTGTTCAGAAAACTTTTGTAATTATCATATATTTTATGTACTCAAATGTATTCATTCATCATGCTTTTCAACAACTCTTGTCTCATATTGCCTTGTTTCTTGTCTTTTTGAGAACTTGAGCAAGCAAAATTGAAAATACGATATCATATTAAACAAAGATAAAGGAGGGTGTATATATAACCTGGGGGGACCTCCTAAAGAGGGAAAAAAGTGGCTTTGCAATCCTAAATCTGTTCGCACATATCTCTACCTAGATATATTAATAATTCAAACATTATATATCAATACAAACATTTATTTGAACCTCCTCCAATTATCAAATCTAAGAGGAATGACCAAATTTTGAAAAAAAAAGGACCACTTCTAGAGTAATTATAGCGCAAAAAGGGATTATTTTCCATATGTCCATACCAACCTACAATGTTTCCTCATAAAATTCAGCAAAACCACAAGGAAAGTTCATTCCTGTAAGATATATGCAAGCAAGAATCATAGGGAGGATCTTTGTCACATATCTTCAAAGAAATCTTGAAACCCTTTAAGGGAATCAAAATATAAAACAACATCAGCAACCGAGTGGGTGCTATGCCCGCCTTCACTTGTATCTTTCAATTAATTCAAGCTAATTGAGGAGATTAGGTCGCTAGTCGAATTAAAAAAATAAAATAAACTAAAATTATAAGAATCACAAACATAGATTTGTAGATTCCTCATAGGAATCTACAAATCTTATCAACAAAACAAACTCTATAATGTGTACAGTAGTAGAAGTGGTTGTGGATATTGAAGAAATTTTATTTTAAGTTAATCTATTAGTGTAGTTAGATAGATAGGTAGTATTACCATTAGTAAACTTTTGTTTTTAACTCCAAATCAATATGGGTTTGTAGACCTTAGATTTTTTTAATTAAATTAAAATTACAATTAGTAAAATTCAAGTTCTTTACAACCGTGAACATTAGCTTTTCATGTGAATAAAGGAAAAACCCTCATACTCTAGATTTTATTTATTTATTTATATGGCACTTCAACCCATAGGTTCTTCATTATGGCACTTCAGTGCAAGTCTTCAAGTAGCTCGAGAGCTCAAAGGATGGAGTTTGCTTAGTATATTTCGATTTTGGGTTCTTCTCAACTTTAGGCAATTGTCTCCTTGTTGTTCTTGTTGCTCATAATCACATTTCTATATTAGATAAGAATAGCATCATCTACAGCCTATGTGTCATAGACTTCACGATCAACTTATTCATGTTTTTTTTTTTAATGGAGGTTGAGCCGAAACCGACTCCCCCCCAGCTTTAACTTTGAAAGTGCGATTGTACAAGTGAATGGGTATAGTACCCGTGAGAGCCCCCCTATCCCACAAAGCAAGGGTTAGACAAGGTGACAACTCGGTTATAGCTCGTTTAACTTGCCAAAGCCATTAGATGTCCAACCCGGGGATCGAACCATGGAACTCCACCTCAAGAGGCTAGATCCAAACCAATTCCCCTACAGGGTGTGGACAACTTATTCATGTTCAAGGTAGCACCAAGAAAACTTTTATGATCAACAGAGTTTTATTTACTCAATTTTATTCATTAGTTATACTATTTTACAGTTGGTGATGTAGTGTGAAGGAAGGGGATAAAAGGATTTCCTTGGATGCATGCACTTGTTCTTTCAAATTTCTAACCTATAAGGAGATAAGCTATGAGCTCTAACAATGAAAGAGAGAGAGAGAGAGAGAGAGAGAGAGAGAGAGAGAGAGGATCAATGAATGAAATGAGAGAGAGAGAGAGAGATCTTGGATCAATGAATGAAATGAGAGAGAGAGAGAGAGATCTTGGATCAATGAATGACCAGACATATAGCAACAACATATTATCATCTGTAGCTCATGTGAAAAGGGTTCATTCAAGCATTGAAGTGTCTCTGCTTGTGCATATTATTCATAATGGTGAGAAATGATCTATCCATTTTTCCCTTCTTTTTTTTGCATCAACGTATGGATGGGTGCCTTTCCTTATGCATTGTATTCATATTATAGTGAGAAAGATGTCTACCTTTCTTTGTCCATTCTTTGCATTAACCGAAATATTGAAAAGGTGTTCATTTTGAGAGTCTCCACTTATACATCTTATTCACTTATACATCTTATTCACGCTGGTGAGGAAGGAATCTAAATGTCGCATATTCGTATGTATTAGGTCTCCCCATCAGAAAATATTTTGGAATTTCATTAGGTTCTCTTGTTTGAGGCTTTCTGAACGTACAAAGATCACCTCCTTGGCGACAAAATCCTGCCTGTAGGGAATCCATTTCTTTGCTGTAGGTTAAGTCCGGCAAGGGGGAATCCATTTCTTTGCTGTAGGGAATCAATCCTCCTAAACCATTGTTCTTCAGACGTCAACAAGGGCTTCAGCTTTTCACAGGCGAACCACCTGCTTGCCAACATTCTTTCCTTGGAACAATCTCATAAATGCATTAGGAGCGTTTTCAAGGCCATCAATCACATCCTCGATGTAAACAATGTTGTTCTTCTTGAGATGGCATAGGATGTACTGAGTGAACTCCTCGTGTAGATGCAAGTAATCACTCATGAGGAATCCCTGCATCTTGGCACGCCGTATGGTGAGCTGTGAGAGGTTGTAAATTGGCTCCCCGCATCCTGATACGTATTGTGAAATCATCCCACAAACCGCAATACGTGCATGGTTACTCAGATTGTACAGGACTGCTTCAAGCATTTTGCCACCCACGTTCTCGAAATAAATATCTATTCCTTCAGGAAAGTACCTGAGATTTCAACGATAGCAGGAAGTCAAAAACCATTATCAGCAAGTCCTTCATCAAAAATCAAATACAAAAGGTGACTTCATCCAAGATAATTTGACATACCGCTTCAAAGCTACTGTTAGATCGGGTTCCTTCTTGTAATTGAACGCATCATCATAGCCCAGTTCAACCTTAAGCAATTCCACCTATCAACACAGGAAAATGCAACAAATTATTTACTCTATTGAGACTAGATAGACTGACAAAGATACTTCATGTTCCAGATCAACAAAGCAGAGAAGTCTACTGCAGTCAAATCCAGAATACGCAATCAGCAGGATAATCAAAGGATGCAACATAGCAATTGCAGTTTGGTATTGAGTCATAGCAGGCTTCCCCGACATAGAACCATCAGCTTGTTGCTCCATCAAGGGTACTGAAAAAATATGATGTGTCCAGTTACACCATGAGTTCCCAAACGGGTAATAAAATCAAATGTGAATAGCTCAAGTACTTGAAATGGTAAAGCAGATTGATGAGCTTAAATATGAGATAGGACGCATAGCAAGTTGAAATGAGTGTTTTCCTGTTCAACAGCAGACTATCCTTCAAAAAGAATTTACACAATCCATGGTTGTTTTATCCTCACGTGGCATCTTGCTTATCTGCAAAATGTAATGCAGTTTAGATGTTCAAAAGAACAGAGGTACACTTCCAACTGTCACTTCTACGGGAACCCTCAAATGCTAGATATCCTTATGGTAGTCCACTCAAAAGGCAGCAAGTAAATCATTGGCTGTTTCTTTCCGAACCATATGCATCTAATCCTATGAAAAAAGGTAGAGCATAATGTGACCCTTGATGTGTCCAAGTACCTACTCTCAATGGCAGTCATCGTCGTTGGGCTAAGACCCTAAATATCATTCAGTTATGGAATATTACTTTTTTGCACTCCAGGTGTATATCTGACTCGATCAAACTCTACAATAAAAAAAAATCTCTAGTTGTATATTCGTTTGTATTCTTTATTCAAAACAAAGACAATTGATGGTTCATTTTAATATAAATAAGACGACCTAACCAAGTTACTCATAAATCTAAGGAACCTTACGTATAATTCTATTCTCTTTTTGTTTCAATGGATGATGGATCCTCGTTTTTCACTCTCATTAGTTTCTCCCTCCTCAAGTTGTTAGTCTATTTAGGTGTGATATTTGTGTTAGCAAATATATCAAAAATAGAGCACTAGGGAGCTCAACCTGTAGGTCAAAGTCACTATGTATAATGTAAGTACGTATGTAATACTGTATGTATGTATGTATGTATGTATGTATTTATGTATGTATGTACCTACATATGTAATGTAGGTATGTATGTACGTATGTATGCAGTTGTTTGATAGTAGTACATCAAAGCACATAGCCTTTGCTCTTAGCTTGTTCTAGTCTATTTGTTATAAAAAACCAATAGCCAAACTCTTCTAATGAAAGGCATAGGAACTTAGTTCTTAAAACCAAGAGCGGAAAGCTATTCCATATCTTTGAAGTTTTGTACATGCCTGATGTTTCCTAGAATTTGTTATCTATATCTACATTATTGATAAATCATTTGACTATTGTATTTAACATGAGTGAGTACACTAGTTATAATAAAAATAGAGAAGTGATGTTTTCTGGAGTACTTAGAAATTCTGTCTATCATCAGTATGCATCATACTCAAAAAACTTGCATAACATCTGTGAGTGTACAAGAAAAGTCCTTGTCTAGTGCTTAGGAATGTGAGTATCTAAATCTTGTGTATTGTGTGATTATTCTCTTATTTATGTGTGCATATTCTATCTATATGGGATAATAGGATATTGATAGCTAGCTGATGTTGATAGAATATCATGAGTCAATCTCCTCTTCGACTACCATGAGACCCTGAGGTATGGTTCATAGTCTATAACCGATATTCCTACATGGAAGCAACAATTGTTACAAAGGGAGGAGACCATGAAGGAGACCTAACATTATGTTGTCTTTCTAGCATTGCATCATACTTCATACTATTTTGCACCATATGTGCGAACCTCATGGTCTTTAGTATGGCATACAGGCATGGTTTTGGGACAATTCAAATCGACATCTTTTGGATATTGTGGTCCATATTTGATCACAAGAAAGATAAGTGGTGTGTCTTATAAGCTGGACCTATATTGAGGAACCATCATGCATCCTACTCCTATGTTAGTTGCTTGCTAGGCAACTTGAAGTGGAAAATTTTTGTAATACTTCAGGGGAGATGCCAAATTTGGAAGACATTATCAAAGATATTCCACTGGCACCCAATTTGGTTTCAGATTAGAGAGAAAGGATGTTTGGAAACCTCTTATCCCAAGTGTCTAATCAAGCGAAAGCAAGGTTCTAGGTCCGTTTTGATTTGGGAGTCAATTAGGTCATTAAAGGATTGAATTCCGAGTTTTTAGCGAAGTGTACGACAATTAAGAATAAGGGGGGAAGTGTTGTGTCCCCAAAGTGAACAAACCCAAAGGATATCTAGATGGGCACCTATAGTTAAAGTGCTACTTCCTTAAATGAGTCTATAAATAGGATCCCATGTCATCATTCCTCGTATGAGGCACTTAGACTCTTGGCCCTTGGTGGAGTCCCTTGCACATCCATATGGTGTTAACTCTAATGGTATGGGACACCACACCCTTAAGGCAGCTTCCACCCACTTGGCTACACTCGAGGGTGAACTTGTTTGGTCATATAGCTGTTCATCTAGCTAGGAAATGATTCTAATGTCCAGCCCTCTCATGTTTGTGGATATGGCTTGTGTTTTGTCTTGTTAGACAAGGAGGAACTTGGGAGAGCATGGTGAGGCATTGAAATCCTTGCTACATTTGCAATTTGTGCAGGGTTCTTTATGAGACCAAATTTGGCACTTTCATTTTATGTTTGACTATCATGTTGTGGATGTCACATTCTTTTAGGTACCTTCACACTTCAATCTTGGGGGGTGTAATTTGCATTTTGTGCACAGTGTACACTTATGCCTTTGACAAATAGCAAAAAGAAAATATGCAAAATAAAACAAATATCCCCTCATGGAATTCATAATTTGTTAGCCGTTAAGATTTTTAGTATCACATTTCAAGAATCGGAAGGTACACAAGCTTTGGCCGCTGGCAGTTATATATGAAGAGAGCAACCATGACACATCTATGCTTGGAAGGATTTGAAGACTACATTGCACATCTTCAAATGCATGTTTGCAGCCAAGAATGAGATTTAAACCTCTTGCATGTTTACAAGAGTTCCTCGATTCATACTTTGGATAAGGGTAATATAATTAAACATCAAATTCATCTACAAGAGTAGAAAGTAGGCTATTCTAGTGCATATACTGATGAAGTATAATATAATACATACTTTGGATGAGAGTGACATTATGATCGGAACATAATACTCACTCTTCAAGAGTAGCGAGTGTAAAAAAAATTAGTGCGCCTCCGATACAATGCAAAATTACCACAACACATATGGGATCAAGGTTAGAAAGAAAAAGACATTTTGCTAGATATGGGAAAACACGAGAGATATGGGTATAATGGAAAGTGGAATCAAGATACGCACAAGATGATCTCAACTCAACTGAATTCAAATTCAAAACACTACTACAATGGATCTTAAACATTAAACAAGAGAAAAATGACTTTGTCCACCCATGTGCTCCCGCTATGGAGTTTAGATGATGATCTAGAAAAATGCTAGCTAAAGGGCTATTGGCCAACACAATGGGTACTAAACTTGGACACCCTAGGGTTCCAATCGCCACAAACTATCATCAGAGATGGGGAGGGGGGGCCATCAGTATATGGTCTTCCAAGGCTAGGTCTACTTTCCCATGATCTAGATCGTGGAAAACTCCATACATATGTGTTTAACCAGCCATAGGTCAGGCATCCTCTTTATACAACTTGTGAGGACTTCATTTTCACACACACATATATATAAGCAAACCCATCCAAAAGTTAGCCTACCTTCATAGAAACTTATGTATGGGGTTTCAAGTTTCAACACATAAATACATCCATTTTGGACTCAAAATTGAAACCCAAAGGTCAAACCCACACATGGTCACCTATGCTACCATCTTGGTCACAAAGACCTTCTATCTACTTGATGTCCAATGCTCACAACATGACTTCTGCTCATGATGGGGGCCTTACAACTTAGAGCACTATGGATCATTAGTGGAATCTCATCATAGTTGCCGGAAAAGGCATTTCTGTCATTCCAAAATGCTACGACCGAAACAGCCTTTTTGGGAAACAGAGAAATGTGTTTCGTATTGCTTGTGAATTTGTGTATACAATGTACATATCCCGACTAACATGTTGATGTGACATGTATGACCTGAAGTAAACATTATATATTTCAGTCAATAAATCTTTTATAGTTAATATGTATTTGCATTTGAATGTTGCAAGATCATCATGGTGAAGGATATAGCATGGAATCATGTCACCATTCTATCAGAGTATTCAGATGGAGGTGGCTCTAAAAGATGAAAATGCAAATATTGTGGAATTGGAAGAGGGGAGGGGGAGGCAGCCACAAGAACTAAGGACCATCTTGCAGGTTTGTCTTCACACTTGGATTCTCCATACTCATTATGTTTATGTTGTAGTCTCTACATTTATGTTCTAGCCAGCTGCCATATGTAATCTTTTTGTCCATCGATGGTATGTACTATGATCATTGACATTACATCTTTTTGTTCTCATGATGTAACATTTTTTTTATATGATTATGATGATGTATCCACACTATTTGACATTATTTGACATGATACAATACATATTACTTGTCATTTGTCACTTTTGGCTCTTGAGTAACTCTGAATGTTCAACCGTCAACGTGCTTTGTACATGTTCATGGTTTGTACTTAAAAAACACGTTTTTATCATGGCTTTCTTTTTATTGGTCATTTCATATGTTAATAAATTCATTGTACATTACTTTCATTTATTATTTTGAAAAAATCAACATTTTTTTAGTGTCGTCCAGAGGACATCACCGTTCCCAGGACCCATCCCCTGGTGACTTTGATTTATATGTATCAAACACACAAATATATAAGCTAATAAAAGCAGAATAAGCCACGGAAACAAAGTAATAAAGGAAGAACAAAAAAATAGACTCTAGACGATGAAGTTTGACTTTAGAAGAAAAATAGGTCTCAAAGGCACTGAGAAAGTACCTTTTCATCAGTACCAGCACTGCCAACAACATAGCAACCAGTGAGTTTCGCAAATTGGCCTACTAGTTGTCCAACTGCCCCTGCTGCAGCAGATACAAATACATTTTCACCTTTCCTTGGATTGCATATGTTAAAGAATCCAGCATATGCTGTCAAACCTGGTAGGCCTGCAAATTTAAAATCATTGAATCAGAGGGATTCAGGAACAATTTAAGGATGACTCCTGAGAAAATTATAAATGGAAAATAGTCAACACGTTACACCAGTGCAAGAATACAGAAATACCTAAAATGCCTATGTGATAGGATAGGGGTACATCGATGCTAGAAACATTTCTTAATCCGGAACCATCTTTTATAACACTGTATTTCTCCCAAGTAATAATGCCAGCAACAACGTCATTGACTTCAAAATCTGGATGATTGGAAAGTATAACCTTGGATACACCAAAGCCTGTTATAGGCTGCTTGCAAAGAAAACAAAAATAAATCCTTCAAAAGAGTATCTTTGAATTCTTTTATTCTAGGAGGCAGATACCAAAAAGATAAAAATCAATCTCTCTCTCTCTCTCTCTCTCTCTCTCTCTCTCTCTCTCTCTCTCTCTCTCTCTCTCTCTCTCTCTCTCTCTCTCTCTCTCTCTCTCTCTCTCTCTCTCTCTCTCTCTCTCTCTCTCTCTCTCTCTCTCTCTCTCTCTCTCTCTCTCTCTCTCTCTCTCTCTCTCTCTCTCTCTCTCTCTCTCTCTCTCTCTTTCTCTCTCTCTGTGTGTCTGTGTGTGTGTGTGTGTGTGTGTGTGTGTGTGTGTGTGTGTGTGTGTGTGTGTGCGCGCGCGCATGTGTGTGTGTGTGTGTGTGTGTGTGTGTGTGTGTGTGCATGTGAGTGTGTGTGCAAGAGAGAGAGAGAGAGAGCACGTGTGCATGTGTGTGTGTGTGTGTGTGCATGCGTGCATGCGTGCATCTGTACCACCCCTCCTCATATAACCCATGGATCCCAAATACATCTCTACATATGTCCATCCAGTTTAGTTTGTATCAGTTTTGTACCAGTTTTGGTTTCACCTACCATAGACAAGAAAAACCTCTCTTTTATTTTTTCTTTCTTTCTTTCTGTGATTTTTTCCAGCTAGTCACTACCAGTAGTCATCAGATCTTGGATGCAACCCACATTAGAAGTATTCTCAATAAAGGCACGTCAAACTTAGGGAGGTCCAAACCCCCATGAATATCCAGGTAGATATCTCAGCATAGATGGCATTTCCATAGAAGGATTTGGATCACTTCTTGGGGAGAAGGTGCATCAGAGCAATGGTGGACACTGGACAGATACATCAGACTGCTGTACAAGCAGGTACATTAGAGCACTGGTGAACAGATAAGTCAGACTGCTGTTTAAGCAGGTGCATTAGATCACTGGTGAACAGGTGCTGCATGGCAAAGTGCTCTACGACTAGGGACTGCGTGAACAGGTACATCAGAGTGATGGAGGTAGTTGAAGCCATTGATGATAGATATGGCTATTCGGCAGTAGACATTTTTTATTCGAGACATGGACTATTTGAAGTAATCATCAAGAATGCTAATGATAGAAACCACTTCTTGGAGCAACAAACTATCATTCTCCATTTTAAAGTAGCACATGTTTGTGAATGGAAGCCAATCAAGACAATGAAAGAAGAACTTCTCTGTATGTGTCTTGTGTGGCTGATTTGCAATCATTTGTATGGCCTTCTATCCATCATATTGCCAAATCACTGAAACAAATATTAAGCAATGGCATGCTTCAACTGTGGCAACTTAGGCCATTCTTCAAAGAATTCTCCCACGTACAGACTGATGGTGTGAAGTTGATCCTTTCTTGCCCAAGGAGTAACGTGATGGTCACCGAGGAGTAAGTTCTGGGAAAGCCTCGAATTAGACTGACTCAACCTATGTGTTTGCCTGGTACAAAATTCAAATCCAGCTAATGTCATACCACCCATGGTTAACAACAACATAGGTAGTAGGTACTAACATTGACAATCCTCGTCGTATTTATAATTTGTCTCTTCATGCACAAAGCAAAGCACCTGCTAAGTTCTCACAAAGAAGAATTTGTGTATTAGACATCAGTCTAAAAGACCATCTCATGTGTGTGTGGGACAAGGACTAATTTAGCAAGGTCCCTAGCTTGGGGGTATCCTAAGGTACCTAATGGGTAGTGGGGATGAGTGTTGCATGATGGTCACATGTTGACAATAGTGCATTCCAAAGTACTATCTAATTTGGGTACAAGTGGCTATAATGGATGGGAGGTGAGTGGCACACACAATTTTCTAGTCTTTAGTGAGAGAATTCAGTGGAGGCCTTACATTTGATATCAAGCACGGGTTCTTGGGGAATTTTCGAGCTGCCCTTGCGTGAAATTTTCAAGGCCACCACTTGGATTGATTATTTTCTTCATTGGTTGTAGTCGGGAGACTTTGTAGAGCAGGTAGAGAAGCAAAAGGAGGCTGAGGAGCCCCCTTAGAGAGCTCAAGGAGCCCCACCAAGGAAGCCTCTCACGCGCATGCCACCCCTACAAAGATAGCAAGATGGCTGCCAGCCGCCAAGGAGGCCACCCCAGCCCGCCCACGCACCCATGTTTATGAAGAGATAAGTGAGCTTCCATAGGTCCCCCTTCTCTTTGGTTGTGAGCCTATAGAGTTTGTGAGGCCTTATATGGGCACAAAAGTCGAGTTTGGATATGTGTAAGGGATAAAAAAGGCTGTTCGAGCGCGCTTCTTTGGAGATAATACCTACATGGAGCTTTCGAGGCTCAATCCTCCTCTTTTTTGAGGCAGATCACTTGCTCGACTACTTACTTCGAGAGCTCTCCAAGAACTACCTGGAAGCCATCATTTGACCTCTACAAGTTTTACATGTAGAGCTTCAAAATTGGTTGTTCATGCACATAGAGTTTCAAAAGAGCGGTTTGAAGACACATAGGTGATCCATTTCAGCTCCCATTGTTTGAAAAGTGGTTCGTATGAAGTCCCATCCTTTGCACCACCTCTACAAAAGGATTTTCTCAAATTAAGATAAGTTCTTGGTCAATATTTGCATTGACAACTCTCTTTTTATGCATAATTCGTCATTGAAAGTAGGCATTTAGCTCTTATATATGCGTGGATGCTTGATAAGCATACATATGAACCTCTTCACTTTTGTTTGAAGTTTGTCGAGTATGCTTGGTAGTATTTTTTTGTACAAGTACCTTGAGGAAAAGGGGAAAAAAACAGGGTGTGTAGTGCCCTATGTTTATTGATGTAATCCGTTGTCGTAAGCATGCGTATTTTGATAAGGGCATGTAGTGCCCTATGGTATTGGTGTAAACTTAAGCTTGCAAACACACATATCTTGATAAATGACTGTAGAGCACTTCCTTTTTTTTTCATTATTAAAATACTACCAAAATTTTTAATGTTGCTATGCACACTTGTTTGAATCATCATGGGAAGCGTACTAACATGCATATCTTTCTGTACTTGCTTTTCATTTTTTCAAAGCTAGTGATCTTTTAGTTTTCTAAGTGCCACTATTAATGTCATGGAATTTTAGTTGTAAATACACACTTATATCCATTAGAGGGAAAAAAAATACAACATAAAAAACAACTTACATTCCTCTGGTTACGGAATGAGGACCCTTTTCCCCATACCAAGAGGACATGCACATGACCAAATACTCTTTAGAGTCTATAGAGACTATGATAAAGAGAATTTTACATCAAGAGAATACTTTCCCGAACATCTTAGAGTGCGTACATAGCTCTAATAGAGATATGGCTTAGTAAGTTTATGAAACTTTCTAGAATAACTTAACTCAGCCACTCATTAATTCTTTTTATTTTTAATTTATGGCTGCAATTTCAGCACCAGCTGCTAGGATAAATATGGCTGGAAATTCTGCCATGTGACTACTATGTGTCACCTAACCATTGGACCTCCAATTTCGAGTGCCTTGTTGCCCAAGGAGCTCCTATGGAGGAGCTGCCAGCAGGCTGCCATGGAGATTTCGCCTCCTTTCTCAAGTTCAACACCTAATTTCCATTCTCAAGCATTCCAAGGGGAAGATAACTTTCGCTTAGCAAGCCTTAGGAGTGTTTTGCAGGTGCAAGCTGCTTATTGGGGCAACCATGCCCACACTTATTTGGACAATTGTGGCAGGTCACCTACCAGCATTCATGGCTTTCCTTGGCATACCTCTTCTGCCTCCTTTTGAAAGGATATTCTCCCTCCAATTACCACAGACCTGAACAGTTTGTTACACTAAATTTTGTCCATAAGAGAAGAAAAAAGGCAGTCGGAAGCCTTCCTTTGGTCCTGTTCATCCATGCACATGTTCCCAACTTTTCTATCCACCTTTCCCTACATGAGGCATATGTTATGACTGCCACCGCCCTCATGTATATAAGGGGTTTTCGAATGATATCTACCATAGAGAACGATATGACATGAGAGGGACTGCCTCTTCCTATCCCAACAGTCATCAGATGTGGTTGCATCTACACAACCCCTAACATACTCACGCACTAATCACCTTCATCCCACCCATATGGGGCTCCTCCCCTTCCTCCTACAATAGGATGGAGTTTCCATCCATAAAGGCAACAAATGGAAGTGAAGGGTGGCAATTTTCCAGGCCCTACCTGTGAATTCCACCAAAGACTTGTGTGCCCCTCTTGTCTTCTTCTTTCGTTGGAAGCATCCCATACCACCCCATACGAGAGTGGTGGAAGACATGTCAAGCTCAGCCATCATGGCTCCACAAGCTCTAATGGTTTTATGCACATCACCTTGGCTTTTCCTCCATGCGAGCAGAGAGCCTCTCTCATACCAATGTTAGATCCTCCGTGTTGGACAAGTCAAGACACGAGCCAAATCCACAAACAATAGAAGGAGAGACTTCAGAGTCACCTCCCAGTCATAGAGCCAATACATGCTGACCCTCGAGTCACCAAGCCTACAACACGTGATGGGGAGCCACCTCCAAAAGATTGGTGTTCCATACCATCAATCCCCCACTGGAATGGGTGACAAGGCTCTACCATGCAAGGCCAATCTATGGCACTTAGTGCCAATTTTTGTGTCAAATTAAGGGTACTTAGGGACACCCTTGGGTCAATACAAAGATAATGCCTTGGACCACTACAAATATATATTTGGATTGTGGATAACAACAAGTTGGAAATCCAACTTTCCACAAGAGGGATTGCATATATTTTCAGATTTGATTAGTTTTTGGCAAAATCAACCATGTCAAACCAAAGTCAAATATGATCAAAATCGGTCAAAATGTGCAAAGATTTTTTATTTCAGATTCTAAAAGAAACTACTCAAAAGCTATCCAATGATATATCATATGTCAAATTTGGAGCACATTTGCTACGTCAAAAGGCAAACCCTAAAATCATGTCAAAAGTCAAAATCAGCCTAAAAAGCAGTTTATCAAGTGAAACGCCTCAAATTTTTATTGTACATTAATAAATATAGCATAAGATTATTAAAAATCCAAAAAAAAAACACACACACACACACCTCGTAATCACGGCAGATTTTTTGCCACAAATTACGAAAAGTTTTTTTTTTTTGGCTTTTTTATGCTTTTAAATTTGCTTTTCATGGAGAATAAAAAACTATATAAACAGGAGACCTATTGCCCTCATATCATCACTTTTTGGAGAGTTATCAAGAGCGAGGCTTTGGAGGAAATTCTCATCCAACCTTGGAGGAGTGAAGAGTTATTCTTTCTTCATCTTCAACATGCAGGGCAGCAGCTAGGGTTTGTGTTTCTTCTTCATCCACAAGGACATTGACTTGAAGCTTATCTATATATGGAAGAGATCATCTTCAACTCATGGAGATTGTGAAGTTATGAAGATATGCCACAACATGTGCATTTATATGCAAACCTTATGATTCTTTGTAACACTCATGCTCTTCATAGCTTGGAATATATAGCATATATGTAGAGCTTTGCTCCATCTCTCTATTGTCTTGTCTATTCTCTCTCGTGTCTATTTCATTGTTGTCTCTATATTGATTGTAGGCCTTAAAAAAAATCCAACACAATTATGGGCAGTTAGTGCCAAATAAATGTGGCATCAATGGAGAGAGTGGAAAGAGTTGAGGTAAAATCTTGTCCTTAAGAAGAGATAAAGTGCTATGATAGATATCACAAAGAGTATTATGCTATTCCACAAGGGGTATGCCCATGTAAATTCCCACAAATGAGTGACACACTTTGAAAAAAAATTAAGTCACCAAATATAAAAGTGCTTGCCAAAAATTTGGTAAGGTCCTTTAGTGTAGGTCTTTATGTGAACTTAATTCTTGAGAAAGTTTTGCCCACATTGTGTGAGTTCACTTATGCATGAAAAACAAAAAAAGGGAATCCTTGTGCTTTCTTCTCCACATAAGAAAGGAAGAATCTAACCATTGATTTAATGTGAAAATTTGGTTAGCCTCACACACACGTGAGCACCAAGAGGCTCCACATTGACATAAGTGATGATGTCAAGCTCCAATATAGATGAACGGGATTGTAGCCATGTGGCACCAAAGAAGAAAACTCATGGGTAGACTTTTTAGTCTTCTTTCTCTCACTCATTCTGGTTGGCATGCTCCAACACAAATCTGAGTGCAAAAGACAAATCAATGGCATTGAGACTCCTCAAACAAGGTGACTGACAAAGCTCAAAGGTCTAGTGCATACACGTTCTCGTGCCATCGCTCCAACTATAGAGAGAGAGAGAGGTTCCACATTCACATGAGATCATTGTCACCAATAGGATGGTTCTAGTGTGAAGGTTTTTAGTCCTTGAAATACCTCACCCTCAGTGGCTTCTTATCTCTCACATCTATCAAAAAGAGTCTCTAAGTGTCATCATCATTCTCTATGTTGATGACTTGATTTTAACAAGATCCAATGATGATCGCATCCGGTTTATCATTTAGTAGCTTCACCTTTAGTATTCTATGAAAGATCTTAGTTTGTTTCACTACTTCCTTAGCATGGAAATTTGGCAATTAAAGGAAGGCATCTTTCTATCTCAGAAGTAGTACTTCTTTGATACCATGTATAGAGTACACATGTGGAAGCAAAATTAAATAAACAATGTATTCACAAAATAGAAAAGAATGTAAGATTCAAAACCATGAAATGGAAAAACTCACATGGATTAGAATGAGCTTGCCAAGAGCATGAAGTGGGCTCTTCAACCAATTACAAAGTGAGAGAGAGGTCCTTCTTATATGGATTTGGAGGAGGCTCTCAAAGTACACGATATGTGGGATAATCCCCTTGAAAGAGAATGAATAAGAAGTACAAGCAAATGACAAGATGCCCAAATACAATTAAATAAATATGAAAAAGAGTGTCTCCTAAATACAAGACGGAGATGCACTCATATGGATACAATAAGAAATAGAATAGATAAAATCATGTCATCAACAAAACCGAGGAGGAAAACTTCAAATTGAACGGGCATCACATGCAAAAACCAAGAAATCCAAGTCACGAAAGATCATGATTCATCGCATCACATTACAAGTGTCCAGAAAATAAAAGAAACGCAAAACCAACAAGTCTTTTAATTAAAATCGTTCAAGAAAAGAGCAATCAACCAACACCAACATCATTACATAAGGAGCTGCAAAGGAGGTGAGAAAGAAATCAAGGAACACAAGTCTGCCAAGGAGAAAAGAGCAATCAACCAACACCAACATCATTACATAAGGAGCTGCAAAGGATGTGAGAAAGAAATCAAGGAACACAAGTCTCTCTCTCTCTCTCTCTCTCTCTCTCTCTCTCTCTCTCTCTCTCTCTCTCTCTCTCTCTCTCTCTCTCTCTCTCTCTCTCTCTCTCTCTCTCTCTCTCTCTCTCTCTCTTACATTGTCATTAAGAGTTCACAAACCTTGCCGGGCTCAAATGGAGGAAGGTATGAATTGTAGATTTCCCGCATCCGGTTGCGCATGTAGGGATCCGGGGACAAGTACAAATTCCGCACGAGCACGTCCCGAGTACCTTCTGCAAGGGATAGAGTGAGCTCCCCAGCAAAGATTTCCATGTCGGACTCCGTAGGTTGCTCGTTTGTCAAATATCTTTTAAAACAGATAGACGTGTTATGCACAATGTCTCCTGCTGCCATTTTTGAGCACTGTGCAAGGCTATGGCCTAGAGTATCCTTCTATGGCAAGCTAAATAAAAAAAATCCCCCTACTCCAGGTTAGCCTTTCGGGATTTCTTGCAAGCGCTAACAAACTGTCATTTCCAGGTCCGGATACATCTGAGTGCATTTCCGCTCTGATCAAGTATCCGTGGTACTTTATAAGGTGAAATTCGGCCACCCTTCACGCAAAATTTGTGTGTCAAGTATATAAATACATCTCGACGAGCAGCACTGATCGCATTTATGTATTAAGTGAAGGAGAATCTTTTCAATATTCGTCTTGCTTCGCAGTCATGGCGGATGTCCATTGTTCCTTTTCAAATGATTTGACCTCCATTGCCCTGAAATTCTCCATGAAATGTTGTCTCTCTTGAAATCCTTTGACCTCCATTTCTCTCCCTTTCTTCACCTATCCTTTTGAAGGCAGGGTCACATGGATCAGCGGCATGTATGTGTGATACATGGCAAGATGCATGATCAAGATAAGTAGTATAGTATGAGGCGTCCACAAGTCATCCATTGCTTGGTGTATTTTTGGTTGGTTAGTATGTGCAATAATGCCTAAGCTATGAAATGTATTTTTGTTGGGCATAATTCTTAAAGAAACGTCTATTGTTTGTGATGGGGCACTTTTTTCCCTCTTTAGGAGGTTTTTCCCCTCTGATTGTATATACACCTATAACCCTAACAAGTCACTTATCTTTGTCCATTCACTTGGCAATACATTCAATATCATGTTGTGTTTAAGGCTTCTTCTTCTTCTTTGTGTTGTCCATGTGCTTCCGCATACCTCAAACTCCAACAATTGGTATCAGACAAGGTCGTCGCTTCATCTAGGGCATCGTCGACACCCCTCCAGTCACAATCTCAGAATCGCACGAAAGTTGGTGAACATACTTGGGGAGATTAGGAGTTTCAATCTACAAATGCACTATCACAGTGATTGTGCATGCAATTTTGTCCTTTTGTGCCAAACATATATACAAATTTTGGTTCGCCAATCAAGCGGCTCGAAGTCTAATAATAGGTTTAGCAAAGCTCAACAAGGTGTTTCTGTTCAACTTTTTGAGATATAGTCAATTTTCCACACCATGATATTTAGTCACTACCATGGCTGAAAGCAATGATGTATTTCATATGTTGGTTGTTAAGGATAAGTTGGATGGTACTAATTACTCGTTGTGGACATATATGATGTGTCATGCATTGGTAGCAAAAGGGCTATGGAATATTATGCAATGAGTTGAAAAATATCCTACTACACCTACAAATATAGTTACTGAAGGTGATGTAGATGGCATTGAAGATGATTGTCTTCAAATTCCTATTCGTGATGTAGTTCTTGTTGCAGCTACTCTAGAGCAACTTTGTTGGGATGGCAGAAATGCTCAAGCACATGCATTGATAGCTTTGTTTGTCAAATGTGCCATTATCCCTAACGTTCGCTCATGTAATTTAATAAAAGATGCTTGGGATACACTTATTGTTGGAGATAGACGTCTGCGGAAGCACGCAAACAACACAAGGAAGGAGAAGAAGCTTGGAGCACAACACACAATACAGAATGTATTACTAGAGAATGTACAAAGATAAGTAGCCCATTAGGGCAATAGGCATATATACAAGCCGGGGGAAAAAACCTCCTAAAGAGGGAAAAAAGTGCCCCGGCGGTCCTAGAGTGTTCACACACATCACTACCTAAATATATCAACAAATCCCCCCTGGGAGTGATGCGGTGAACAAGTAGCTGGCACTCATGTATAAGGAAGTGCCAAGCTATGTGGAAATCACTCCACAAAAGGAAGTAAGCCCAAAGCTTTGTGAAAAGCTTCAAACTTCTCCCTGGGCAGAGCCTTCGTGAAAAGGTCTGCAATGTTCTCCTACATGGGCACATATGCCAAGCTCATCTCCCCAGCAGAGAACCTCTCCCTGACATAATGATAATGCACCTCAATGTGCTTAGTGCGAGCATGGAACACAGGATTCCTCGCAATTGCCAATGTGCTCTGACTGTCAATGAAGATGGTGGTGGCAGAAGACTGACCAACACCCAAATCAGCCATAAGGCGTCTGAGCCACACACACTCAACAGTCGCTGTGAAAGCTTCCCTATACTCAGCCTCACAACTGGAAGTGGCCACAGTATGCTGCTTCTTGCTCAACCAAGATATACATGAGCTACCAAGCATGAAGCAAAAGCAACTAGTGGACACACGAGTGTCATAGCAACCAGCCCAATCAGAGTCAGAAAAAGCATGCAAATCTGGCGGTAGTGATCCCCCCTTGGGATAAAACAACCCAAGTAGTCGAGTACCACTCAAGTAGCAAAAGATGTGCTTAACCGCCTGCCAATGCTTGACTCCTGGGCAATGCATAAACCTGCTCATCTGTGAGACAGTAAACTGAATATCTGGCCGAGTAATGCATAAGTAAATCAAGCATCCAATAGCCTACTGATAGAGAACAGCATCAAATGCATCTCAAGCATCATGAAGACTCAATCGTAAACCTGTCTCCATAGGAGTGGCAATAGGCTTACAGTCTTCAAGGCCAAAACACTGCAATAATGTATCAATATATTTCGTTTGACACAAAGCCATTCCACCATCAACGTGCATAAACTGAATGCCCAAATAATGATGCAAATGCCCCAAATCAGACATCTCAAATGAGGCATGCAAATCAGCCTTAAAATCAGCAATATGCCTCTCATGAGGACCAGTGAGCAGCATGTCATCAACATAAACCACAATGATCAGAAGTACATCATTAGCACGCTTAACATATAAGGTGCTTTCAGTTGGACTTTTCTCAAAACCATGTGCAATCAGATAGGCATGTATCTTTTCATACCAAGCATGTGGTGCTTGCTTTAAACCATATAATGCCTTCTTTAACCTGCACACGTGGTTCTCATGCCCTTTGTGCACAAAGCCACAGGGCTGGAAAACATACACTTCTTCATGCAAGTCACCATTCAGAAATGCACTTTTAATGTCCAGCTGATGTACATTCCAACCATGATGGGCTGCAAGTGCATAGATGCTCCGAACAATAGTCATACGGCATGTAGGTGCAAAGGTCTCATCAAAATCAATGCCTCTTTCCTGTGCATAACCCTTTGCAACAAGCCTAGCCTTATACATGTCAACTGTACCATCAGATTTACGCTTCAGCTTGTATACCCACTTAGTGCCAATGGCCTTTTTGCCAAGAGGCAAGTCACATAAAGACCAAGTATTGTTCTTCATTATTGCATCATATTCAGATTGCATAGCAGCCATCTAATTTTCTGAATTTTGTGCTTCATTAAACGAAACAGGATCAGTCTCATCACAAAGACTAGATGCAGTCATAGCATAGCAATCTGATGCAAAAGAGGCACTATGAGAGCCTGATCAAGTACGATATGACAGAGGTGCATCTAATTTGCTGTGACGCAAGGTTTGCACCAGCCATTTTGGCATAGTTCTTGCCTGCTCAATATCAGATCTCTCATCAATAAGTGCATCATGTAAATCTGCATCAGAAATGGAATTATCTGCATCATCACATGAGACCTGTAAAGGCTGAGAAGTTGCCTCATTAGGATCAGCACTAGACTGTCCACTTGTAAAAAGAGGCAGCAAAGTATCATACATGTCTTTGGAGCTAACAGATGTCTCCTTAGTACATGAAAGCAATGGCTGAATAGCATCTTCCACAAAAACAACATCACGGCTAACCAGAATGCGTTTAGTCTGTGGATGATACAGACGATAGCCTTTACTTTCAGAATTGTACCCAACAAAAATACATTTTATTGTTTTATCATCCAATTTTCTGCGATGTTGTTCAGGCACTAATGCATATGCCAAACAACCAAAAACACGCAGATGAGCAACAGATGGCTTGCGGTCATGCCAAGCCTCGTATGGAGTGATAGACTGCAGTGATTTAGTGGGACACCTATTCAGTACATATGCTGCACACATGATAGCCTCAAGCCAGAAACTATGTGGTAAAGCCTGACTCTTGACCATACACCTCGCCATCTCCATGAGAGACCTGTTCTTCCATTCAGCAACTCCATTCTGTTGAGGTGTATACGGCACTGTACAATCATGTTTTATCCCACGTTCAGCCAGAAATGCATTAAAATCAGAAGACATATATTCCCCCCCTCGATCAGAACGGAGGGTGCCCATTTTACATGCTGACAGATTTTCAACCAAAACCAAAAACTATTTGAAGCACATGAACACTTCAGACTTTGCCTTCAATGGATATACCCATGCATGCCTGGAAAAATCATCGATGAAAGTCACGAAGTAGAGATAATTCCCAAAAGAAGGTGTCTGCATAGGACCATAGACATCACTATGTACAAGCTGCAATTTTAAGTAGCCCAAACTGAACCATCTTTTGGAAAGGACATGCTGCATTTTGCCCAAAATATAGCCTTCACAAACATGTTTTCTAGGTGCCTCAAGTTTGGGCAAAGAGGACACCATTTCAGATTTCTACAGGTGTAGCAAACTAGCAAAATTTAGATGACCAAAGCATGCATGCCAAAGCTTTGCATATGACATAGCCTGAGAATCATTTACTGCACATGCCAAATCATTTCCAAATCTTTCATAGTCTATGATCTTATACAACCCACGACATAAAATGCCAGAAGCAATAATCACATCGCCATTTGACAGATCATGAACTGTACACCTGTCATCAAAAAATTTCACAACCAAGCTAATCTTGGCTAATGCAGAAACTGATAACAGGTTCTTCTTGATCCCTGGCATAAATAAAGCATCTGAAAAAGTGAAAGAACTACCATGAGTAGTAGTCAAAATGATCTTACCAACTCCCATAACAGGATAAGAGGATTTGTTGGCGCATGTAACAGTATTCCATGTAGGGGCAGGCTGGAGTGAAGAGAAGAAACTGCGCTGCGAGTTAATATGTTTGATTGCCCCACTATCAAAATACCAAACATCTGAGTCTACTGCAGACATGCACTGATCATGAGAAGATGGGTGAAAACTGCAAACAGTAGTAAACGCCCATTCTTCTTCCTGCACAAGATTAGCAGACTCCGTTTTTGGTGTAGAGGCTTCTGCAACAACCGTTCCAACCTCTTTCTTCTTTGCCTCTTTTGCAACCAGTTTTGGACAATTCTTTCTGATGTGATTATTCCCTTTACAGTACTTACAAAACAATTTCTGCTTTTCTGATTTTTTCTCATCTTTGTCTCGGTTCTTCGAATGTGCAGCATTTGCAGATTTCTGCTTACTAGTAGAAGAGCTCCATTTTCCTTTGCCCTTCTGACTAGCCAGGAAAGCTTGATCTGCAACACGCATAATGGACCTGTTCTGCCTGGACTGATCTTCTTGCAACAGAATAGAGACTAACTCCTCAAATGACAAGGCATTTGGATTGCCTTTCATCATCAACCGAAGAGTAGAAGCAAAACTCTGATATGAATCAGGAAGACCATTCAGAACGGTCTGCACAAGTGAGCTATCTGGTATAACCTCATCATCAGAAATCAATTGTTCCTTCAAGTCTTTGATCTTTGTTAGGAAATTGTCCATAGAATCACCTTCATTCATGTGCTCACTCTCCAATTGTTTTCGGAGGTAAGCAACATATGTCGCAAGATGTATAAGCTCATAGACTCTGCAAAATCTATGAATGATTCAGCATGTGCAAGACAATATTCTCAGGCTATCTTAGATGCAAAGCTTTGGCATGCATGATTTGGTCATTTGAATTATGCTAGTTTTGCTACGCCCATAAAAATCTAAAATGGTGTCATCTTTGCCCAAACTTGAGGTACCTTGTAAACATTTTTTTGAAGGCTATATTTTGGGTGAAATGCATTGTTCTTCCTTCCCTAAAGATGGTTCTCATAAATTACAACTTGTCCATAGTGATGTTTGTGGTCCTATGCAAACACCTTCTTTTTCAGAACTACCTTTACTTCCTTACTTTTATTGATGATTATTCTAGGCATGCATGGGTGTATCCATTCAAAGCAAAGTCCGAAGTGTTTATGTGCTTCAAACAGTTTCTGGATATGGCGAAAAATCTATTCCCATGTCAATTGGACACCCTTTATTGTGATCGAGGGGGAAATACATGTCTTTTGATTTTAATGCATTCGTGGCTGAATGTGGGATAAAACATCAGTGTATAGTGCACTATACACCTCAACAGAATGGAGTTGCCAAAAGAAATGACACATCACTCATGGAGATTGCGAGGTGTATAGTCAAAAGTCAAGCTTTACCACATAGCTTCTAGCTTGAGGCTGTTATGTATGCAACATATGTACATAATAGATATCCCACTAAAGCACTACAATTTATCACTCCATGTGAGGCTTGGCATGGTTGCAAGCCATCTATTGGTCATGTGCATGTCTTTTGTTGTTTTGCATATGCATTAGTGCATGAACAACAATGTAAAAAATTGGATGATAAAGCAGTGAACTGTATTTTTGTTGGGTATAGTTCTCAAAGAAAATGCATTAGGGTATTTTAGTCAGCGGCCATGGCAGAAAGTAATGATGTATTTTGTATGTTGACTGTTGAGGAAAAGTTGGATGGTACCAATTACCCATTATGAGCATACATGATGCATCATGTATTCGTAGCAAAAAGGTTGTGGAATATTGTGCAATGTATAGAAAAACACCCTACTACACCTGTAAATGCAATTATTGAAGGTGATGCAAACGATGTTCAAGATGATGATCTTGATATTCTTGTTTGTGTTGTACTTCTCGTTGAACCTACTCTAGAGAAACTTCAAGGGGATGGTAGAGATGCTCAAGCACATGCATTGATAGCTTTGTTTGTCAAACATGCCATTATTCCTCGCATATGCTCTTGCCAAATAGCAAAGGATGCTTGGGAAACACTTATCACTTTATACCATGCAAGAAATGAGGCTTGTGTTGCTTATCTCTAAAAATAGCTAGAGAGTGAGCATATGAATGAAAGAGATTCTATGGACACTTTGTTGACAAAGATCAAAGATTTACGGGAGGAATTGATTTTTACTGAGGAAGTTTTGCCAGATAGTTCACTTGTGCTGACTGTTCTTAATGGTCTTCTAGATTCATATCAAAGTTTTGCTTCTACTCTTCGATTGATGTGAAAGACAATTCAAATGCCTTAACATTTGAGGAGTTATTCTCTATTTTGTTGCACAAAAATCAGTCGAGGCATAACAAGTCCATTATGCATGTTACACATCAAGCTTTCTTATCTATTCAGAAGGGCAAGGGTAAATGGAGCTCACCTACTAGTAAGCAACTATTTGCTAATGCTGCACAATCGAAGAAGAAAGAATAAGATGAGAAGAAAACAAAAAAGTAGAAACAATTTCGTAAAAAAATATAAAGAAAATGATCATGTCATGAAGATTTATCCAAAATTGATTGCAAAAGAGGCAAAAAAGAAAGAGGATGGAATGGTTGTTGCAGAGGCCTCTACACCAAAAATAGATTTTGCTTATCTTGTGCAGAATGAAGAATGGGCATTTACTAGTGTATGTAGTTATGACCCATGTTCTCATGAGTAGTGCATGTCTGTAGTAGACTCATATGTTTGGTACTTTGATAGTGGGGCAATCAAACATATTACCTTGCAACATACCTTCTTCACTTTACTTGAGCCTGCCCCTATAGGAAATACTATCACATGCACTAACAACTCTTCTTATCCTATAATGGGAGTTGGTAAGATCATTCTGACTACTATTGATGGCAACTCTTTCACATTGTCAGATGCTCTGTTTATGCCATGGATAAAGAAAAATATGTTGTCACTTTTAGCATTAGCCAAGGCTTGATTATCAAATTTGTTGATGACAAGTGTACAATTCATGATCTCTCTAATGGTGATGTCATTATTGCTTTTGGCATTTTATGTCGTGGGTTGTATAAGCTCCTAGACTATGCAAAATCTCTGAATGATTCAACAAATGTAGTACAAGATTCTTAGGCTATCTTAGATGCAAAGCTTTGAGATGCACGCTTTGGTCATATGAATTATGCTAGTTTGCTATGCCTCCAGAAATTTGAAATGCTGTCCTCTCTTCCGAAACTTGAGGCACCTTGTAAACATGTGTGTGAAGGTTGTATTTTAGGCAAAATGTTGTTGGAGTTAGACATCTGCGGAAGCACGCGAACAACACAAGAAAGAAGAAGAAGCTTGGAGCACAACACACAATACAGAATGTATTACTAGAGAATGTACAAAGATAAGTAGCCCATTAGGGCAATAGGCGTATATACAAGCCGGGGGAAAAAAACCTCTTAAAGAGGGAAAAAAGTGCCCCGGCGGTCTAGAGTGTTCACACACATCACTACCTAAATATATCAACAAATCCCCCCTGGGAGTGATGCGGTGAACAAGTAGCTGGCACTCATGTATAAGGAAATGCCAACCTATGTGGAAATCAATCCACAAAAGGAAGTAAGCCCAAAGCTTTGCAAAAAGCTTCAAACTTCTCCCTGGGCAGAGCCTTCGTGAAAAGGTCTGCAATGTTCTCCTACATGGGCACATATGCCAAGCTCATCTCCCCAGCAGAGAACCTCTCCCTAACATAATGATAATGCACCTCAATGTGCTTAGTGCGAGCATGGAACACAGGGTTCCTCGCAACTGCTAATGCGCTCTAACTGTCAATGAAGATGGTGGTGGCAGAAGACTGACCAACACCCAAATCAGCCATAAGGCGTCTGAGCCACGCACACTCAACAGTCGCTATGAAAGCTGCCCTATACTCAACCTCACAACTGGAAGTGGCCACAGTAGGCTGCTTTTTGCTCAACCAAGATATACATGAGCTACCAAGCATGAAGCAAAAGCCACTAGTAGACACACGAGTGTCATAGCAACTAGCCCAATCAGAGTCAGAAAAAGCATGCAAATCTGGCGATAGTGATCCCCCCTTGGGATAAAACAACCCAAGTAGTCGAGTACCACTCAAGTAGCAAAAGATACGCTTAACCGCCTGCCAGTGCTTGACTCCTGGGCAATGCATAAACCTGCTCATCTGTGAGACAGCAAACTAAATATCTAGCCGAGTAATGCATAAGTAAATCAACCATCCAACAGCCTGCTGATAGAGAACAGCATCAAATGCATCTCCAGCATCATGAAGACTCAATCCTAAACCTGTCTCCATAGGAGTGGCAATAGGTTTACAGTCTTCAAGGCCAAAACGCTGCAATAATGTGTCAATATATTTCATTTGACACAAAGCCATTCCACCATCAACATGCATAAACTGAATGCCCAGATAATGATGCAAATGCCCCAAATCAGACATCTTAGATGAGGCATGCAAATCAGCCTTAAAATCAGCAATATGCTTCTCAATAGGACCAGTGAGTAGCATGTCATCAACATAAACAACAATGATCAGAAGCACATCATTAGCACGCTTAACATATAAGGTGCTTTCAGTTGGACTGTTCTCAAAACCATGTGCAATCAGATAGGCATGTATCTTCTCATACCAAGCACGTGGTGCTTGCTTTAAACCATATAATGCCTTCTTTAACCTGCACACCTGGTTTTCATGCCCTGCAAGTCACCATTCAGAAATGCAGTTTTAATGTCCAACTGATGTACATTCCAACCATGATGGGCTGCAAGTGCACAGATGCTTCCAACAGTAGTCATACGGCATGTAGGTGCAAATGTCTCATCAAAATCAATGCCTCTTTCTTGTGCATAACCCTTTGCAACAAGTCTAGCCTTATACCTGTCAACTGTACCATCAGGTTTATGCTTCAGCTTGTATACCCACTTAGTGCCAATGGCCTTCTTGCCAGGAGGCAAGTCACATAAAGACCAAGTACCATTCTTCATTATTGCATCATATTTAGATTGCATAGCAGCCATCCAATTTTTTGAATTTTGTGCCTCATTAAACGAAAACAGGTTCAATCTCATCACATAGACTGGATGCAGCCACAGCATAGAAATCTGATGCAAAAGAGGCACTATGAGAGCCTGATCGAGTACAATATGACTCGGTGCATCTAATTTGCTATCACGCAAGGTCTGCACCAACCATTTTGGCATAGTTCTTGCCTACTCAATATTAGTTCTCTCATCAATAAGTGCATCATGTAAATCTGCATCAGAAATGGAATGATCTGCATCATCACATGAAACCTACAAAGGCTGAGAAGTTGCCTCATTAGGACCAGCACTAGACTGTCCACCTGTAAAAAGAGGCAGCAAAGTATCATACATGTCTTTGGAGCTAACAGATGTCTCCTTAGTACATGAAAGCAATGGTTGAATAGCATCCTCCACAAAAACAACATCACGGCTAACCAGAATGTGTTTATTCTGTGGATGATACAGACGATAGCCTTTGCTTTCAGAATTGTACCCAACAAAAATACATTTTATTGCTTTATCACCCAATTTTCTGCGATGTTGTTCAGGCACTAATGCATATGCCAAACAACCAAAAACACGCAGATAAGCGAGAGTTGGCTTGCAATCATGCCAAGCCTCATATGGAGTGATAGATTGCAGGGCTTTAGTGGGACACCTGTTTAGTACATATGTTGCACACATGATAGCCTCAAGCAAGAAACTATGTGGTAAAGCCTGACTCTTGACCATACACCTTGCCATCTCCATCAGTGACCTGTTCTTTCGCTTAGCAACTCCATTCTGTTCAGGTGTATACGACACTGTACACTGGTGTTTTATCCCATGTTCAGCTAGAAATGCATTAAAATCAGAAGACATATATTCCCCCCCTTGATCAGAACGAAGGGTGCCCATTTTACATGCTGATAGATTTTCAGCCAAAACCAAAAACTGTTTAAAGCACATGAACACTTCGGACTTTGCCCTCAATGGATATACCCATGCATGCCTGGAAAAATCATCAATGAAAGTCACAAAGTAAAGATAATTCCCAAAAGAAGGTGTCTGCATAGGACTACAGACATCACTATGTATAAGCTACAATTTCTGAGTAGCCCGAATTGAACCATCTTTTGGAAAGGACGAATGCTGCATTTTGCCCAAAATACAGCCTTCACAAACATGTTTTCCAGGTGCCTCAAGTTTGGGCAAGGAGGACACCATTTCAGATTTCTACAGGCATAGCAAACTAGCAAAATTCAGATGACCAAAGCATGCATGCCAAAGCTTTGCATCTGACATAGCCTGAGAATCGTTTACTGTACATGCCAAATCATTTACTAATCTTTCATAGTCTATGAGCTTATATAGCCCACGACATAAAATGCCAAAAGCAATAATCACATCGCCATTTGACAGATCATGAACTGTACACCTGTCACAAACAAATTTCACAACCAAGCCAATCTTGGCTAATGCAGAAACTGATAACAAGTTCTTCTTGATCCCTGGCATAAATAAAGCATCTAACAAAGTGAAAGAACTACCATTAGTAGTAGTCAAAATGATCTTACCAACTCCCATAACAGGATAAGAGGAGTTGTTGGCGCATGTAACAGTATTCCCTGTAGGGGCACGCTCGAGTGAAGAGAAGAAACTGCGCTGCGAGGTAATATGTTTGGCTGCCCCACTATCAAAATACCAAACATCTGAGTCTACTGCTCATGAGAAGATGGGTCAAAACTTAGACAGTAGTAAACGCCCATTCTTCTTCCTGCACAAGATTAGTAGACTCTATTTTTGGTGTAGAGGCCTCTGCAACAAACATTCCAGCCTCTTTCTTCTTTGCCTCTTTAGCTGCTAGTTTTGGACAGTTCTTTATGATATGATCATTCCCTTTACAGTACTTACAAAACAATTTTTGCTTTTCTGATTTCTTCTCATCTTTATCTTCCTTCTTCGAATATGCAAAATTAGCAGATTTCTGCTTACTAGTTGAAGGCCTCCATTTTCCTTCACCCTTCTGACTAGCCAGGAAAGCTTGATCTGCAACTCGCATAATAGACCTCTTCTACGTGGACTGATCTTCCTACAACAGAATAGAGACTAACTCCTCAAATGATAAGGCATTCGGATTGCCTTTGATCATCATCCAAAGAGTAGAAGCAAAACTCTGATATGAAAGAGGAAGACCATTCAAAATGGTCTACACAAGTGAGCTATCTGGTATAACCTCATCATCAGAAATCAATTGTTCCTTCAAGTCTTTGATCTTCATTAGGAAGCTGTCCATAGAATCACCTTCATTCATGTGCTCACTCTCCAACTGTTTTCGGAGGTAAGCATCACGAGCCTCATTCCTAGCTTGGTACAATGTGGTAAGTGTATCCCAAGCATCCTTAGCTATTCTGCAATAGCGAATGTGAGGAGTAATGGCACGTTTGACAGACAAATCTATCAATGCATGTGCCTGGGCATCTCTGCCATCCCATCAAATCTGCTATGTAGTAGGTGCAGCAGAAACCGTAGCACGAAGAGGAATATGCAGAATATCATCATCTTCGACACCTTCTACATCAGCTTCAGTACCTACAATTGTAACAGTTGCAGGTGTGATAGGACATTTTTTGACACCTTGCACAATGTTCCACAGTCCTTTTGCAACCAACACATGTCGCTTCATATAAGCCCATAACGGGTAGTTGGTACCATCCAACTTATCCTCAACAGCCAACATGCGGAATACATCACTCCTTTCAACCATGGTCGGTGACTAAAATATCTTGATGCAAAAAATTGACTGTATCTCAAAAAGTTGAACAGAACTGCCCAGATGAATTCTGCTAGACCTATAGCAGACATCGAGATGCTTATATTGGCGAACAGAAACTGGTATATACCTTTGGCACAAAAAGACGAAATAACATAGACAAGTGATGCGATAATGCGTTCGAAGGCCGAAATGAGCTCAGATCGCAATTTTGGCACCACACAACAAAGCTGTTTTGATCTTGGAAACACGTTGAGTATGCTCACCAAAATTTGTGCGATTCTGAGACTACAACTGGATGAGTGTCGACGGTACCCTAGATGAAGCGACGACCTGCTCTGATACCAATTGTTGGAGTTAGATGTCTGTGGAAGCACGTGAACAACACAAGGAAGAAGAAGAAGCTTGGAGCACAACACACAATAATGAATGTATTTTTAGAGAATGTACAAAGATAAGTAGCCCATTAGGGCAATAGGCGTATATACAAGCTGGGGGAAAAAAACCTCCTAAAGAGGGAAAAAAGTGCCCCGGTGGTCCTAGAGTGTTCACACACATCACTACCTAAATACATCAACAAATGCAACATTTTTCATTCCCTAAAGATGGTTTAATTGGAGCTACCCATAAATTGTAGCTTGTTCATAGTGATGTCAATGGTCATATGCTCCAAACACCTTCGTTTGGGAACTACCTCTACTTTGTGACTTTTATTGATGATTTTTTTTAGGCATGCATGGGTATATCCATTGAAAGCAAAGTTTGAAGTGTTTATGTGCTTCAAACAATTTCTAGTTTTGGTTGAAAAATTGTCAGCATGTAAATTGGGCATCCTCTGTTCTATTTGAGGGAGGAATACATGTCTTTTGATTTTAATGCATTTTCGATTAAGTGAGGATAAAACATCAGTGAGGATAAAACATCAGAGGATAAAACATCCTCTGTTCTATTTGTACAATGTCGTATAAACCTCAAAAAAATGGAGTTGCAAAGGTTGTTATGTGTGAAGCATATGTACGTGTCCCATCAAAGCAATACAATCTATCACTCCATATGAGACTTGGCATCATCACAAGCCATCTATTTCTCATTTGCATGTCTTTGGTTTCCTGGAATATGCATTAGTGCCTGAACAACAATGTAGGAAATTGGATGATAAAAGAGTGCAATATATTTTGTTGGGTACAATTTTGAAAACAAAGACTATCTTCTGTATCATCCACATACTAATTTCATTTCGGTTAGTCATGATGGTGTTTCATGGAAGATGCAATTCAACCATTACTTCATGTAATAAGGAGACTTCAAGTAGCTCCAAAGATGTGCATGACACTTTGCTGCCTCTTTTTACATGTGGAAAAATAAGTGCTCGTCCAAATGAGGAAAATTCTCAACCTTGATAAGTTCCACATGATGATGCAGATCATTCCATTTTTTATGCAGACTTACATGACGCACTTTTTTATGAAAGGGTTAATATAGAGGAGGCAAAAACTATGCCTAAATGGCTATTGGAGACTTTGCGAGATAGCAAATTAGATGCACCTCTATCATATTGCACTCGTTCAGGATCTCATAGTGCTTCTTTTGCATCAGATTGTTATGCAATGGTTTCCTCTAATCTTTGTGGTGAGAATGAGCTTGTTTCTTTTGATGAAACACAAAATTCAAAAAATTTTATTGTTGCTATGCAATCATAATATGATGTTATTATGAAGAATGGTACCTAGTCTTTATGTGATTTGCCTCCTTGCAAAAACGCCATTGGCACTAAATGGGTATACAAGCTGAAACGTAAGCCCCATGGAAGTTTTGAGAGGTATAAGGCTAGGCTTGTTGCAAACGTTATGCTCAAGAGAGAGGCATGCATTTTGATGAGACCTTTGCACCCACATGCTGAATGAACACTATTTGTAGCATTTGTACACTTGCAACCCATCATGGTTGGAATGTACATCAGTTGGACATTAATACTGCATTTCTGAATGGTGGCTTACATGAAGAAAGTATATGTATTTCAGCCCCGTGGTTTTGTGCAGAAAGGGCATGAAAACAAAGTGTGTAGGTTGAAAAAGGCATTATATGGTTCGAAGCAAGCACCACATGCTTGGTATGAAAAGATATAGGCCTACTTGATAGCACATGGTTTTGAGAACAATCCAACTAATAGCACCTTATATGTAAAGTGTGCGAATGATGTGCTTTTGATCATTGTTGTGTATGTTGATGACATGCTTCTCTGTGGTCCTAATGAGAAACATATTGCTGAATTTAAGGCTGATTTGCATGCCTCTTTTGAGATGTCAAATTTAGGTCATTTGCATCATTATTTAAGCATTCACTTTATGCAAGTTGATGGAGGAATAACTTTGTGTCAAACAAAATATATTGACACATTGTCGGAGCATTTTGGCCTTGAATATTATAAACCTATTGTTGGGTGTGTGTAGAAGTGTGAGAGACACACGAGAAGCACACACAAGGAGCACAAATGCAGTAAGACACACGGAGAAGATGATGGCTGGAATAGCTCACTCTATTGACGATGAACTGAACTGAAGTAAGAGCTGAATAATATCTAGATGGATTTCTGGCACTGTTCTATGAGAACCTACGTGGGAACGCGGTTTAGCTACCTCTGGCAATTGTTCGGCTACATGTTTCCACAGTTCTGGTCTAACCTTGAGTAGCTCTTCTAAAGTGAGGTTGCACTGCACTTTAGTGTTCCTTACTACCTCCGTGTTCCTAGGTATGACCGAGTCTTCGTTTCGTACCATGACCGTGGGTGCTCTCATACATGTAAACTTTGCTTCCCATAGACCCGTGAAGTGGGGTAATTTGTGTAAAGAATTAGACTCAAAGTCTAATCTCTCCTGAGATTGTGCACTCTCCTGCTCTCCATAAATAGAAGGAATGTCTTGTGGGAATTGGTCATGCACATCATCCACAAGTTCAAAGGGAGGAGGGACTTCACTCTCTTTAGCCCATTTCTCTTCTTGAATCTCTCGCAAGAACTCCGGTGTGTACCGATTCATAGAAGAAGATGTGTCTGGCTCTGTGGAGTTGGGCACATAAGCTTCCTGGGTGGGAAGGCTTAGCCTTTCACTTGGCTTGCCCTTATTTTGAGAGGCGGGTTCCTTTTCTGATTGTGCAATTAGCCTCTCCAACCTTTCTAGCAGTCCATCAAAGTGCAACTGTGTCTTAGCTGAACTAGAGATGTTAAAGAGGCGACTGGATTCAAACATGGTTTGAGCCAATTCCACCATCTTAGCACAAATTTTGGTTCGTTCAAGCTCTGGTTCTACTCTAGGGTAACACTTTTCATGATCGATTATGTTTGGCCCTTCTTGGATTCTGGCCTGATATGCTTTGAGCATCATATTTAGGTCCTCAGGAGTGGGATCTGCTAGAACTGATCCTACTCTAGGGGGTGGTGGGGTTGCATGAGGCAGGTTAGAAGGTGGTGGATTGGATGGATATGGGAATGATGGTGGCGGAGTAGTGTGAGAGGGAAGTTGAGATGTAAGTTCAATTATCTTGGCTCTCGTTTCTCTTAGGCTTTCCTCGAGTTTGCTCATCTTCTTGGCCCATTGCCTTTTCATTCTTTCTCGGCTATCTCTCCAAGCTCTAGTTCTCTTCTTGGACGTGCTCTCAGTTTCACTAACCTCAGCACTTTTTTCCTGGCCTAAACTTTGGTTCTGCTGCAAGGCTTGAGCTCTAGTGACCACTTGCACTGGTGTAGTGGAAGTCACACTCCCTGAAGAGTCTACAACTAACCCAATCACATTGATGGGAGTAATTTTTGTTACATTCTGTGGGTTCTTTGGGCAGTCTCGTAAGAGGTGCTCCTTTCCACAATCTTGACAAAAGCCTTGAATGGTTATAGATTGGGGTTGTGTGGGGGCAGGCATAGGGCAATCACGAATGAGGTGATCTCCCTGACATCGGTAGCATGGCCCTCTAGGGAATGATGGTCTTACCTGCCTAGGTTGGGGCCGTGAGTTGGGATTGGTGTACATGACATTGGTATACTCTTGCTCCCAACTTGGTTCACTCGGTTCTTCGTAATAATAGGCCTCATTATGCTCAGGTGACTGCATGTAGTAAGCTTGAGGGCTATCAATATGAGTAGAGTCAAAACTATGGTCACTAGGGTCACTCTCTGAAAGCAATGGTGTTACTGGCACAATGGCTCTATTCAGGTTCTCTTCTGCAGCTGCATACTTTATGGGGATCACATTGGTTGGGGTAGGAGGTTGCTGAGCTAACACAGGCTGAGGTCTTTGTTAGTTTTGGTAGGGTTGTTGATAAGGTTGTTGTGGCCTACTATATTGTTGTGGAGGGTACTGGTTCTGGTATCTTCCCTGTTGTGGATAGGGCTGAGGGTAGGTTTGCCTAATAGCTTGCTTATTGTATGGGCAATCCTGCGCAGTGTGATTAGTGTATTTCCTTTCTATGGTGCAGTACTGGCTATTAGGATTCACTTGGGGTTGAGCCATAATGGGACATACGTTCGCCATATGGTCACCTCCACAAGTATAACACCGTTTAACTGGGGCAAATCTTGGAATTTGTTTGCTAGAGACTCCTAGTTTTTGAGCTACTTTCTCAGCGAGTTCCTCAATAGATGTGGATTGCGTGGAGAAGAGGCTAGTAGAAGTATCTGAATCTCTGTAGATTTTTGAAAGCTCCAACTCATCCCCTAGGTTATCCTTGATATCAATGCACATGCATACACACTCCTCTATGGTCCTAGGATCTTTCAAGTACACATATGATCTCAACTTTGTACTTAGCAGTCCATCTAGGAATAAAGCCACTTGTTTGGCTGGTGTGGGTAACTCTGAAACAGGACATCTCTCTAGGTATTGCCTAAACCTTCTTCCTGCAAGTCTAACCGTCTCTTGAGGGGTTTGCTTGAAGCTATGAATCAGAGAGGAAGTGTTATGCCTTATGCCACTCTTAGAGAATTCAATAATGAAAGCCTCTAGAAGTTGGTCTATGTTCCTGAAGTGTCTCTCATTTAGTGGTTGAAACCATGTAAGGGCTGTGTCCCTTAGGGTTAGACCAAAGGCATTGTATTGTGTGAACAGGTCCTCAACCTGCTCAGCTCTCAATACTTGCCTAAACTCGGCCACATGGTCATATGGGTCTGCAGTGCCATCGAAGTAATTCTTCATGGACTTAACCAACTGTGTAGGTCTCAAGGTTCTGGTGTGTTCCCTCGGCCGGGGCAAAGGAAAATCATCAGCATTTCTTAGGTTCCTTGGAACTCTAGTCCTGTTTCTTCTCTATCCGTCTTTGCTCGCATTCGTTCTCTTCCTATTGGGTTGGCAAAACTTACCTCAGGTCTTTCTCTATTCTTGTCTCTTGGAGCTCCATGAGCTTGGGATGTTCCAGCTCCTGGGTGGCCATAGGACACATTAGATCTTGGTTGGGGAAAAATGAATTCACCCTTCCAAGTGTAAGCATGTCTACCATGTTCTGAAACCACAAAGATCCTCTCTGAAGTATTGTCTAAATAGGTCACTTTTCCTGGGCTATCCGGATCTTTGAATTCATAGATCTTGATCGTTCCTATCTCATTAGGCTGAACAAGCTTATACCTCCAAAAGGCTTCATCGGTCTCTCGGTTTAAGAGCAGGTCTATGCTCTTGTTGTCTTGGGGGATCCATTCTGGTGTGAGAATTCTAGTGAGAACTGATTTGCCTTGAGGAGTCTTAGGTTCTATACCCATGTTCCCTTACTCTAGGTCACCTAAGTCCGTTTCTGGGATCACATTTTCAAATTCATCTGTCCTGTCTAGGTGACTGGTGACTACATATATGGTTCCTTCTTTGTCCAAGTATGCTCCATTTTCAAATTTGACTGCTGGACATTCTAGTCCAATGGGTTGGTCAAGATTTTTAATTTGAACCACGGACCTTCCTAGGCCGTCCTCATAGATGCTAGCACCTAATCGGTTGGTCCTAAGGTATTTCAACTATGTCTTGTAGGGGCCTTCTACCCTATGTAAGTATGGCACATCTGAACTTCCTGTGGGTCTCTCCATACCTTGAGACATCTCTGAATCACTAGTCTCAGAGCTAGGATAGTACGAATGATGGCTCAACTGTTGGGCCCAAGACCTAGCAGTATGATTGACACTAGCCTCTGAAGACCTAAGACTCTATCTATCTTTCCCTAGGTGTCATCCTAATCTAAGGTTCATATGCTTAGTTGAGCAATTCCAATTTTTACCCAAGGTATAGCTTCATTGCCGATCAATTTGTATAAGTCACTTGGTTCTTTTTAGTTGATTATCGTGTTTATGGTCTTGTCAGATATCATGTCATTAGGAATACTTAAGTTAATTTCCGCACTTTAAGTTGTTCGTACCACGTTAAGTTCTTTTCCCTTATAGTTATCGGTCACACACGGGTTATCTCTTGACTTGAACTTGATTTCTTAGATAGTCTTTGACTTGTCTTGTGCCTATCGTTGCCCTGGCTTACTAGCACTATTCACGTGTAGCCTAAGCTAGGAATTGAACAAGGGAGTTGAGAGTATTCCAACCTCACTTGCAGATCCCTTGCTTTTTTGGTGCTCAAGAACCCCGTTCTCAAGCTTGCGGAATGCCCTTGCTTTGGATGCCTTCTAGTGCTCTCAGTGGAACTGTAAAAATCCCAAGCTTAGCTCAAGACTTCGATTCAAATGACACAAAAAAATCACTTTCATTCATGTAATTCACATGTCAATTTGCACCATGTCTCTATGGAACACAATTCTTGAGATCCCTGAGTTTTCCTCCCCCTGGATATGGTCCACTTAAAAATACTATGTCTAATAATCCTGATATTAATTTTACCGTAACCAGTGGAAGTTTTGGTTGTACTCCCCACAAGTTTTCCAACAAAACAAGAATCACAGCAAACGGATTTCGTATGAGGAAGTTATGACAGTTCAGGGTTTTGGAGTTAAAACAGGGTAAAACAGGTTAACAGTTCACATGATTTTTCTCAAAACACACGTGTAGGAACCTCACAAATCACTAATTCCTTGATAAGTATGCCTAAAATTTACCCCAAAAACTTGGAACAAAACCTCGAAAATTTGGCCGAAAGAGCCTGTCAATCGCGATCGACAGTCTGTCAATCGCGATTGACAAAGGTGTCTGTCGGGGCTTGTCGGTCGCGATTGACATGTCAGTCACGATTGACAATGTCAATCGCAATCGACAGAGTTGGTTGTGAGTCTTGTCAATCGCGATCAATGGTGTCAATCGCGATCGACACTTTTTTCGAGATTTTCGCCGTGATTTCAGTCGATCGGGGATGTGTCCGTCGCGATGGACACGTGGCAACACGAGTTTTGGTGTCAATCGTCGAATTGCAGTCGGTTGCGATCGATAGTGTCAATCGCGATTGACTAAATCCTACGTGGTAGTCAGTCGATCGTGGGGGCTGTCGGTCGCGATCGACAGGTCTGTCGATCACGGCTGTCGATCGCGATCGATGGTGTCGGTCGCAATTGACAGAGAAACACGGAATTTTTTTACTGTTTTAGGTGATTTAGAGTGTGCTCATCTTGTGTGTCATTGTGGTGTGCTTTGTTTTACCAAATAAGCAATTTTTCTGTCGATCACGATCGACAGGGGTCTGCGAAATAGAGACAGGGCCGAGCTTTTCCGTACCTGCACAGCCTGCTGGAGATGGTGGGTGTTGCAGAGCTAAAGAGAGCACAAAGCAGAGAAAATGACGGGCCCTAAAATTTTTCCGATTTGGACATCATATTTTGTATCATAACCACTCTTGTAATATATTTTCCTTTGTAAATGCACTAGAGGAGTCCTCTAGATGCATCCCCACAGAAGATTAGAGATCTACCCATGTAAAATAGTAGGAAATTAGTCTTTTAGTGAATAAAGTGCCGGTCTCTTGTGTGAAAGGACCAAACTTAGGGCTCATGTATATAAGTCACTTTGTGACTCTTTGTAAAAAACTTCTTGCCATTGTGAAGAAGGAGCTCTTCAAATTTTCGAGTTTGCCTTTTCCTTGCTGATTTTGATATTCATTTCGCTCTTGTATGTGTGTGTTATGCTTGTAATGCATGTGTAGGACTGTTGTCTACCCCTTCCCCTTGGTTTTGAGCTGCTGTAGTGCGTGCGCAAGCTAGGAGAAGTTGTGGCGCGAGTATTTGTGATTCCCGTCATCCACTGTTTTTGCCATAACTTGAAGCAGAGTGGTCAGAATCGAGTGAAACCACTATCGTTGGATGCGTCTCGTCGAGAGCTTCGAAACGAGTACCCTATTGCCTATATTCGGAGTTCTGGGCTGGGAGAAAACCTCAAAATACTAAAAATTGCTGTAAGAGGCTTGCGGCAAACACTTTCAGTATTTCAGCGAGTGTGAGAGGTAGTAGTCTTTTCTCATGCATGCTAGCTAAACCACTTCATTTTCCATCACGTGTGCACACGTCTTCATACACTTGGTACGTCGTTCCTTAGGATTGACAATTAGATGTGTGTTAAAGTACCCACTATATGCACTTGTGTGGCAATTGAGGTATAGTCTCATTGGCACAAGTCCTTGAGTCATCTCGGCTCGAGTACACACATTTTTGGCGCCGTTGCCGGGGAACACTCAACCAAGGTGCCTTCGTGATGGTTATAGATCGAGTGTGATAGAATCGTACTTGTAGAGGTAAAATTGTCCGGTGGCAAGTAGTCAGTCACTTCAGCACTTGTTACTTCACATCTCCGAGGTGTGTGTGATAAGTTTTAGGTTTAGGTTTAGGAGGAGGGAAGAGAAGGAGGAGTTAGGGTTAGGTTAGAGGAAGAGGATTAGTGAGGATAGGAGAAGTAGGAGTAGACAAAAATCATCAAAAATTAGCAAAATTCAAGTTCTGTTCTAAAAAGTATAAAAACAAAAAAAAAATAGACTCATTTGATACTTGCTGGAGTTCTGGTATCATGGACGACAGCGATCGGTATCGTGCTTGCAGTATCGTGCAGAGCGGGCCTTCAGAGCTTGTGTGAGAGTTCAAGGAGCAAGCAAGAGTAGATAGAGGTGAGATTTTAACAAGAACCTTTACATAAAACTCTCTAAACATGCATAAACACATGATTAAGGGCATGCGCAGTATCGCGGGGGGGGGGGGGGGGGAAACTGATATCAAAACAAATTTTTTGTGTGATACAGAGGCCTAGGAGTGAAGAGGGGAGTAAGGAGAGCAAGGGGGCATAAAAAATTTGAAAAAAATCTTGCATTTTGGCTTGAGTATCGCGATCGGTTGAGGTTTGGTATCGCGATACCAAAACTCCCTTGTATCGCGATACTCGCCGAAGTATCGTATCGCTTGATACCGGTCTTGGTATCGCGATACCATTTTGGTATCGTGTCGCTAAGTTGGTATCGCGATCGCTCTTACTGCGGTGGTATCGTATCGTCTCCAACCGAAGACTGTATCGCGATACCATCTTGAGATCGTATCGCCTTGGGTCTCAAGTATCATATCGTCGACCTTGGTAAGTATCGTATCGTATCACTTGGCATTTGGTATCGCGACACCACTCCGATATCGTATCGCTGCTCACCTGGTTAGTATCGCGATACCGTCATAAGTATCGTATCGTCTGGGTACAGTGGTATCGTATCGAGCGAATCCGGTATCGTATCGTGATCAGCAGAGGTATCGTATCGTCTACTTCCCAAAGTAGTATCGCGATACCATAGTGGTATCGTATCGCTTCTGTGCCTGGTATCGTATCGTGAGCATAGTCTCGTATCGTATCGTGAGGTGGTCCAGTATCGTATCGCCTAGAATTCTGGTATCGTATCGTCTTGGTGTTTGGGATCGTATCGCGGTCAAAGCAGTATCGCCCGAGAGCAGTATCGTCAGGAAGTGGTATCGTCCAGATTGACCCTTTCTTTTGTCAAGACACTTTAAGGCATAAGGAGAGCCACCCAAGGAGAACCTGTGGGACAAAGAGAGAGACTTGGGGGGGTGAATGAACCTGAGATCCGGAAGAACCCTAGGAAGCCGAAGAAGTGTAATCTCTTCTGTAGGTAGTGTAGCAGAGCCAAGTAACCGTTCACATTATTCTGAGACCTCCAGTGAGTCAGAGGAAGAAATTCCCATGGCTTCAGAGGATATGCAGAACACAGTACCCATGATTGGCATGATGTCAATCATTGAGGGAGAGTACAGAACCTCTTTGGAGTATGTGAACACCAACCACAACGAGGTCCCCATTTATCTGGATGGTCTAAACAGATCTGTGGCCAGGTTAAAGAAAGCGTCAGAGGCTTACATAGTGCCTAGACCCGCAGTCAAATACGTAGGAGGACTTTACATGGACAAAAGAGATATCCAATATGTTGTCACAGAACACCCAGAGAACATTAATGAAATTGGTGAAGAAAATAATGCTTCAAACTCAAATGGAAGAGGGAATGAAGAGCAAGTAACCACACCTAGAGGGAGATCTACAGTTGCGAGGATATGGAGAGGAGATCTGATTCCCCAGGATGACACCTTAATGGATGTATATTTGATCAATGGGATGGAGCATCTCCTTAGAGCACATTCCTCAATTTGGGAAGCTGCTCCTAATCCAGTCACCATTTATGAGTTGCAAGATCCTGATTTTTCCACCATTATCACTTATCTGGATAAAAATCAGAGAAGATATTGGCCCATGACAGAAGCGGAAAGAGCTGAGTTGAAATATCAAAACATCCCAGTGTTCCCACCTAGAGACCAAGCCACTACATCAAGAAACCCACTGGGAACTTCCCATAATGATTCATACCAACAGTCAGGCCAAACACAACAAACACAACAGAGCCAACAAACTCAAATCCCCTTCAGACCTCCTGTACAGTTCACAATGCCTGCAAATAACCCTAATTACCGACCTCAGCCAACTAATGACCCAAGACATGGAGTTCATGCTCCAGTCAGACCGCCGGTAGTAAGAGGACCAGGCATACCTATAGGAAGACCTATTTTCCCAGTGATGCCTAGACAACCCGAAGCAGGAAGACGACTAAGGCCAATCCAAGTTGCCAAATGTATGAGAAATCACTATGATGGCTCTAGTGAACCTTACAACCATATAGCGGAATTTAAACAAGTAATCAGAGCCGAACAGGTAGAAGACTTTTTGATTCAATATGAGTCCTTTGGTCTTACACTGTCAGACACTGCGCTAGCATGGTTTCAGCCATTGGACCCTAATACCTTTCAGAACATGGAGCAAGTATACCAAGAAATGATTGAGGAATTTACTAAATCAGGAATTAAAAACAATTCTTCATCATTAATCCATAGCTTCAAGCAAGTCCCTACTGAGTCAGTGAGATTGGCTGCCAGAAGATTCAAGCAATATGTAGACAGATGCCCAGTGGAAGAGAGACCGACACAAAATAAAATGGTGTCATTATTTTTGGAAGGATTATTGAACGGATCCTTGAGATCATTGGTGTATGTAAAAAGGGTTCAGACCTTGCAAGAATGCATGAAGGAATGCATAGATCTGGAAGACAACCTAGCAGAGGACTTGAAAATACCTCAAGGAAACTTGAAAAGTGAAGATTCGGCTAGTAACTCATCAATTCCTAAAAATAATGTAGAGGAAATAGCCGAATTGTTAGCAAAAAAGTTGAATGTTCAAGGACAGAGGAACTACCCCAATAATCCAATGAGAGTACCCATGCTCAGAAGGTGTATGTAGTGCGGAGGAGATCATCCTTCTCACTTGTGTACTAGGGGAGTAGTTCCACCACCGGCTTATGGTTATAATAGACCTACTGTCCCAGGACCTCTACAATATTGCAGTGTGGAACAAAAATACACAAATCATAGCACAGAAAATTGTCCCTACAATAGGCAAGCGAGACCTGCACAGCAACACATGAGACCGTACGGATACCCTCAGAATCATCAGGGAGGTGAGGCTTTTAGGTATCCCTCTTATCAGCCGCAGGCACCAGCACCACGACCATATGCTTATCAGGGATACACACAACCACAGCCAGTACTAGGACAACAACCGCCCCATCCTCAGAACGTTGTCCCAGTCAAGATTGCCCAACCTGAAGAAAACCTAGAGAGAGCTATAGTGCCAGCCACACCTTTGACTAGTAATGAACCATATGACTCGTTTTATGACCCTAGTCAAGGAACATACCCTAATTATGAAAACTCAATGATGGAATATGGACAATGGTATGAACCATATGCCTATGGCATGGAAGCACCAGATGGTTCATACGGTTATGAGCAGGATTATGTGTCATTGATGTATACAGCTCCTAGAGCAACCATACCACCCCGACCCATGAACAGACCGCCTGTATCCAGAGGACCATGTTATAGGTGTGGAGGTGATCATTATATCAGAGAATGCACATTGCCAAACCCACCCGCACCACAACGAGTCTGGGAAGGCTACTGTAGTGATTGTGGTAAGGAACACCTTTTCAGAGACTGCCCCAAGAATCCCAACAAGGTTACATCTAATGTACAAATCAACGTAATAGAAGTAATTGAATCATCAGGGAGTGATAAAGAATACACAGTACCATTGAAAGCAATAACGAGAGCCAAAGCCAGAGAGACCCCTGATAAAACGGATGAGAACAATCAAAGTGACAAGGAGAGGGACACGCCCATCCCTCAAAGAGTTGAAGACTCAGAAGAGCCGGAGAAAAGTATTGCAAGAAAAAGGTCCCAGAGATGGAAGCACCGAAGAGAGAGGCTAAAAGAAAAGAAGTTATTACAGAAGAAGGAAAAGGAGGAAAACGAACAAAAACCAAAAGAAGAATCGAAGAGGGAAGAAGGGAACAAAAATGAGAAGTGTAAGAAAGAGGAGGTAGGATCAGTTTTAGCAGACCCAATGCCTGAGGAGTTAGCCATGTGGATTCAGGCATACAAGGCAAGAATAAGAGCAGGACCTACCATAGAACAACACGAGAGAGAATATCCAAGAGGCGACTTAGAAAAGGAAAGACTGGAGATCTGCAAGAAACTGATAGAAGTTGCACAACAAACCTTAGAAAAACCTGCATCGCCTTTACCCAATACCCGAATTTCTGAAGGAGAATTCCAAGAGTGTGTAAACACTCATGAAAAGCCCGAAGTAAATAGACCACAGAATGACGAACGTGGTGTTGAGAGAAAGGAAGGATCCATAGTTCCCGAAGTAGAAGGAGAATGGACTAAGGATCTATGGGCACGAATTCAAGAGGACAAATGGAAGAAGGTAGAAGGAATGGAACCACCCTTTGAAGAATTAGCAGCAGAGAACGAAATAGAGGGATCAATACTTGAACTAAATTCCGAAGAAATTTTTCCAATGGATGCAAGTGACAAAGGAGAGGAAGATGTAAAGGAACTGCCCAATTACACAGGGGAGTACGAACACAATTCAGAATTGTATCGCATTCCATCAATGAGGAAACGAGAAACGAACCCATCAGTCCAAACATCTGAGATCATACAACGCCTTAGAGAGGTAAAAATCCCATGTACCCTAACATTCGAAGAACTGTTAAAGGTAAAACCACATTTAAAAGAGAAATTAATCAATCAATGGGAGGTTAAGGAGGAAAAGAACGAGATAGCAGATGAAGTAAACACAGTGAGAATTCCAGTGGATAAAGTAGGAGACTTTTAGTGAGGGAGATGAAGGAAATACCTGCCTTCCAATTACTTATAGGGGTTACACTATCAAAGCCATACTAGATTCAGGAGCTGGTGTTGGTATTGCTACCAAAGAAATTTGGGAGAAATGGGGAAAACCAGCATTAAGACCAACACGCATGAAAATACAAATGGAAGATGGTCATACGGAGAGACCCTTAGGATTGTTGGAACGAGTAGTCTTCACTATGTGTGGAGTGGAATTCGAACACTTTAGCAATATGTCACTTCGAAAGGCCAAGCAATTATGAAATGATCCTGGGAAGGCCTTTCATGAGACAGCTAAAGGTCGTACAAGATTGGGGAAAAGACGCGGTTTACCTACAACACTCAGGAACCACCACTAGAATAAACCTACATACGTACACTTATCAAGATGTTCCACCTCTACAATGGAATCAAATCCATAAAGAGGAAGACGATCAATCGATTCATACTGCAGGTTCTAGTGATCAATCCTGGATGAACGAGGACACTCATCTATGGATATGTCAAGCTGCAAAGAAGGAAGAGGAGAGAAGAAAAGGATGGCAACAAAAACATGGAATAGCGAGGTCTGTATCAGATCCAGCTTATATGCCACAAGTGTTTCCGGATGAAGAATTTGAACCTCACGGTTGGATGGAAATTTTAGCGACCCTCGACGTCTGTGTAAACGAAGAAGTAGTGACCATGAACGAATGTATCGATGAGGAGGGTTATGATGTTAGCCTGTATATGGTAGTCCTTCAGGAGGCTGAAGAAGGAGAAGTGATCGAGAAAGACTGGAAGGAGGACTACGAGAGCATTGAAATGGAACCCGAACCAATGGATCTAGGGAATAGTGCCACCGACATAAACATCACCGCCAATGGAAAACACCAGGAACTCACACAGAAAGGGGAATTAGAAGTTGAAAGAGAATCAGAAGATGAAGAAAACAAACCCCAAGAACAATTTGAGGTACCAGCTCATTTTAAAGAATATGAAGTGGAGGAGAGAAAAATCGCTATTCAAATGCCGAAAAGAGAAGCACAGCCTGGAATAGCATATGATAATAAGGAACAAACCAAGAAGATAGTTGTAACTGTAGAAGAAGGAGAAGAACGATGTACCTTCATAGGACAGGATGTCTCATTAGAGGAAGAACAAGAGTTAATTCGTCTCATAAGAGAATACCGGGATGTCTTTGCTTGGACCTATAAGGATTTGAAGGGAGTCGATCCATCTATATGTGCGCATAGAATCCCCATGACATCTGAAGCCAAGCCTTCTAAACAAAGACCATATACTTACAATGATGTGTATTCAGCCAAAATAAAGGAAGAAATAGACAAGTTACTAGATGCTGGATTCATCTATGAAATTGAGCACACAGAATGGGTGTCACCTTTGGTGGTAGTACCGAAAAAGAATGGAAAGTTAAGAGTGTGCATCAATTTGAAGAAGGTAAATGCTGCGACCATAAGGGATAGTTATCCTTTACCAATCACGGATCATCTCTTGGAAAGGGTAGCAGGGAAGGAAGTTTACAGTTTTCTGGATGGCTTTTCAGGGTATAATCAGGTAGCCATTGCTCCTGAGGACCAACATAAGACAGCATTCGCAACTGAATGGGGAGTATACGCCTTTAGAGTCATGCCTTTTGGTTTAACGAATGCCCCAGCTACCTTCCAAAGATTGATGTGTCATGTGTTCAAGGAATTTCTGAGAAAAAGTATGGAGGTATACGTGGATGACCTTTGTACTTATTCAGCTATACGATCAGAGCATATCCCTGAACTAGAAAAATTTTTTGCTAAATGTCGACAATATCGAGTATGTCTCAATCCTGAAAAATGTGTCTTCATGGTTAGACAAGGAAAAATCTTAGGACATATTGTCTCTAAGAACGGAATCTCAACAGATGAAGACAAAATTAAAGTAATTCTGGATTTACCAAGACCTAAGACTGCTAAAGAAGTTCAAGCATTTATGGGACATTGTGGATACTATCGAAGATTCATACATATGTACGCCATAATTGCTAGACCTCTTTATGCATTATTGACTCTATTTAATTGGACCGAAGAATGTGAAAAAGCTTTTAATGAGTTAAAGAATCGATTCATCCTTCGAGTCCCTAACTGGAATAAACCGTTTCACATTCATGTGGATGCTTCCAAGTTTGCCATTGGTTGCATCTTAGCTCAACCTGCTGACACAAGAAAATTAGACCACCCTATAGCCTATGCTAGTAGACAGTTAAATCAAGTGGAACGAAATTATACCACCACGGAGAGAGAAGGCCTAGGGATGGTATACGCAGTCAAAAAGTTCAGACATTACCTACTGGCAAACAAATTCAAATTCTTCATTGATCATCAAGCCCTATTGTACCTAGTCAACAAGCCTTGTAATACAGGACGACTAGTACGATGGTTTTTATTGCTAATGGAATTTGATTTTGAGGTAATAGTCAAGAAAGGAAATACCCACATAAGAGCAGACCACTTGTCAAGAATGACCCATGGAGAACCACCCATAGGAGTACCGGATGATCTGCCAGATACTTACCTTTTTAACTTGGAAGTATGTCCTCAGTGGGCAGAAAAATTGATCCCTATACTTACACATGGACCTAAAGATGGGATCACACCAAACCAAACGCAAGACCTCTGGAGGACTAAAAACCTTCACATCATTGCGGGAAGTTTGTACCACCAGGATTCAAGTGGATTATTGATGAGATGCGTGGAAGAAGAGGAACAAGAAATGTGGCTTCAGAAAGCACACATAAACCAATGGAAAACTCATTTGAATGCAAATGGAACATGGCAAACACTCAAGAGATTTGGCATATATTGGCCAACCATGCAAAGAGATGCACATAACTATGTGTCAACCTGTCAAACCTGTCAAGAACAAATCCCAGATGAGAACTCCACCTTATGCTATTCTACAATAGCACCAAGATGGAGCATGCCTCTAGTAAAGTTCTTGAAAACTCAAGAATACCCTGACGGAGCTACTTTAGCAAGGAAACGTGCGCTTGAAGAACAAAGTAAGGATTATGCCATCATAGGAAAACAACTCTTTAAACGAGGGAAAGATAACCAATTACGAATGTGCATTCACGAAAATGAATATCTTTCTGTTTTAGAGATGGCTCATACAGGAGCTGCAGGAGGACACTTCTATGCAGATAAAACAGTAAAAATGATCCTCTTTGCTGGAATGTGGTGGCCAACTCTACACCAAGATGCCATAACATATGTGCAACGGTGTGATACGTGTCAACGAACAAAATATCCAATTAGAAGAGATGAGATGCCACTTAGACCCATGATGAGTGCTAGAGCTTTCACAAAATGGGGAATAGACTTCATAGGACCTATTAGCCCACCAACAAAAGGATACCATGCTGAATATATAATTGTAGCCACAGATTACCTGACCAAATGGGTTGAAGCAAAAGCAACAAAGAAAAATGATGCAAGAACCACAGCCAAGTTTCTCTTCGAGAACGTTTTCACTAGATTTGGACTAGCGATAGAAATTGTGAGTGATAGAGGTACGCACTTTGTTAATGAAGTGATAGAAGCCTTATTGAATGAATTCTTAGTAATTCATAAGAAATCAGCCCCTTATCACCCACAAGCAAATGGACAAGCAGAAAGTTCAAATAAAATCTTGTGTACTGTTCTCACCAAAATCGTTAACAATGGTAGATCAGATTGGGATAAGCAGTTACATCATGCTTTATGGGCATTTCGAGTAGCCTATAAAACCGCCATAGGGACTACTCCTTTTAACTTAGTGTATGGACAAAATGCTATTTTGCCAATTGATTTCTTGATTCCCACTCTAAGAGTAGCAACCACTTATGAGTGGACAGGACATGAACTATCAGCCCAATTGGATCAAATAGAGAAGCTTCATGAAACTAGGTTACAAGCAGTAGCTGGTATTTATGCTGCTAAAAGGCGACAGAAAGCCTACTTTGATGCGCACATAAAGGACAAAAATTTGAAGGAAGGAGATTTAGTTCTGGTATACACCTTGAAACAACATGCTAAGAAGTTGCAGAAGAGAGGATATGGTCCATTAATCATTAATCGTATATCTACAAGTGGAGCCATTAGCGTAGCAACCTTAGATGGAGATGTGTTACCAAACTACATCAGTGGGTGTAGAGTGAAAAAATATCTAGAACCATTAACCGAAGAAACTATGTCTCGATTAATCAAAGGTAAGAATAGACGCATAGAAGAGGAAAGAATACGAGAGGAAGCGAGACAGGAAGCATTGGAAAGAAACTAAGAAACGGAAGGAGTGGATGAGAGAGCGAGATGAAAGATATCGACTAGGAGAAGAACTCATCCCAATGGCTAATTTTAGAGCCACTCAAAGCCTAGGATCGCAGAGAACACAACCTTATTTAAATTTGGGAGCGGGAAAGACGGAATACCACTTGGTGAATGCTCTCATTGACACAGGAGCCGCTGTAAGCTGCATCAAGCTTTCTTTGACCCAAAAACTCAAGGAGGCAGTACGCCCATCGATGGCACAATTGATAGGAATAGGAGGAACGATTACTCAATGCATAGGTGAGATCACCTTACCGTTGCATCTTGGCAACAACACTATGGAACAAAAGCTGTTAGTGTGTCATGACCAAGATTTACTTGAAGAGGTAGTGTTAGGTCAAGACTGGATTTACGAATACGAGGTGACCATTCAATTGGCGTTAGGATACATCTCAGCCAGGATAGGACATCGTGAAGTATTCAGTCTGCTAGACGAACGACCAATCAAATCTATGAGCATGGAGCAAACAGTTCATTCTAATGAACAAAGTCCTGAATGTATGATCACTAGCACTATAGAAACACCTTCATCGAGTAATATATGTGCGGACACATTGAATTCTGCTTGCACACCATGTTCTAGTCTAGCAAGTCTTGAGAGTGTCAATCAAGTTGAAACCAACCTCACCAAAGCACCATGCATTAGAGAGACTAGTCCTCTGAGTAATTCAAAATCTGTACCCATTAAAATATACCCTATTCCTTACTCTAATCAAGCGTGGATAAAGAAAGATCAAGTAGAGGAGTATCTTCGACGACAGAAGCACAACCGACATCAGAACAAACAATCAAAGGAGAAATCAACTAAGTCTGAACAACGAAGTCACCGACGAATTGCTACAATATGGATCCCAAAGAAAGTAGTAGCCGCTCAGCAGGATCGTTTGCAAATCTGGATTCCTAAGTCATGCACTACAAAGAAACCAAACCGAAGGGATGGTCCTCAGCACAAGAAGCACACATATGGTCCGCAGGCAAAACAGCCACAAAGAAAGGGTTACTGGAGAAAGAAGGAGTCCGTAATGGCAACCCGAGCCATTCCGAGATTCACAAATCAGATCAAGCAGACCTACAACAAGAAGAAAAGAGCCACTTTCAGTGGAAGTGGGCAACATACAACAAGGCCCAGCACAAGGAAGCAGATTTGGATATCGAAAGACAAAACAGACAGCTTGCATCAACCAAATACTTCCAATTGCACACATATGGAGCTTTCGAGACCCCAAGTATGCATGATAGGGCCACATTACAAGGCCAAGCATTCGGCACATCCTTCTTCTATTTCTGGATAGTCAAGCACATTTTCCTCTTGGGAAATAGGAGAGAACTTGTACATATACTAAGAAAAATACTCCAAAAAATTTAATAACCGCTTCGGCTATAAACTAACTTTTCTGTTTTCCTTTTTCAGATGAAAATATAAAAATACATAAAAATGTGAAAAAATCCAGGTATTACCTTTCTCACACACACGGGAAAGGGACGACACCGTTCACTCGGAGCAATATCGAGCTTAGGACAAACACATAAAGGAGGATTTCTGATAAAATATGGCCACTAATTCATACTCTATATTGAGTGCAGATGGCTTCTGAAGATTCTGAAGCAATTGTACCCGAGGAAGTGATGGATTTTCCTCCCCAAAGTATCACAAAGGCCAAGGGACACTGGTTCCGAGAAGACCAGCCTGCAGGGGACTACCTGTTCCTCGCAACAATCAAAATCATGGACACAGATCATCTGTTTCCAATAATGTCCCAGGATTTTCGCGTGCAACATACACTTCCTTCTGTTGAAGAAACCATGAAGAAAGCAGGCATACATAAATATTTTGAACTGCCAATCTATAGGCCTGATTTTCAAAGATGCACTCAAGTCATGAATACACTACAGCCAGCACTACATGATCCTTTGGTGCCGCAAGCTAGAGTAATGGATAAGACAGGCAAATGGGTGATTATTCAATTCACTCATGAATTAATCAAGGAAGCCTTTGGATGGGAGAAGGATGGGGTCACCATAGTAAAAGAAGAAAGTAAAGGTGCAAAGACCCGGACCTTCGTCGACATCAACCGGGTGGACATAGAAGATGAGGTCAGATTGATCCACCAACACTTTTGTTTCCCAAATATGCATCGATACACAGCTCCACAAAAGATCATTGTGCAATTACTGTCCCATGCCATCAAGCAAATTGGGAATCAAATCAATTTGACTCCTTATGTTCAAGAAAGATTGTTCGAAGCCAAGAAGCAATGGAACAATAAAAAGTTCCTAAATGGCAGTGTGGCACTAACCATCCTGATTTACCATGCCTTAGGAATGAGGGAACATTTACAAGAGATGCCATCATCAACCGTCATTGCCCAATATGCCAAAGTGGCGAGAGTTCCTAAGAAAAAGAAAGGCGCAAATATTGTGGAAGTGGCAGAAACGAGCTCTCAACCTAGAATGAGAGGTACTAAAAGATTCTGGGAAGTCAAGCTAAATGATGAAGACACACCAACTACTAAGAGGATCCATGTACTTCCCAAAACTACTATTGAAGGAAGGAAGGAAATAACGGCAAAAGACTTGACAGATGCTCTGGACGAGACACATCGATATACAGAAGGACAAGTCAATTTACCAGTTCAGAGTCATCATTATCAGCAGTCAGAACAAGCTAGGGAAACAAAAGGCAAACTCACCAAAGTACATAGATATCAGGAAATTGGGCTAGATAACTCTAGTTCTGGATCCGACGACCAAGAGGAGCCCAATACATCGTTATTGGATGTAGATATTCAAAGCGAATCCAAAGATGACGGCCAATGGGAGGAATTAAATGAGGTAGACTATAACAAAGAGCAAAAAGACCTCAAGCAGGAGGATCACATGACACAAGAAGATCAAGGTACCAGGTGCAAGGAAGCAAAAATGGAAGGTCACCTCACTTTAAAATTTAATGAAACTTCCAACATCCAAATCAAGGAGGCCACACCACCCCGAAAATTACGCCTGAAGACAACAAAGCAAGAATGTCAGGAAACACAAAAAGAAGACGAAGAACCCTTTACACCCATAAGGGTTGTGGCAGAACCGTCCCCCATGGATGTTACATTTCAAGGGAGTGCCACGAAGGTTCTTGATGTGGTGGAAGATGACGCAGAACCGCAAGTACATCTACAAATCAGGCAACCACACAATGAAACGATCCATAGCGAAAAAGGAAAAGATGTACAAACAGGAGAAACCCCGGATATACCAAGGACATGGCTAAATGTGGATATAGCTCAGCTCAAGCCCGTGGTGCAGGACATGATCAGAACTGCCCTAGATACACAGCAACTTATGGCTGATGCTGATGAAGATTATGACCAAGCCATGCGGGACAAAATCGAACTTCAAAAATGGGGTAAGAATCTCTCTACTGAGCTAGAGACAGTAAAAGAACAGGTAGTACAAAAAGAATCTGAACTGAAAGAAATCAAAAGCAAATATAGCATGCTAGAGACAGAAAATGAGCAATTAAAAGCACAACTACAAGATATCACCAAAAAACTACAAGCATATGAGGCTGAAAAGGCACGCATGACATCCAGAAGTAAAATTCTGGAATCACAGATTAAAGTGTACATGGATGAAGCAGAGGCATTAAGACAACGAAACAAAGAGCTTATGGCTGCTCTTTTAAGTGATCAACCAGTCGAAGTACAAGCACAACCGGAAACAGACATCAAGGGATTAGAAGAGAAAGTGATTATGTATGCAGATCAGCTCAAGAAGGAGCAAGAGACAATTGCCGATTGGGAAAAGAGATACATGGAGGACACAACTGCACTCAGAACGAAATGGAAAAAAGCAGAGAATAACTACCTGCGACAGTGTAAGGAAGACACAGAGCACATGAATATTGTGGCCCAGGAACTAATTAAACATCAAGCAACTATTGCTAAGGCCGAAGAGGAACACAAGAAAAAAGATGATTTAATCAAATAGCTTCAAGAACAACTAGAACAGGGAGCAAAACAGGGGACACCAGTAGTTCTACAAGAGACCACGGCTACTGTGGAGGAAGAGGTACGTCCTCTCTCTCCCCCCTCGTATCATTCACCAATAAGGGCGGAAAAGAAGGTTCCATTCGAACCTAACACACAAGAAATTGCAGAACTGAGCAGACCAGAAAGGGCACTACTGGTGTCCCAACTCACGGCGGAATTTGAAGATCAGATCATCAGGATCATGAAAGAAGCTCAGATAGATAATAAACAACTGGAACAAATTTTGAAGCCATTCAATGTACCATACGGACTACTTAAAGAGCAAACTAGATATTATATAAAGTCTGCAACGAATAAAGATCAGGACCACAACCTTCAATTCAGGCATGACACTTTTAAGTACACTCAAGAGGAGTTCGAGAAGGCGGATCCGATATGGCGACGAAAGATTTTGGAGAAACATCCAACGTTGCGGGTACAGTGGGAAGCATCACCATATGAACTTCAAGTCAATCCATCTTTTTGTCCTGTACCCCGTAGACGATCTTGGACGCAATTTTGGGAAGGACAGCGCCAAGGCAATATCAATAATCAGTGGCTCAACTACCCTTTGCTACCTAGTCCGCCACATAATTACCTACCAACCGAAGAATATATGGTAAAGACAATGGAATTTTGGATTTCCAGATACGCTTCAGTGCCAGATTTAGCGGTAAAAATGACCAATAAAATTTTCAGCATGCTACTAACAGTGCTAAAAGTGTTCAAACATGCCAAATACACATTTTTGAATTTCATTGGAATTACGCAAGGTCCAGAAGCCTTAATTTTTGATTTATCTACCATTCCCAGCCGACTTACTATTATGGCATATTATTCTCGCCTTATGTTTTTGCCATCGCCGTATATGCAAACCTTTGAAGAAGCATTCTTTACAGGCTTCTTCGAAATTGATTCAGAAAATTTTGTTAAAATGACTTCAAATTTGAATGCAAGACTGGTGGCCTATGAAACAAGTTTCTTTGCTGATCATAGACAGGCGCCAGAAGACGGAGTAAAACCTCAGTAATCGAAGGAATTCATGCTGTGTCACGCGAATTTGCTAAATCAAAGAGAGCAACAAGCCATACAAACATACACACGTCGCCACAAAAAGCCTGTCGAGGACGACAGAGTTCAGGAGGAGGGACGTGTAGCGGGACAATCAAGCAAAAAGAAAAGAAGAAGAAAATCAAAGTCTAAGACGGTGCAATAGATACATGATATTGGAAGACATATCTCTACAAGAAGCCACGCAGGGGCGAATTACCCATCTCTGCACAAAGCCCCGCAGGGGCGCACACACCAAGGAAAAGCAAACAGCCTCAAAGCAATACAACAGGGTCAGATGTGTGCAACCAAGACAAATCAGAGGACCAAAAGTTAGAAAGGGGTAGAGGCCGAAAAGTTCAAGAGGGTGACTAAGAATAGCACATTCCTAGTCACTGGTGGCGTGCGTGGCAACCCAAGTCAACAGGCAAGACAAATGTAGCAGGCTCTCGAGTAGTAGAGCTTGAATCAAGAAGGCCATCAAATCTGCATATCTGTTTAATTACAGACAAAACTGACCAAGAGATGCATGCAGAGAAAAGAAGCAAACAGCCGACGAAAAGCTAAAGCCTGTCAAGGGATGACAGAGACAAAGAGGGGGAGAGTGTTGCAGAGCTAAAGAGAGCACAAAGCAGAGAAAATGACGGGCCCTAAAATTTTTCCGATTTGGACATCATATTTTGTATCATAACCACTCTTGTAATATATTTTCCTTTGTAAATGCACTAGAGGAGTCCTCTAGATGCATCCCCACAAAAGATTAGAGATCTACCCATGTAAAATAGTAGGAAATTAGTCTTTTAGTAAATAAAGTGCCGGTCTCTTGTGTGAAAGGACCAAACTTAGGGCTCATGTATATAAGTCACTTTGTGACTCTTTGTAAAAAACTTCTTGCCATTGTGAAGAAGGAGCTCTTCAAATTTTCGAGTTTGCCTCTTCCTTGCTGATTTTGATCTTCATTTCGCTCTTGTATGTGTGTGTTATGCTTGTAATGCATGTGTAGGACTGTTGTCTACCCCTTCCCCTTGGTTTTGAGCTGCTGTAGTGCGTGCGCAAGCTAGGAGAAGTTGTGGCGCGGGTATTTGTGATTCCCGTCATTCACTGTTTTTGCCATAACTTGAAGCAGAGTGGTCAGAATCGAGTGAAACCACTACCGTTGGATGCGTCTCGTCGAGAGCTTCGAAACGAGTACCCTATTGCCTATATTCGGAGTTCTGGGCTGGGAGAAAACCTCAAAATACTAAAAACTGCTGTAAGAGGCTTGCGGCAAACACTTTCAGTATTTCAGCGAGTGTGAGAGGTAGTAGTCTTTTCTCATGCATGCTAGCTAAACCACTTCATTTTCCATCACGTGTGCACACGTCTTCATACACTTGGTACGTCGTTCCTTAGGATTGACAATTAGATGTGTGTTAAAGTACCCACTATATGCACTTGTGTGGCAATTGAGGTATAGTCTCATTGGCACAAGTCCTTGAGTCATCTCGGCTCGAGTACACAATGGGATAGCGAGATCCTGCAAGAAAACTCAAGAAACATGCAAAAAGAGTGCACACAGATCGCTCTCTCTCGCTCTCTCTCACAAGTGGAATGAGGGAAATGGAGGGGAGAAGGTGATATGATCAAAAACTGAATTTTTTCACGATGATGGAGATGGTGAGGATGGTGATGGTGATGATGATGATGAAGTAAAAAAGAGAAAAATAAGAAAAAGTAAAGAAATTACCTACAACGCCAACGTCTCAACTTTATGTTTTACCATCACACGCTCGTCCTCAAAGCTCGATCCCCGACAACGGCGCCAAAATTTGGTAGCTCAGTGATGAGTAGCACCTCCTTTAATGTCAATCCGGGAAAACGTGAGGATGGTATGAAGACCTCGAACAAGTGATGGCACAAATGTGTGAGTGAGAAGCACACTACCATGCACACACATACACACACACGCGCACACAAGGTGAGACAAAGAGAGAAGCAATGGAGTTCTTTAGATTCCTTCAAAAGTGCTCATACAAGTTCAAATCTATTACAAGCTAACGTCAAAAATGAGCTCTCTAGCTCTATTTATAGTTTTTGACTAGCTTTTGGCCCTGTCCAGACCTAGTGTCCGACCTAGTTAAAAATTAAGTTCTAGGGCCTATTTGGGGGCTCAAACGAAGTCTAAAAATTATGAAAATTGGTACGATGCTAGTTCTAATACTCCTCAAGCTCGAGGACTCCTTGGCTTGCACAAAATGGAGTTACAAAAAGGTGAAATGGTATTTACAATGATGTAGAGTGACTAAATTCACTATTTAGGAAGTATTACTTCATGGAAAATTTTGGACGGCCTACTTGCCAGATCTTCGTTGACTACTTTGTCTGCTGGTGCTTTCTCTTCGCTCTGAATCCCTTCTTTGACTTCCTTGTCTTGTGAGTCCTTGTGTACCTTGACTACTGCCAACACCATGGTTGAGGATTACTTCCTAATCCTCTCTCTTAAGGCGTGGTTCAACCATCTCCTACTAGGATTATGTGACACCCTCAAATTTGATCTAGTGATCCGAATTGAGCAAAATTTGTTGCGTCTTAAAGAGTGTGGGTTTTCCTTCTATTATCAAGTTGAACCATGGAATTACCATTTGTATGTTGAATTTTATGATTGTTTAAAGACAAGCATATTTGACAAAATTGGAATCTGGTGAAATTAAAGTAAGCAACTTGAGAAAGTGATTTCTCTTAATCTAGAAAAGAAAATGAAATGTTTTCACTTAGGCTAGGAGGAGTATTTAGATGAGGTTTCATTAATGAGTGATATATTTTATGCTTTTGTGATATATATGAATTTATGCTAAACATGACCCTCTATGAAGTTTTGATATGCAAGTTGTTTAAGGAAAATGATGCATGAAATGTGTGGATTTGAGAATGTATGGTAATGTGGTTAAGTAAAAGAGTACTTCACAATTAAAATTCAATATTCAAATATCCTTGTGAGGTTGTGAGATTATTTATGCTTTCATATCGACACACCATGCTCACCCTATTTTGTTCCATCAGTGGTGTAAGAGCTTATTTGCTCCAACAATACTGAGCTTCAGTCGGAGATTGTTACCATTAGTGTCCATGTGAAAGGCCAAATGGCCTTCATAAACTTTTGTATATGTTCTAAAATAAAGCATATAGTGGCTTGGTCAACCACATACTGTAAGTTTGACCACATTTGTGTGACCTAAGAAATCTATGTTTGTGGTCTGTGTATTGTGTGTTTTTTTATGTATTTTGCAATCTTGTTGCAGAATATTGTGTGTGGCATCTAGATCTCTTTTTTCTACCACAAGGGTATCATCGTGGAGCTCTCAAGAAGGAGATTCCATTGTGGTGCATTGCTATCAAAATACTTTAGCCCCTTGAGAAAAAGGGATATAAATGTCAAAAGCCAATCACACACTGGTGAAGATAAGTGAAAATCTGGTGTTTGATGAGATGTGGTGTTTGATGAAATGGCAAGCTATTATTTTGGTGCAAAACAAGGGCTTATTATTAACTCAAACGACAAATAAAATATTGAAAATACAAATGCAAAATCTTAAGTTGTGAGTGGACCAGTTGTGTCACCTAACAATAATTCCAAATCAAGTGGAAGATTGCAAAATTTCAGTCCAAAAAATTCATGAACTACATTCAAGAAAGGTAAAAGAAAGGTTTTTTCTAATAATTAAACATCTACATGTTTTGAAGACATTGATGGAGAATCAAGCAATTCAGAAAAGAGCCTTGATGAGGAACTTGGATTGCCCTTTGTGAAGACTCCAAGAGTAAGAAAGGCATATGTAGATGATACGATAAGAAGAAGTGACTCAAGACCAAGAAGATCTCAAAGGATATGGATTATATTCCAACAATTAACATACAGTAGCTACATGGATCATTATTCGACTTCCATGACCAATGTGATACAAGATTATGAAACTTTTTGTTTTGAAGATGCAATTGGAAATGAAGCATGGAAGTTGGTTCCATTGTTGCAAGGAAAGAAACACATAGACTACAAGTGGGTTTACAAGGTAAATCATAATGTTGATGATAGCATAAGTAGATTGTTGGAAAAGATGGATGGATGCTCCAAGAGACTGAGTAGGTACTGCTAAAACCTGCTTTGTACCAGCCCTCTTTTGCTTCAGAATTGATAAGTAGACCTTCTTAGCTTTCCAATGACACCATAAGATATCCTATGTACTTTGGAAATGATGTGTGCAAAGATTGAACCAAAACAGATACCTTTGAAACTCACAAACTCAAGAAAACCTTCTATTTATGTCTTGACACCTGCTGGGTATTATGTTCAGTGTGACCAGCACAGTAGGAATTGGAAAAATTCCTTTTAGGGGTATCTAATTACTTAGTAAGCTAATTATTCCAAGTGGAATGATGTAAAAAGATAAACTATGCTAAGAGAAATCAATTTAGCAAGTTAAGCTATACCCCCGACTTTTTAGGACTGTAGTAGACAATGACCGGAGATCACCTCGACACATATTTCTCTGAAATGGCTCAATATAATCTCTTCAAACTTTGCCAGCATGTACATAACTTCAATCTGAACCCAACAAGCTTTGAATCACTGAATCTTTTGAAGAATTGACTGAGATATGCCCTTCACAAGTTGACAGACTTTTGAGTAGACTAACAGAGAACTCAGAGATGGACAATGTGAATGTATGTATTAACAAACACTTTTATACAACTCCATTGGCATGAAACTCATTGCCAAATGGTGTAGAGAGGTGTGGGCTATAGTGTAGAGCTCACACACACTCAAAATTAGTAATGAGAAGCTCGGGAGTGATGAGTTCTATCCGCGACTTTTCCATGTCCATTTTTATAAGGAATGAGTAAAAATTTGAATTCAAATTCAAACTTTTGGCTCCCTATGATCAAGCTCCTATATACTAGGAGATATTCCTTCAATCAAACAACTAACTTTTCCACAAATCCTTTTGGTAGGTGATTACAAGAGATTCTAAGTCAGTTTGACTTTTACAATGAGATAAAGTGGTAATTAGCCACTAGCATATGTTCCTATGCTTCTTCATTTATGTATGAGCTTCAATGCATCCAGCATATGTTCCTATGCTTCTTCATTTATGTATGAGCCTCAATGCATCCATTAAGCCAAATGTGTAGGCTTGCGATTTACACCAACAGCTCCCCCTCAAGCCAAACATTTTGGCTTGGTCTTCATCTTCAATCTTCAAGTATATCCTGCAATCCAATCATGGCTTTGAACCTGCAAAGTTTGGTTCCATCCAAAGCTTTAGTCAACAAATCTGCACATTGCATGTTGGTTGATACATAAGTTAGTTGAATGTCCTTTCTTATCAACTTTTCTCTCACATAATGGTAATGGACCTCTATGTGTTTGGTCCTAGCATGATAAATAGGATTAGCTGCAAGGTGAAGAGAACTTGTATTATCTCCAAAGATTATTGGAGACCTAGTAAATAAAGCCAATTCTGTATACAAAAGCTTAATCCATATTGCTTCTTGTGTGGCATTAGCCAGCCCTCTATACTCTGCCTCTGTAGAGGATAATGCAACAATTGGTTGCTTCTTTGCAGACCATGAAATTGGTTTGGCACCTACAAAAGAAATATATCCAGAAGTGCTCCTCCTATCATCCTTGCATCCTGCCTAATCTGCATCTGAATAAATTTTGATATCAATATCTGAAGTGTAAGGGAAATACAAACCATGGTTCTGTGTACCCTTGAGATACTTCAAGATTCTCTTGGCAGCCTCCATGTGAGGTATCCTTGGCTTGTGCATAAATTGACTTAGCAGACTAACTCCATATGCAATATCTATCCTTGTTAAGGTAGCATAGTTCAAGCTACCCACCATACTTTGATAACCTATAATGTCATTTACTTCATCACCTTCATGGGCACTTAGTTTTAGGTTTACCTCTATTGGAGTGCTTGCTACTTTGGCATCCTACAAGTGAAACTTCTTCAACATATCCTGTATGTATTTTTTCTGAGTGATGTATATCCCTGAATTATACAAGCCGCACACAATCTTGCGATGAAGATAAACTTCATCGTCTTCCTTGATCACATCGTGGCCCGGACGGGAGCTCACCAACACCGGCGGATGCTGTTTGTTATTGATCTTTGGAGTTGTCCTCTCCAATAATTTAGCATAAAGAATTAACAAGACATCTTTATTTTGTCAATCCTGGAAGTATTCAAGAGATCACAGCCCCTTCTAGAGGATAGAATCCAAGAAATAAGAGAATAATGGCTGAATTTCTGAGAATGGTGAAATGAAGAGGAATTTCTAGGGTTTAGATTATCTTGAGAAAATCTCCACCATTTTCCACAATCTTGGTGTCTAATACATGCTATTTTCTCAGCAGAACACAATTATGAAGTCAAAACTCAAAAATATTACCTGTACCATACAGACGAGACAATCGCGATTCTGTGAAAACAGACGATTTTCATCTGTAGCACCTTTCTTCATCATCTTATCACTCAACACATCAGTATTCAGTTCTCTTCATACACATTCAACAGAATTACACAATAGAAGCTCACAAATCTCCATGGATACACAAAGAATAGACTCAACAAATCAATGAAACCACACAAAGAGGAGAAAACACGATTTTCAGCAGGAAACTCTCTCTATTCACTTGGATAGCATGTAAACAAATGATCAACCAACCTCCTCATAATAGAGGAAATTGTCTTATATACATTTTCAAGTGTCCCTTTTCACACTTGAATTTTGGCCCTTTCCTCTATTATTCTAAAAATATGCTATCTAGGAGTTTCCAAAAATTCTAGAAAAATTACATAAAATTCTATTCTACATAAGGAAGACTCTTCCTTATTTTTACATCAGTTGCATAAATATTTTTACAAGTTTTTGTCATTTTACAATTATTTTTCATCCAAAATGCTTCAAAAAATACATCTTCTAACATCCTTCCCCTCCTAAACCTTTTGGCTCCTGACAAAAGACTTTCCTGCTCTTATGTCCTGATTGCTTTCTTCACTTTTTCTTTCTTTGATAGACTTGTGACAGTAAGTCATGACTTCTCCTTTCTGTAATATTCAGGTTATTTACCATTTCAAACAATGCTTTTCTCCACTGTACTGCAGCTTCTGGTTTATCAATCACATCCTTTTTCAAATATTCTGTGTAAGCAGCTTCATATGCAGTAAGGCGAGACTTGGTGACTACTGACAGGTTTCCGAATATTTCTGACTCTCTCTCAAAAAACCCATAATCGAATGCATCTTCAAAAATTTGTAAATAATGACTGCCCAAAAATATTACTCTGCTGTAGTATGCCATTAAACAGATTCTATCGGGTGTTTCACTAAGATCAAACAATAATGCATCCGTTGGAGAATTGAAGCCAATGTAATTTAATGTTCTGATATCTGTATCAGTGTATGTTTCTATACATGCCAAAATCAATCTCATTACTCTGATCAGTAAAATGCATGCAGGGTCGTTTACATCTTTGTATGTAGCTATAACAGACTCAGCTGTATCCACCATGTAATTTTTTGTAGGCCATGTTCCTGCCTTTGGACCGGCTATTTTTGGGAAATTCAACCATTTGGGTGGGATTTGACCTTCTCTCCGTCTTTCCCAAAAAGTCGTCCATTCTCTTCTTCTTGCTACTGGACAGTAAGCTGGATTAATTTTCAAGTGAAGAGTTGCCTCCTTCCAAATTTTCATGCATTCTTTATTTGCATCCAACCATTTGTTCCTCCACTTCGGATTGGCTCTTTCAAATAATTCTTTAGTCACATTGATATCCTCTTCATACTCTAGATATTTATTTGGAGGAAGCCCAACTCTGGCCAACTGATAGTTCTTGATACTCTCCATGATCATACAAAAAGGTATGCCCAGTCCATCTGCAGCCCAATGATGCTGGTCTGGATTGATTCCCTTATTCAATGCAAATGTGACAATTTGATCTTCATATTCATCATGCATTTTTCTGATAAAATCCATTCTAGAATCTCTATTTGTCAGTAATTTTTTTGCAAATTCTTCTGAATATTCTTCCTCTGGTCTTTTATTTGTTGGTTCACTGCCATGTTGTATTCCATCATTATTTCCTACCTCATATTCTTCTGTATATGTGGTCTCTACATGTGTTTCTTCCTGAACTTGTGGCTTATCCAGCTTTTTCTGTAATTCCTCTATTGTCATCATCAGACTTCCATTCTGTTTTGCCCATAACTCTCTTTCTTTTATCCATTCATTTTTTTCCTTTTCTCTCCTTGTCTGCCAATCACTTCTTTCTTTTTCCATATCCATGTGCAACTTGTTATATCCTCTCATTGATGTAGCAGCATGTATACTAGCCTGCTTCTCTAGTTCCTTGGCTTCTTTCAATTCTATTTGTAATCTCTTAATCTCCTTGTGTAATTCTTCCTTTTCTTCCTCTGTCATCTGAGCTGTCTGACTTTCATCCTTTAACTGACCTTCCTCCAATAATAGCTTGTTGATTTCTTCATTTGCTTTAGTTAAAATCTGATAAGAAGTCTGCAAGGTTCTATATCTTCCTTCAATTTTTCTCAGCTCCATTTCCAGTTTATTATTCTGCTCTGTTAGTTTTACACTCTTTTCTTCTAGATATTGAATTCTATTTTGTTTTTGCACTTCTAACTCTTCCAAAGCAATTATTCTGTTTGTAAATTCCTCATTTTTCTCCTGCACCTTCCTCAATTGTTCTGACATTTGTTCCTTCTCCCTTTTGTGCTCTTTAATGATCATACTGCCTTTCTCAAATTCAGACTCTGCTACCATTCCTGAAATGATCATATTCCTGCTTGAAGGTCTGAACTGCTCAATGTTACTCATAATAATCTGACAAGCCGATCTTATATTCTTGGGTATTCTTTCCAATCCCCCTTCCATTTCCATTTGTTTAGCTTCTATTTGTTTGTCTTCTTTGCACTCATTCTCCTCTTCCTCTTCTTCTTCATATTGTATATCCTTGGCCTGGTGTTCTTCATTGCTTGGATGAGTTTCCAGTGGTTCTTGATCTGCCATGTCTTCTTCATGTTCGAAAATCTGAGCACCCAGATTCTTCTGCTCTAAGACATCTGAAGTTGGCTTTATTCCCTGTACCTTTTTGTTCTCCATCACCTGTTGCTTCTCTTCAGAGAGGTGTCCTTCCTTTATTTGTACCTCCTTTTCCTGAATTAGGGTTTCCTGAACTAGAGTAGATTCAATTTCCTCAACAGAGTTTACCTGACCTTTGCTTGTTTGCTCTTCCTGTCCTTCCTTTTCCTGGACTAGAATTGATTCAGTTTCCTCAAAAATTTTGACCTGATCATTACTTTTTTGTTCTTTGTGTCCTTCTTCCTGCTCATCAATGTCCATGAGATCCATTCCTCCCTCTTGTTCTTGATCTTTATTGGTTGTAAATTCTTCATTATTCTTCAAATCATGAAGTACATCTTTTATACTTTGGATAATCTCCTTTTCCATTACTCCTCCTGTGACTTCTTGAACATTGTTTGTCACTACTACTTCCTCTTCTTCCTGAATTTGACCTTGAGTTGTACCTTTCTGATTTATGACTGGACTGCTTATCTGTGCTTTTTTGGCTATTTCTTCGATGTTCTCATCTAATTTGAAGTAGGTTTGTGAGGGTTTTGTCCATATTGTTTTTATTCCTGTATGCACCAACCCACAACTGAATTCTTCTCCTATTTCACTTTCTTTTTCTACCATAGCTACTTTTCCTTTCATCAACCTTCTTTCTTCTTCAGGATCGAGTTGTTTTACTGCCTATTCCTGCATCTGCTTCTCCTGAGACTTCTTCTTCAAATCTTCAGGTGTTTTTTGTTTCTCAAGGGCCTGTGTAATCACATTAGGAGTATTTGGAACTGATAAATTCAGATTCTTTAATAAAAAACTCTCAATATCACTTTCAGAATCAGAGGAAAAATGTGAAGGTCCTCCTATTTCTGGTTCTTTCAGTCTTGATACTTCTACCATAGTGGATTGCTTCTGTGTTTCTTCCACTATCACTTCCTCCATTTCTTTTGTGATTACAGTTTCAACTACTGATTTTCCCTTTCCCTTCTTGGTTAACTTCTTCTTTTGCACTGGTTTCTTTGGAACCTTCTTTTTTACAACAATAGCGGTTCTAGTTTCTGGAGGTGCTTGCAATTCTTTGAAGTAAGCTAACAACTCAACTTCCTTTTTAACAAATACCTCTTCTGTTTCAGCTGTCATCATCTGATCATGAAGTGATTCATAATGCTTCACCTCCTCTTGGACCCAATCTGTAGCCTTGCATGAATAATCTTCCAGCATTTTTTGATATTGTGCCTCATACATTGCTCTTTTGTTATTTCCTTGAGTTAGATAAGTATATAACTGTTCTTTGCTTGTTTGGGGTGGATGAGGATCACTAGAGGATTGTACCTGCTTCTGCACATCTTCATGTTCTCCTTTTGTAGCTTCATCCATCTCTAATCCAACCTTTCTTGGGTCCAACCGCCTTTTCTTTACAGGAACCACTTCCTCGGCTATTATCTTTCTTTTCATCCCTGCTCCCCTCATGCTGATCCCTGCTCCCCTCATGCTGGTTTGTCCTTCTATTTCCCTCACAGCCATTTTCCTTGGAGGACTCTTGATTCCTGACATAAGATTTCTAAAATATTGTGCCTCTGGAGCCAGTTTCAATTGATCTTCCATTCCTAGGACATGATAAATGATCCTGGTTAAAAACTGGGCTCCATTCATGAATTTTTTATGTTCCCAGTGTTTTGCTACTTCTTTCAGCTGTTCATGGATGTATGGTGTCACATCCATTACTCCAAAGGGCTTAGTCCTATCCTGGTTGTTGAACATCAACAGTGTAACAGACTTATGTGGCATGGTATACCTTGGTAGCTTTGGGAAGCAAAAATATTGTAAGAACATCCTTGTGGCATATTCTTCATTCTCTCCTCCTTTGAAATCAGTGAATTTTGTGTACCTTGTATAAGTTTCCTTATTCTTCTTTACAAAGCTGGGGTCAAGCTTGGTTCCCATTGGGTAGAATTGTAATGCTGCTCTGATATGTTCTGCTTTTATAGTGATACCCACCTCCTGATTATCCTTGTTCTTGACTTTGCACCGGAAATAAGCATCATTCCCTTTTCCTATTTCCAGTAGACTACTCATTACTTGTGCCACTCTCTCAAAATCAATGAAGAAGATGGGTTCTTCCAATAATTTGTGCAACCCTACTGCCTTCCATCTTTTCATATTGACAACAACTCTTTGAAATCTGTAGAACTCCTGACACAGCATCGTATATTTATATCCTCCTACTCCCACTGTGAATATGTGCTGACCAATTATGCTTAAGGTCTCCTTGAGTTCCTTCACCACCTTCTCAGCTTCTGGAATTTCTAGCTCTTCATCTGACTCTAGATCCACCTGTTCTTCCCCAGCTTCACTGTCTAGGAACCAATGACCTCTTGATAGAGTGACTGATTCTGCCTTGAAGTCATGAATTGATAACTCCTTTGCATTCACCGTTCTGAGGAAAATAAAATACACAAAGAAAAACTCCACCCACATGAGTCACAAGAAATCAAAAAGTAATCTTTATTTTGAGATGTCATGACAAAAGAATGAAAATAAAATTCAAAATAAATTATGTTTCTTCAAAAAGACTCAAAAAGTGATCATTACAGGTGTGGCAAGATGTCTAGTGCACTCCCTTCTCCCAAAAACTCTTTTGGAGAAAAACCAAACATTTATCAATGATAGAAAAAAAATTAATTAATAAAAAATAAATAGAACTCTACTACTCTTCTACCTAGATCTTGCTTTGTGCTATATAATTTTTGTAAAAAAGAAGAGAAAATAAACAATTTTTCTCAACTTTTCTTTCTCTCTTTTTTTTTTTTAATAATAATGATCCTTCTGTTTTTTCCTGTTATTTTTTTCTTTTTTTTTAATAATAATTTTTTTTCTATTTCTTTTCTTCCCCTCCTAATTCTCTTTTTAGAAAAAGGATAAGGTCAAATATCTTTGTCATAATTTTCACTATGTTATGATTTTCTAAATATAGATTAAATATGGATGATCTTTTTTCCATTGAAACAACTCTGATTTTTTGACCCAATACTCCTGACTCTAATTGTCCTGGTTTCAGGCAAACAACCATTCCCTTCAGATAAGCTTTTTGTAGGATTTTTTGGTCTCCATTTCCATTTTGTCCTGGATTTCTGTTTTGATGAGCAGACCTCCTGTAGGCTTTGATTCCATGTGCTTCTTGTTCTGATGCTTTGATTCTTTGGACAATGCCATGATTGCCACCTTCTTCCTATCTCTCCACCCTTCCTTGTTCCTCCAATCTTTTGCTGATTTTGATTACATGAAGCTTGATCATTTAACATTGGTATTGGTAATGTCTGTGTATCTTCAAATGCAAAAGTGAATCCTTCCAAGTATATATCATGAACATCTGATTGAATTTCTTGTTCTTCATTACTCAATAAAAATATTAAAAACCTTTTGTCATTTATATTCAATTTAAGCTTCATTTTTTCAAAATCCAAAATCACCTTACCTTGTTGGAGCCATGGTTGACCTAAAATCACTTTTTCAGACATCAAATGATCTGGCCATTCTTCACAGTCTATTTTCATATATTCTTCATTGAACTTAACTTCAATAGACAGTGAAGACATGCTTTGTACTATTTGACCTTCCAAAGTTTTGATAAGGGTTCTGCTTCTAGTTCTTTTTATGTTAAATTTACTTACCAAAGCTGAACTAATCAGATTCACTTGTGCTCCAGGATCTATCAAAACTCTTATTTTGTCATTTTGAAAATTCATTGTCATCACAGGCAAATGTTCTTTTAGTTTTAGAGGCGTTTCACACAAACAGACTTCCCTAAAATCTTGGGCTTTTCTTATCATTTCCTTTGCTTCCTGTTGAGCCTCTTTCCTAATGTCTTCCTCTTCTCTTTTCCTATTTTGAGCTTGTTGCAACCTTCTCCACTCATCAACAGTTAATGGACAATCATACCTCTTGACTCTACATCCACTTATGAAGTTTGGCATGATTTTTCCGTCTATGTTAGCTAGTTGAATGGCTCCACTGTTGCTTATCTGATGTAAAATATATGTTCCATGTCCTTTTTTCTGGAATTTTTTCTGATGTTCTTTGACTGTGTATGCCAGGACTAGATCTCCTTCCTGTATATCTTTTTCTTTTATGTGAACATCATGATAAGCTTTTTGCCTTTTCTTGTCCACATATATACTCATAATGGCTTGGAGTCTAGATGCTCCCAACTTTTCCAATTCTATTACTCTCTCTGATAGTTCATGTCCAGTCCAATTGTAGTGACTACCTACCTTTAATGTTGGACTAAGAAATTCCATAGGTAGAACTGCATTTTGTCCATATACTAGATTGAATGGTGTGTTTCCTATTGCAGTTTTATAAGCCACTCTATAAGCCCATAGGACATGATTAAGTTGTAAATCCCAATCATTCCTGTTTGTGTTTAATAATTTTGATAGTACAGTACAAAGTACTTTATTAGTACTTTCTTCTAACCCATTGGCTTGTGGGTGATATGGGGCTGACTTTCTATGACTGATCAGGAAATGTTCAGTGATGTTTTCTATGATTTGGTTTACAAAATGAGTCCCCCTATCACTTATCAATTCAATTGGAAGTCCAAATCTGGTGATAATATTTTCATATAGGAATTTGGCAGTAGTATGAGCATCATTCCTTCTTGTGGCTTTGGCCTCAGCCCACTTTGTCAGGTAGTCTGTAGCCACTATGATGTATTCAGCATGGGATTGTTTTGCTGGAGGATGTATAGGTCCAATGAAATCCAACCCCCATTTACTAAAGGCTCTGGCTGAAATTAATGGAACTAATGGCATATCATTTCTTTTATTTGGTTGACTCACCCTCTGACAGACATCACACCTTTTTACATAGGTTCTTGCATCAGGAAATAGGGTTGGGCACCAAAAGCCAGAATATAAAATGAGTTTAGCAGTTCTGTCACTTGAGAAGTGTCCTCCTGCCACTCCAGAATGTGCCAGTTCCAACATTTCCAGATATTTATTCTCAGGAACACAAATTCTTAAGTATCCATCCATTCCTCTCTTATACAACTATTCTCCTATCAATTGATATTCTTCAGAGATTACTTGTAGATTTTTGGAATCTGCACCAGCTATCACTTGTTTTCCTTTCTTCTTCCTTTTCAATTCCTCAATGATATTTTCACTCCAATCTGGATTTTTCTGGAACCAATATAGAGTTATGAATTCTGAATCTTGCAATATTTGGCACTTCTTGCAATTAGCAATGTATTTTGTTACATCTTGAATCTTATTAGGCCAATGTACCCCCATCCTATTGAGATTACTGAGGGTGACTACCCTAGAAGCATGCGTGCAAGGGTTCCAATAATGAGCTCTCCTCAGATATTCTTGTTGCTCTTCCTCAGGAGTACAATATTCCAAGATGCCTGTGTGGTTGAGATGATACAAATGCCCAGCTAGTAACATAAAGTTCCTGCTTTGTAATACTAAGTGTGCATTGTTCCCAACTATCCTACAAGGTCCCATGGTTAATAATGGTACTAAAGTCATGGCCCACTCAGGAACACTCTCTACCTTAAACAAATAAGTGTCTGGCAGATTGTCATCTAAAGGTGAACTGGGTTCTTTAGACTGAATTCGAGATAAATGATCTGATCTCAAGTGTGTTTTCCCTTGTCTGACCACCACTTCAAACTCAAATTCCATTAGCAAAAGAAACCATCTGACTATTCTACCAGTGTGACAAGGTTTGTTTACCAAATATAATAGAGCTTGATGGTCTACAAAGAACTTAAACTTGTTGGCCAAAAGGTAATGTCTATATTTTTTTTACAGCAAATACCATGCCCAATCCCTCTCTCTTAGTGGTTGTGTAATTTTTTTTGCTAGATTCAATTGCCTACTAGCATAAGCCACTGGAAAATCTAACTTGCTTCCTTCTATTGGTTGTGCTAACACACACCTAAAGCATAATTTGAAGCATCCACATGGACATGAAAAATTTTATCCCATTGAGGTGTTTTCAGAATTGGGGCTGTTACCAAACAAGTTTTTAAAGTTTCAAAGGCTTGGTCACACTCCTTGGTCCACTCAAACTTTGTTATTAGGGCATATAATGGTTTGGCTATGTCAGCAAATTTGTGTACAAATTTCCTATAGTACCCACAATGTCCCATGAAAGTTTGAAGTTCCTTTACACTTGTTGGTCTTGGAAGCTCTATTATGGCCTTTATTTTCTTCTCATCAGTTGAGATTCCATTTTTAGAGACTATGTGACCTAACATTCTTCCTTGTCTTACAAAGAGTACACACTTTTCTGGATTTAAACATACTCTGTAGGTTCTGCATTTCCTGAATATATTTTCTAAATCTTGCAAATGATCTTGTCTTTTTAATGAAAAAGTACAAAGATCATCTACATAAATTTCCATTACATTCCTCAGGAACTCTTTGAAGATATGACACATCAACCTCTGAAAAGTTGCTGGAGCATTGGTTAACACAAAGGGCATAACCCTAAAAGCATAAATTCCCCATTCTGTGGAAAAGGCAGTTTTATGTTGGTCTTCCAATGCTATAGGAACCTGGTTGCTGAAAAACCATCTAAAAAACTATAAACCTCCTTCCCTGCAACTCTTTCTAGAAGATGATCTGTTATAGGCAGTGGATAATTATCTCTTATAGTTGCTGCATTTACCTTTTTCAAGTTAATGCATACCCTAAGTTTCCCATTCTTCTTTGGTACCACAACTATAGGAGATATCCATTCTGTATACTGTATTTCATAGATGAAATTGGCAACTAAAAGCTTGTCAATTTCTTCCTTTATTTTAGCAGATTATTTATCATTGAATGTGTAATGTCTCTATTTGCTAGGTTTTGCCTCAGGTGTAATAGGAATCTTATGCTCATAGATTTTAGGATCAATACCTTTCAAATCCTTATAGCTATAAGCAAACACATCCCTATAGTTTCTTGCCAAGTTTCTTAGTGCCTCCTCTTCTTGAGATGTCATGTCATCAGCCACTACAATATGTCTTTCTTTTCCCTGTTCCTGAGTGATCATGATCTTCTTAGTTTGTTCCTCATTATCATAAGCCTCCCCTTTCTTCTTTTCCCTCTTTGGTTTCCTCTTGAGAAGTAGTCTGTTTTCTACTTCATAAGTCTTGAAATTTGCTGGTAAATCAAACTGTTGATCTTTGTTTGTTTCCCTTATCTTCTTCTCATCCTCCTGATTTTCTTTCATTTCCTTGTGTTTGTTTTTTTTATACTTGCCTGAGATTTTATCTTTAATAGAATCTTCAGCTTTTACTTCTTCCAAAAATTGTGTCTTCCCTTTTTCTAATATCATTTCTTCTTCTTTATCCTCTTCTATTCCAGATACCTTTATCATTTGTATTCCAATGTGAAAGACATCATATCCTTCTTCATTTTGAAATTCCACTCCTACATATTCATCACTCACTGGCTAGATCCATGGTAGCCAAAATTTGATTCCACCCATAGGGCTCAAATTCCTCATCTTTGAATTGTTGTGGTACATAGTTCTCATCTTGTAACTTCCTTCCTTCCACACAATCTTCTCTTCTCAATCTCCTTTTCCTATTGGTAAGATTTCTTATCATATTGCACTTCCATACTGTTGATTCAGTTTCATCCTGGTCTTCCATTTTTGGTTCCTCACTCAACTCTTGATTCTGATGTATTTTATACCATTCTTGAGGAGATATGTCACAGTAATGCCCATTTCTTAGATTTACTTTGGTTATTCCTCCTTTGCTCTGTAGGTATAAGCAATCATTACCCCAATCTTGCACAATTTGTATTTGTCTCATAAATGGTCTTCCTAGGATAATTTCATATGAAGTGGATTGTGGGAATTCCACTATAGCAAAGGTATGTTCTATCTCTATTCCACATATGTCCACAATCACTTTTTCCCATATTCCTAGGGGTGTTTCTATGTGTCCATCTGCAAGTTGCAATCTCATTTTGGTGGGTAATAATTCATTTTTTCCCCATTTTTCCCAAGTTTGTTTAGTCATGATGGCCACTCCTGATCCACTATCCAGAATAGCTTTGGCCTGGTTTTTACCAAATTGTATTTTTAAGGTTGAGTTTCCCTCTTCTCCTTCACAATATCCTCCTATCTTATCAATGGGAATATACCACAACTCCTCTATTTCCTGTAGTTGTGGGTGAAGATTTTCTGATGTTGTTTCCCATTTTTTCATTTGGTTCTATAAGTGAGGATTTTGTTTCATTAAATCTTCCCATGTGGTATGATATAGAATTGTACATTGTTTATCTATATTCACCTGGAATGTTACTTGTGGGTTTTTGTCCTTGATACTATTTCCTCTTGTTTTTGTTGTTTTAGATTCCTCAATTGTTTTTTGAGAATTGTCTACTTCCCCCATTTTGAGTTGCACTTCCCGTATGATTTGTTTACACTTCTGCATCCTTTCATGTTCTAAGTCTGGCATAGGATAAGCCATTGTATGATCAGCAGGGCTTGGTCCCTCCTGAATTCTTCCCTTGTATGCTTTTATTAGAGTGTCTAGACTTTCAGATTCCTCAACTGTTTTTTGAGAATTGTCTACTTCCCCCATTTTGAGTTGCACTTCCCGTATGATTTGTTTACACTTCTGCATCCTTTCATGTTCTAAGTCTGGCATAGGATAAGCCATTGTATGATCAGCAAGGCTTGGTCCCTCCTGAATTCTTCCCTTGTATGCTTTTATTAGAGTGTCTAGACTTTGTGAATTTCCTATCTCCAACTGGGTTTGTGTCTTCTGAGGAGAAGTACTGTTTGATTGTTCCCTTTTTTCTTCTTCCACATTTTTACCCATTCTTTGTTTCCTTTCCCATTTCCCTTTTTGTCTATTTTTCTTCACCTTTGAAATCAAACCTTCATTTTGTTCCTTAGTTGTTCTTTGTTGTTTTGTTTGTGACCTTGTTATAGCATTTACATTCACTTGGTCACTGTCACTCAATTCTTCTCGTTCCATGATATTGACTGCTTTTAGTGGTATGTTATTAGGCGTGTTTTGTAGTTTTTGAGGGTTTTTTGGGCAATCCTTTATCAAATGCTCCCTGCCACAATCCTTGCAATAAGCTCCTTCTATTCTTAATGTAGGAGGTTGTGGACATTCTCTAATGAAATGTTCTCCCCCACACCTATAACAAGTTATCTTTGGTCCCCCCTTGTGGTTCTCTTAATTCATAACCTTCCCATTCTTCCTGATATCCTTCATTCCATTGATAATCCTCCTTGTATGGTGACTTTGTACTTGAGTTTCCCTCCTCTATTGGTGTGTATTTGATTGGTACCACATTTGTTGGTATAGGAGGTTGTTGCTCAAGCACAGGTCTTGGTTGCTCAATATACCCTGATTCTCTTTGGCTCCCATAATTGTTGGTGCAACACAAGCCTTCACATTTGGCCTGGATATCTACCTTGAAGACTATACATGAAGCGTAGACCATAGGAACTTATGCCTATGATTTCTTACCATTTTATCTCTTGTAAAAATATAAATGACTTGACGAATTACGCAATCACGCCTAATTGATTGAAAGTCGTGAAAAGGCGGTTGATTGATCGAGAGAATATCTCAATCAACTTTTTTAGGTGAAAGATTTTTGGAGATTGATTTGAATTCTAATTCAAGTCATCACTCAATTCCTATAAAAGCTACAAGGAAAAATGTCGCGGTGGGTTCTTCACTCATCGCGAGACATTACTGTATCAATCACTGAGTGTGTGAGGTCTACTTTATAGTCTACATCTCTGAGTACCATTGAGCTATGTTTATTATGCCAATGGGAATGTACATTTACATGATCTAATACAAATACTTACATTCATCTACTCTGTGATTCTCTGAGTCATTATCTTCAAGTCTGTCAACCTTGAAGAAGTATATCTCAGGATCTACTGAACCAAATCAAGTGATTCAAAGCTTGATAGATTCAGCTCAAAGCATACCACAAACATACAAAGTTTGAAGCAACTTGATTCAGTCAATTTCGAGAAATCAAGAAATTACAGTCAAAGTGCTCACTGTTGCAATTCTTATAGTAAACGAGTAATTTTCCGGTAGAAGAACAAAATAGATCTCGCAGAGTAATGCAAAGCTTTGTATGAGAAATAGCTCACTCTATAGCTAGACATCTCTACTTTTAGTTGATCAATCTTTCCGGTGAAAAAGATATCTATACACTGTACAAAGTCTGACCGAAAAGAGGCTGTCTGAACTAGAGAAGTTTTTTCTTAAACTTCAGAAAAAGTTCTGTTAGTTAAGAGAGTTCATGTGTCACTTCCTTACTTCATGTATGTTCACTTGAAGTAATTATAAACAAAATTATAGTTCATTCCGGTACAATTCCGATACAATTACGGTGACAGTGGCAGTCTGGTGAAATTTCGGTCTGGTGAAATTTCGGTGAATTTTTTTAGAAAAGTTAGAACACAGCCTTATATCAGTTTCCACAAGGCTTAGTCTTCGCTGCATCATCAAGGAGTAGAAACAAAGAAAAAGATCAAAGAGGGCTGGTGCAAAGCAGGATTAGCAGTACCAACTCAATCTTCTGAGTGCATCCAGCCATCACATCCAACAGTGGTATCAGAGCATATAAGGTAATCATGGGTGATGGTTTCCCTTCCTTCATTGACAAATTGGATAGAAACAATTATCAGGCTTGGTCATTGAGAATGAAGACCTATCTACAAGGGAGAAGCTTATTTGGATACATATCAGGAGATGAGGAATTGCCCTCATTCAAGACCAGAGGACTACCTACAAAGGATGAACATGAGAGGCTCAACCAATGGTGTGCAAAAGACGCTTTGGCAAGGTCTTATCTCTTAAACTCTATATCTGACTTTCTTTTACCTCATGTAAGGAATTGTAAGACTTCCCAAGAGACTTGGGAAACCTTGTCAATGTATTTTTCATCAAGCACAAGGGCCAGAAAGAATCAGCTATGGATTGAGTTTACAACTCTTAGGAAGCAATCAAAACAATGTGTCTCAGATTTTGTCACCAAAGTCAAGGACATTGCAGATCAACTTGCAAGTGTTGGAGAAGAAATTGAGGAAGAGCAAATAGTCAGACAAGTGATCAATGGACTAAAGGCAGATGACAAGTGGGAGAGCTTTACTACAGCAATGGACTTATACATGGACATCCAAGCACCTGATCTAACAACTCTGATTGGACAACTCTTTACACATGAAGCAAAAATCACAAAGAATGGAGAGCAATCAAAAGGTAACAATCCCTCTGCCCTTTATACTGATAAGAAGGTAAAAGATAAAGGTAAAAGCAAGAAGGTTGATGAAGAAGGCTCTACCTCCCAAGCAAACTATGCAGGGAGAGGTAGATCATCTAGAGGTAGGGGCAGAGGAGGTAAGTCAGGTAGGGGGAGACCCTACAACCATTCTCCATGCAATATCTGTGGCTTGTCTAACCATACTACAGATGAATGCTACAAAAATTACAAGAACCAAAGAGGAAGAGGTCACCAAAGAGGAGGATACTCTCAAGGCAGAGGCAGATTCAACCAATCTCAAGGCTACCATGACTACAACAATAATTACAACAATAGCTACAATCACAATGGCAATTATCAAGGTGGATACAGAAATAGAAAAGATTACAACAATTATGCAGAGGAGCAAGATGATTCCTTGTTGATTATGAACATGACATCTAAGTCAGGTATCAATGATGATCATTTGTTCTATATTGATTCAGGTTGCTCTAACCATGTAGCTGGAAATGTTGCCTTACTCTCTGATTTGGAAGACCCAAAGGCAAGCACCAAGTGCAGACAGGTGACGACACTAAACATTCAGTTGTTAAAGTAGGCAATGTCAAAACAAGTGATGGTAATCAGAATTTATTAAGCAGAGTGTTGTATGTTCCAACAATCACCAAGAATCTGATGAGTGTAGGTCAGATTGTGGAAAAAGGTCTACAGGTCAGGTTCACTCAACATGGTGCATATGTGGAGGATCCAAGACATGGATTCAGAAGGATAGCTAAGGGAGAAAAATCAGGTAGATTGTTTACCTTTGAACTTGAAGACACTAAGAGTATTGCTTTGTACAACTATAAGGATCAAACCCTATCAGAATTGGAGATTTGGCACAAGAGATTAGGTCACATTGGAGAGAGAACCTTAAAGCAAATGAGTAGGGATCAATGTGTGCTTGGGATACCTAATGTATCCAAGCAACACATGATATACAAGTGTGGAGCTTGTCAATTTGGTAAGTCACACAGGTTGCCCTATACCAAGAAAGGTTTTATGCATGAAGATTATCTGGAATTGGTGCATACAGATGTTTGGGGACCTAGCAAGGAGCCATCCATATCTGGATCAAGGTACTATGTGTCCTTCATTGATGACTATAGCAGGTGGACTGTCTTATACTTCATGAAACATAAAGATGAAGTATTTAATTGTTTCAAAAGGTATCTTGCATTAGTTGAAAATCAAACAGGTAGACATTTGAAGAGGCTAAGATCAAATGGTGGTGGAGAATACTTCTCCAATGACCTTGAAGATTTCTTGCAGGAAAGAGGCATCAAGAGGGAGATTACTACAAGGTACTCACCTGAACAAAATGGGGTAGCAGAAAGGAGGAATAGACTCATTGAAGAGACAGCTAGGTCTATGCTAAATGAAAAGAAATTGCCAAATTATCTTTGGGCAGAGAGTGTATCTACTGCCACATACTTAATTAACAGGTTGCCATCAAAGACACTTGATGGGATGACACCCTATGAGGCTTGGCATGGTAAGAGACCATCTCTGGATCATTGCAAAATCTTTGGGTGTGTTACATATGTGCATATTCCCTCACAGGTAAGGGGAAAGCTAGACCCTAAAGCTGAAAAGTGTATCTTCATTGGTTATGATTTGAATCAGAAGGGATACAGATTCTACAACCCCTCAAACAAAGGCTTCAAGGTAAGCAGAGATGTCATCTTTGATGAAAATGATTCATGGTATGAAAATGAGTGCAGGAAGGTTAGTCTACCTTATGACATGGAAGAAGACTTTCCCAAGCTTATCAGGCAAGAACCAAGTCAGAAAGAGGACACAAGCTCAGATGATGAAGACACCATTAACATTGAAGAATTCAAGGCTTGGAAATCAAAAGGGAAGATGAAGATGAAGCAACTAGAAGATAATCCAGAATCCTCAACTCAAGCTATGAGGAGATCTCAAAGAGAAAAGAAGAAACCTATTAGGTATGGGTATGATACTTCACTTGTAACCAAGCACTCTGTATATCTTGCAAAGGATCTCTTGAATGAAGAACCAGGTACATTTGAAGAAGCAATCACTAAACCAGAATGGAAGGAAGCAATGGATGAAGAAATTCAGGCTCTCAAAGAGAGTGACACTTGGGACTTGGTACCCAAAAAAGAGTCTATGAAGGTGATAGGATCCAGATGGATCTACAAACTCAAAAGAAATTCAGATGGTACAATAAACAGGTATAAAGCTAGGTTGGTAGCCAAGGGTTTTGCACAAACCCAAGGCATTGATTATGAGGAGACATTTTCTCCTGTGGCCAAGATGCCAACTATCAGAATTATGGTGAGTGTAGCTGCATCCAAGAACTGGAACATGTACCAATTGGATGTGAAGAATGCATTCTTGAATGGATGGATATCTGAAGAAGTCTACATGTCACAACCACCTGGCTATGAGGATCCCAATAAGGTAAATCATGTTTGTAAGTTGAAGAAGGCTCTGTATGGTTTGAAGCAGGCACCTAGAGCATGGAATTACAGATTGACAACCTATCTCCTAGATCAAGGATTTGTGATGAGTAAAGCAGATACTTCATTGTTTATCAAAAGGAACAATTCAGAGGTAATATACTTGTGTGTCTATGTTGATGACATCATTATTACAGGAAATGATGTTCAGGGAATTAGACAGATCAAAGGACAGATGATGAAGGAATTTAAGATCAATGATCTTGGATTATTAAAGTATTTCTTAGGTCTTGAATTGGTCTACACAAATTCAGGTATCTACATCACTCAAAAGAAGTATGTGCAGGATATGGTCAAGAAGTTTGGCTTGCAGGATGCTAAAGTCTCAACTACTCCTATGGAGGTCAACCTAAAGCTAAGTGCTCATGAAGGAGAAGAAATCCAAGACATCACAGGATACCAAAGTATGGTAGGTAGCTTGAACTATGCTACCTTGACAAGAATTGACATAGCATATGGAGTTAGTGTGCTTAGTCAATTTATGCACAAACCAAGAGTACCTCATTTGGAGGCAGCAAAGAAGATAGTAAAGTACCTAAAGGGAACACAAAATCATGGTTTGTACTTTCCATATTCATCAGACATTGATATTAAGGTATACTCAGATGCAGATTGGGCAGGTTGCAAGGATGATAGGAGGAGTACATCTGGTTACATATGTTTTGCAGGTGATAAACCAATTTCTTGGTCATCCAAGAAACAACCCACAGTAGCTTTGTCATCTACTGAGGCAGAATACAGAGGGCTAGCCAATGCCACTCAAGAAGCCATATGGTTGAAGCTATTATATTCAGAATTGGGCCTATACACAAGGCCACCAATCATATTTGGTGATAACACAAGTTCTCTTCACCTTGCAGCTAATCCAATTTATCATGCTAGGACAAAACACATAGAGGTTCACTACCACTATGTGAGGGAGAAGTTACTTAGCAAAGAAATTCAATTGTCATATGTGTCTACTAATATACAATGTGCAGATTTGCTTACTAAAGCTCTGGATGGAAGCAAGCTATGCAGATTTAAATCCATGATTGGATTGCAGGAAATAATTGAAGACTAGTGATGAAGACTTGAGCCAAAGTGTTTGGCTTGAGGGGGAGCTGTTGGTGCAACACAAGCCTTCACATTTGGCCTGGATATCTACCTTGAAGACTATACATGAAGCGTAGACCATATGAACTTATGCCTATGATTTCTTACCATTTTATCTCTTGTAAAAATATAAATGACTTGACGAATTACGCAATCACGCCTAATTGATTGAAAGTCGTGAAAAGGCGGTTGATTGATCGAGAGAATATCTCAATCAACTTTTTTAGGTGAAAGATTTTTGAAGATTGATTTGAATTCTAATTCAAGTCATCACTCAATTCCTATAAAAGCTACAAGGAAAAATGTCGCGGTGGGTTCTTCACTCATCGCGAGACATTACTGTATCAATCACTGAGTGTGTGAGGTCTACTTTATAGTCTACATCTCTGAGTACCATTGAGCTATGTTTATTATGCCAATGGGAATGTACATTTACATGATCTAATACAAATACTTACATTCATCTACTTTGTGATTCTCTGAGTCATTATCTTCAAGTCTGTCAACCTTGAAGAAGTATATCTCAGGATCTACTGAACCAAATCAAGTGATTCAAAGCTTGATAGATTCAGCTCAAAGCATACCACAAACATACAAAGTTTGAAGCAACTTGATTCAGTCAATTTTGAGAAATCAAGAAATTACAGTCAAAGTGCTCACTGTTGCAATTCTTATAGTAAACGAGTAATTTTCCGGTAGAAGAACAAAATAGATCTCGCAGAGTAATGCAAAGCTTTGTATGAGAAATAGCTCACTCTATAGCTAGACATCTCTACTTTTAGTTGATCAATCTTTCCGGTGAAAAAGATATCTATACACTGTACAAAGTCTGACCGAAAAGAGGCTGTCTGAACTAGAGAAGTTTTTTCTTAAACTTCAGAAAAAGTTCTGTTAGTTAAGAGAGTTCATGTGTCACTTCCTTACTTCATGTATGTTCACTTGAAGTAATTATAAACAAAATTATAGTTCATTCCGGTACAATTACGGTGACAGTACAGTGGCAGTCTGGTGAAATTTCGGTCTGGTGAAATTTCGGTGAATTTTTTTAGAAAAGTTAGAACACAGTCTTATATCAGTTTCCACAAGGCTTAGTCTTCGCTGCATCATCAAGGAGTAGAAACAAAGAAAAAGATCAAAGAGGGCTGGTGCAAAGCAGGATTAGCAGTACCAACTCAATCTTCTGAGTGCATCCAGCCATCACATCCAACAATAATCTCTCTCCTTTATGGGTTGTTTATTATAGAAGCATTCCTCCCTGGTATGATTTGTCCATTTCCTCTCTAATGTACAATATTTGAATGTTTTTCTATCTTGCAAATGTGGAGGCTTTTGATATGGGCATTGTTGTACCAAATGACTTTCCCCACAATTGTAGCATTTTTTATTTGTGTTTATCCTGGAGTTTATCAAATTGGTTTTAGTGCTTACCTCTAGGGCTTTAGCAATGGCCTGAGCCAATTCTTCTGCTGGTGGGATTTTATCTTCATTTGATCTGGGTTGATCAAATGCTTACAGATCTTGGCCTCTGTTATCTTCCAAATCTATTGCTTCTTTTACACAAGCTCCTAGATCAGGGCATCTCCTATAGTACACTAGGGTCCTTAATTGAGCACTTCTTAATCCTTCTATGAATAGGGATACTTGTCTTGCCATGGAAGGTACTTCTTCTTTAGGACATCTATCAATGTATTGCTTAAATCTCCTGGCTGCCTCTCTGACATTTTCATCTTTTTGTTGTTTAAAACTGTGTATCAGAGTGGCTTGCTATGTTTTATTCTAGACTTTGAGAATTCCCCAATGAAGGCTTCTAGGAAGGATTCAATATCTAGGTACATTTCCTTTCTCAAAGGGATGAACCAAGATAATGCAGGTCCTGTTAGGGTTAGACCAAATGCTTCAAATTGGACTTTTTAATCTTCCACCTCCTCAGCTCTAATTAATTGCCTAAACTCTGTAGCATGAGCATGAGGATCAGAATACCCTTCATATTGATTTTTCATGCATTTGGCTACTTGATATGGTCTAAGCATTCTACCCTGAGGTTGCCAATGATGTCTTTTTCTTAGTGAATATTCATTAAATCCTTCTGGTTCTTTTTCAAAAGGATTTGGGGACGCATGTGTTCTCCTCCCTTGTTGTTGCTCAGTACTAGTGTAGTTTTCCTGTGGTCTTGGTAAATCTGATTGTCCTAGATTATGTTCCCAAGGTCCTTTGTCAGCACATTGCCCTAAGTCATTTGAATTTTCTGGGTCTTGGGAGAAGATGTATACACATCCTTGCCTATCCTCATACCTACCATCTTTGAATTGAGCTACTGGTGTTATGTTCAGGGGAACTTCTAAGTTTCTCAATCTAATGAGAAACTTATGCATTCCATCCTGATATACATAGGTTCCAAACCTATTTGTATACATGTATTTGAGGATATTTCTATAATCCCCAGTTTCAATGGGCTCATTTGTTTCGTTTAAATTTTCCATGTTTTCTTGCCCTAGATTTCTTTTTTGCACTTGCCCTTCTACTGGCTCTATTTCCTTCCTTCCTAAGTCTTTCCTAGTATATGTGTTTAATTTGTTCCCAGATCTAAGGATCATTCAAAAAAATTTTCCAATTCAATGTTTAGAATCGTGTTTTTCACGATTTTCTGCTCAAAATCGTGTTTTTCACGATTTTGTGCTCAGAATCGTGTTTTTCACGATTTTCTATCCAGAATCGTGTTTTCCACGATTTTGTGTTCAGAATCGTGTTTTTCACGATTTTCTGATCATAATCGTGTTTTCCATGATTTTCTACTCAAAATCGTGTTTTTCACGATTTTCTACTCAAAATCATGTTTTTCACGATTTTCTACTCAAAATCGTGTTTTTCACGATTTTCAGACTAAAATCGTGTTTTTCACGATTTTCTATTCAAAATCGTGTTTTTCACGATTTTCTAACTAAAATTGTGTTTTTCACGATCTTCTACTCAAAATCGTGTTTTTCACGATTTTCTACTCAAAATCGTGTTGTTCACGATTCTGTGTCCAAAATCGTGTTTTCCACGATTCTGTGTCCAAAATCGTTTGATTCTGTGTCCAAAATCATGTTTTCCACGATTCTGTGTCCAAAATCGTGATTTTCACAATTCTGTGTCCAAAATCGTGTTTTCCACGATTCTGTACTCAAAATCGTGTTTTTCACGATTCTGTGTCCAAAATCGTGTTTTTCCGATTCTGTGTTCAAAATCGTGTTTTTCACGATTCTGTACTCAAAATCGTGTTTTTCACGAAAATCGTGTTTTTCACGATTTTCTTCCCCGACAATCGTGATTGCTCATAATTGTAACTAACACGATTTTCTAATGAAAATCGCGTTCTAGGAATCGCGATTTTGTCCTTAGATCAGAGAATCACGATTTTGTGTTTGACTATAGAATGGCGATTCTGATCAATTTTTTGAAAAAATTTTTAGATATAGATTTTTAAAGTTTTATTTCACCTATAGAATCGCCATGTCTATTTTTTAACATGCAATGAAAGTGTTTTACTTATTTTTTTACAAAAATTCCAAAACTCTAAAATCGCGATTCCGTGTTTTTTCTAATATCTTCTATTTTCTCTTTTTTATGATCACTAGAATGTAAAGAAATGCAAGAAAATAATATTGAGACTCCTTACCTTGCTTGCTTGATTGCCAAATTCTTCAGACTGTTTTGCTGCAGAAAGTCGCGATTTTCACCTTGCTCTCTCTCTCTCTCACACTCACTCAAATGAATTTCTCTTGTAATTCCAAGATTTTATAATGTCCATAAAATCGCGATTTTGTGTGATTTCCACTATTCTTCACTCTTTCATTTGTCCAACTTCACTTACTCAATCTTAATGAAATCTCTTGCAATTACCTTTCTCCAAAAACCCAAATATGTTGAAAATTCCAGAAAATTTCTCTTACAGAAAATCGCGATTTTGTGCAGAAAATCGCGATTTTGTGCAGAAAATCGTGTTTTTTCTGTACTTCTTATTTTGTGCAAATTTGAGTATTCTTTTCTCTTGTTCCTCTTCAATACCCTCTACCAATTGCAATTCAACAGACTCCTGTACTTTTGCATCAAAATCACAACATTCCTCAGAAAATCGCGATCTTGTTCAGAGAATCGTGTTTTTCCAATTTTCTGATTTTTTGACAAATTTTTGCTTTTCTTTCACTTGGTCCCTATTACTCTTATCAACAAAGCTTCAGTCCAACTTCCTAAGAAGAAAAGAAATTTGTTTGATTGTTTTTAATGAATTTTATGAATTTTTTTAGTATTTTGCCCTAAATTAAGGTAAACACTTCACTTAGGGTTTCTTGTTTGGTGATCTATTGATCCTGTGTTCCTTGATTGGTTATACTCTATTATGCCTTGGCTATCAAAACAGTTCATGAGAAAACTTCCTAAAAGAAAAATTGTGCTATGAAATGCAAGTATCAATTTTTGCAAAGATAAACTCAAACATTTTTTTCTTCAAAATGCAAATCAGCTTTTTTTCTCAAGATTAATGCTTTGACTTGGTTAACAAATGAATCTTTTCTACTTGCATCTAGCTACTTTACTTGACTTTTCCTTAATGCAACCATGTTATCTTCCCAAGATCAACAATTTTGCCTAGTACTTGGTCAAAAAGCACTCTAAAAATGCAAGAATAGACACATGTTACCTCATCTTAGCTTTCTTGATTCAAATTTTTCACACACCTGCACTTTATCTTCAAAAAATGAGATGAACAACTATCAATTTACAAAAATTTTAGCACTTCCATTTCTAAGAGATGATCTATTGCTTTCTTTTCCCAAAAGACAAACAAAGACATCTACCTTTTCATGTTCACATTTCTTGATTAAAGAGTGTTACCTTTTCCATGTGTTCATTACCATCGTCAAGAGAAGATCCAGCAAGGTCCAACTTCAATGAAGCTTTTGAAATACTCCCCGGCAACGGCGCCAAAAAATGTTTGTTATTGATCTTTGGAGTTGTCCTCTCCAATCATTTAGCATAAAGAATTAACAAGACATCTTTATTTTGTCAATCCTGGAAGTATTCAAGAGACCACAACCCCTTCTAGATGATAGAATCCAAGAAATAAGAGAATAATGGTTGAATTTCTGAGAGTGGTAAAAATGAAGAGGAATTTCTAGGGTTTAGATTATCTTGAGCAAATCTCCACCATTTTTCCACAATCTTGGTGTCTAATACATGCTATTTTCTCGACAGAACACAATTATGAAGTCAAAACTCAAAAATATTACATGTACCATACAGACGAGACAATCGTGATTCTGTGAAAACAGACGATTTTCATCTCCAGCACCTTTCTTCATCATCTTATCACTCAACACATCAGTATTCAGCTCTCTTCATACACATTCAACAGAATTACACAATAGAAACTCACAAATCTCCATGGATACACAAAGAATAGACTCAACAAATCAATGAAACCACACAAAGAGGAGAAAACACGATTTTCAGCAGGAAACTCTCTCTATTCACTTGGATAGCATGTAAACAAATGATCAACCAACCTCCTCATAATAGAGGAAATTGTCTTATATACATTTTCAAGTGTCCCTTTTCACACTTGAATTTTGGTCCTTTCCTCTATTATTCTAAAAATATGCTATCTAGGAGTTTCCAAAAATTCTAGAAAAATTACATAAAATTCTATTCTACATAAGGAAGACTCTTCCTTATTTTTACATCAGTTGCATAAATATTTTTACAAGTTTTTGTCATTTACAATTATTTTTCATCCAAAATGCTTCAAAAAATACATCTTCTAACAGATGCCATGCTTCATAGGGTGTCATACCATCAAGAGAGTTAGATGGTAACCTATTTATGAGGTAAGTGGTAGTAGACACACTTTTTGCCCATAGATAGTTAGGTAACTTTTTCTCATTCAATATAGACCTAGCTGTCTCAACAATTAACCTATTTCTTCTCTCAGCTACCCCATTCTGTTCAGGAGAATACCTTCTGGTTATTTCTCTTTTGATGCCTCTGTCCTGCAAGAAGTTTTCAAATTCATTGGAGAAGTACTCACCTCCTCCATCTAACCTTAGCCTTTTCAAATTCCTTCCTGTCTGATTTTCAACTAGTGCAAGATATTTTTTAAAGCAATTAAATACTTCATCCTTGTGCTTCATGAAGTACAATACAATCCATCTGCTATAATCATCAATGAAAGACACATAGTACCTTGATCCTGAGACTGAGGGAACTTTGCTTGGTCCGCATACATCTGTGTGGACAAGCTCTAGGTAGTCTTCATGCATGTATCCTTTCCTTGAGAAAGGTAATCTGGGAGACTTCCCAAATTGACAAGCACCACACTTGTAAATCATATGTTGCTTGGATACATTGGGTATCTCAAGCACACATTGGTCCCTGCACATTTGCTTCAAGGTTCTTTCTCCTATATGTCCTAACCTTTTGTGCCAAATCTCAAGCTCTGAAAGTGTTTGATCTTTATAACTGTATAGTGCAATATTCTTTGTGTCTTCTAACTCAAAAGTGAAAAGTCTACCTGATTTTTCTCCTTTAACAATCCTCTTGAATCCATGCCTTGGATCCTCCACAAATGCTCCATATTGGTTGAATCTAACCTGCAAACCTTTCTCCACAATCTGACCAATACTCATCAAGTTTTTGGTAATGGTTGGTACATAGAGTACCCTGCTCAACAAATTCTGATTTCCATCACAAGTCTTAACATTTCCAACTTTAACTACTGAATGCTTTGTGTCGTCACATGTTTGGACTTGATGCTTACCTTTTGGTTCCTCAAGATCAGAGAGAAGTGCTACATTGCCAGCCACATGATTTGAACATCCTGAGTCAATGTAGAATAGGTGGTCATCATTTGTACCTGACTTTGAAGTCATGTTCATGATTAGAAGAGAGTCATCCTGCTCATCTGGGTAGTTTTTGTAATCCTTCCTTGATTTGAATCCTCCTTGGTAGTTGCCAGTGTAATTATTGTTGTAATTGTTGTTGTAGTTGTTGTTGTAGCCTTGGAGATGGTTGAATCTTCCTCTTGACTGTGAGTATCCACCTCTTTGATATCCTCTTCCTCTCTGATTTTTGTAATTCTTGAAACACTCATCTGTAGTATGATTTGATAAACCACAAATGTTGCATGGTGAGGAGTAATAAGATCTCCCCTTACCTTGATTACCTCCTCTGCCCCTTCCTCTTGATGATCTACCTCTCCCTGCATAGTTAGCTTGGGAGGTAGAACCTTCATCTTCCACCTTCTTTCTCTTGCCTTTATCTTTAGGCTTCTTATCAGTGTATAGGGCAGAAGAGTTATTACCTTTGGATGTGTCTCCATTCTTGTTGAGCTTTGCTTCAAGAGTAAACAATTATCCCATGAGAGTGTAAGATCTGGAGTGTGCATGTCCATGTAAAGATCCATGGCAATGGTGAAGTTTTACCATTTGTCATCAGCCTTGATCCCATTGATCACTTGCCTTACAATCTGCTCTTCTTCAATCTCTTCTCCTATGCTTGCTAACTGATCTGCTACATCTTTAATCTTGGTCACAAATTCTGAAACAGCTTGCTTAGGTTGCTTCCTTAATGTTGTAAATTCAATCCACAACCGATTTTTCCTAGCCCTTGTGTTGGAGGAAAAATAAGATGACAAGGTTTCCCAAGTCTCTTGGGATGTCTTACAATTTCCAATATGTGGCAAAAGAAAATAAGATATAGAGTTGAGTAAATAAGACCTTGCCAATGCATCCTTAGCACACCATGTGTTGAGCTTTTCATGTTCTTCCTTGGTTGGCAATCCTCTTGTTTTGAATGAGGGCAATTCCTCATCTCCTGAGATGTATCCATAGAGACTCCTTCCTTGTAAGTAGGTCTTCATCCTTAGAGACCATGCTTGATAGTTGTTCCTATCCAATTTATAAATAAATGAAGGAAAACCATCTCCCATTTTACCTTAACTTGCTCTGATACCACTGTTGGGAAAGATGGATGGATGCTCCAAGAGACTGAGTAGGTACTGCTAAAACCTACTTTGTACCAGCCCTCTTTTGCTTCAGACTTGATAAGTAGACTTTCTTAGCTTTCCAAATGACACCATAAGATATCCTATGTACTTTGGAAATGATGTGTGCAAAGATTGAACCAAAACAGATACCTTTGAAACTCACAAACTCAAGAAAACCTTCTATTTATGTCTTGACACCTGCTAGGTATTATGTTCAGTATAACCAGCACAGTAGGAATTGGAAAAATTCCTTTTAGGGGTATCTAATTAGCTTAGTAAGCTAACTATTCCAAGTGGAATGATGTAAAAAGATAAACTATGATAAGAGAAATCAATTTAGCAAGTTAAGCTATACCCCCGACTTTTTAGGACTGTAGCAGACAATGACCAGAGATCACCTCGACACAGATTTCTCTGAAATGGATGAATAGAATCTCTTCAACCTTTTTCAGCATGTAGATAACTTCAATCTGAATCCAAAAAGCTTTGAATCACTGAATTTGGTGAAGAATTGACTGAGATATGCCCTTCACAAGTTGACAGACTTTTGAGTAGACTAACAGAGAACTCAAAGATGGACAATGTGAATGTATGTATTAATAAACACTTGTATACAACTCCATTGGCATGAAACTCATTGCCAAATGGTGTAGAGAGGTGTGGGCTATAGTGTAGACCTCACACACACTCAAAATCAGTAATGAGAAGCTCGAGAGTGATGAGTTCTATCTGTGACTTTTCCATGTCCATTTTTATAAGGAATGAGTAAAAATTTGAATTCAAATTCAAACTTTTGGCTCCCTATGATCAAGCTCCTATATACTAGGAGATATTCCTTCAATCAAACAGCTAACTTTTCCACGAATCCTTTGGTAGGTGATTACAAGAGATTTCATGTCAATTTGACTTTTACAATGAGATAAAGTGGTAATTAGCCACTAGCATATGTTCCTATGCTTCTTCATTTATGTATGAGCTTCAATGCATCCATTAAGCCAAATGTGTAGGCTTGTGATTTACACCAACATAGATATAAAGCACAATTGGTAGAAAAAGGATATGCACATACATATGACATTGATTTTGAAGAAACTTTTAGCATAGTAGCTAAAATGGCTATCGCTAGAGCACTTGTTGCATCGGCTACATCAAAAAGATGGATTTTGCATCAAATGGATGTGAAGAATGCTTTCTTACATGGCGAGTTGTAGGCCAAGAAGTATACATGGGCCAACCACAAGGATATGAGGATTCAATGCATCTCAAATACATTTGTAGATTGAAAAAGGCTTTTTGTGGGTTTAAATAAGCCCCTCATGCTTGCCATGCAAGGATTGTAGATTATTAATCTTCAATTGGATTTTCTATGTGTGATATAGATCACTCAATATATGCAAAGAAGGTTGATGTTTGGAATCATAATTGTGGCTATTTATGTCGATGATTTGATGGTAGGTGATGATAATGAAGAAAGCATTAAAGAGGCAAAGCAACTCCTTATGTAAGAAATTGTCATGAAAGATCTTGGTGGGTTGCATTATTTTTTTACCATTGCATTTATACATTTAGAATTAGGTTTGTGGCTCTTGCAAATACAATATGCATTGAGTATGCTACAAAAGTTTTCTATGGATGGTTGTACGACAATTTTCATGCCATTAGATTAAGATTTGAAGTTGGATACTACCAGAGGTGAAACATTGGAAAATGCTACTATGTACAAGAAAATTATGGAAGTTTGGTACATCTCACAATTACAAGGCCTCATCTAAACTACACTGCTACTTTGGATTATGCATTGTTTTATGAAGCCAATGTAGAAATGTAGGTTCATGGATAGATTGATGTAGATTGGGCTAATACTATTCTAGATAGAGTATCTACTAGCTGTTTTCTATTTTCATTTGGGAGTGTTGCTATTACATGAGCAGTAAGAAGCAACCCATGGTTGCTTTGTCGAGTAAAGAAATCAAGTATAGAGGTTTTGCAATGGAAGCATGTGAGGCATCATTGCTAGAGATGCTACTTGCAGGTTTAGGTGTACAAGTGAAGAAGTTTACCACCATTTATTGTGATCATTAGGGGAAAAAGTGAGCCCTGCATGGGCCTTGTAAGGATCCCTAATTTTTAGGGATTAAAATGCTTAATGCACGAGTTTAAGGAGCCACATGAAAGCACTAGTGGTATTGCAGAATAAAATAATGTACATGAAATATCCTCTTTTTTCTCTCATATCTGAGCATCTCTGAGCCTTTAGATTGATCGAATCAATGGTGTATATCAAAGTACACTATAATGCAGAGAGAGAATACAAGAGAACTCGTGGGCATGGGGACAAGATTTTGGACTCTCTCTGCAAAAAGCTTGGCCATTGGATCATCCCACATCTAATGGATGCACACGAATGGGGCTGAGCCTCTTTTGTCGGATGCATTCCAACCATTAGATGTGAAGCACATCTAGTGGCTACCATTTAAAGGCACCTTTTTGATGTTTGGGGTGAATCCCAATATCAGATCCTTGCCAGATCTAATGGCTACAAACTTAAGTGCTCAAACTTCAGGGAATTCAAATTGCATCATTCGATTGAAGCCAAAATCTAACGGTTCTCTCCAAAAGGCACCTCTTGTAATGATTGCATGGATCTCATCCATTCAATCTCAAGCTAATCCAAGGGTGGAAATTAATTAGCACCTTGACTTTTTGAATTCAACCGTGGCCCTTAGATCTTCTATGAATCGAATGGCTCTAAATGAATTTCGAGGCTCTCAAAACCATCCTCTAAGAAAAACCACCAATTCTAGATGGTTTCTAGCTCTTTGACCACACAAAAACAAGGGAAGCCTATGCATAGTCTATGTGATTAAGGGACTAGACTATGTCCACCACCCTCTTCTCATTGGTCCATGGCTAATCAGTCCTTAATCTAAAAGGCCCATGCAGGGTTCATTTTTTCCCCTAATGTAATCTTAACAGCATATAAGTAGCACAAAATCTTGTTTTTCAAGCTAGAACAAAGCATATTGAGGTACACTATCACTTCATCACGGAGAAGGTGTTAGGAGGTGATATTGATCTTGTTTCTGTGAGGACAAATGAGGAGGCTATCATTATTTTCACTAAAGCATTAGGAGCAGAGAAGTTGAAGAAGTTTTGAACTATGCCTGGATTATAGGGCATGTCACTGAGCTTGAGGGAGAGTGTTGACATATCAAGTTCAACATGTGATGATCGAGGATGATACATACCACTTTTCATTTCTCTAACATGTATTGTGGTTACGTTTATATATGTTAGTGATACTTCTAGTGCACTCTACAAGATTTATCTAATGAGAGTTTTGGCACATTTGTTTCTTTCGAACTCACTCATTCTGAGAAATTAGGGTTTTCTTTATGTAACACTCTTTATATAGTGTGTTGATTGAAAAGTTGTATTAAATCATTCTTGTATATTCTCTTTATGTAATAGAAGAAGAAGAAGAAGAAGAAGAAGAAGAAGAAGAAGAAGAAGAAGAAGAAGAAGAAGAAGAAGAAGAAGAAGAAGAAGAAGAAGAAGAAGAAGAAGAAGAAGAAGAAGAAGAAGAAGAAGAAGAAGAAGAAGAAGAAGAAGAAGAAGAAGAAGAAGAAAAAGATCATTTTTCCTTGCCTCAATCTGTGTGTGCTCCTCTCTTTGTGTGTTAGAGTGTGTGACAACTCTCTTCCTTACCTACTTTCTCTTGACACCTAGTTAAATCCTCTCAACTAGGGAGCTTTTTTCAGCTAACTCTTTTCTCCATAGATATTCCTAGACGATTTCCATCAATATAATAGTTACAATGCCCTATCATGTATGAAGAATATCAAAGGCATAATTAATACAAAATACAACTAAAAATGGGGATTGGAGTGTGGAATTCCTTATTGTTCCATATAGTGGGAATCAAGTAGTCATTCGTCATCAATCAAACAATATGGAGCCAGGTATTCCAAGGGCAAGAAGGTGTATTAAATATAGTAATCAACGTATGGCACAAGGCATAAACCGTAAATTAGGATTGCATTATAAAGAATTTTGTGGCAAGTAGGATGGCATGATTCAGCCTTTTAAAGAAAAGTCAGCACATGTATAAAGAAAGCTACACATGGAATTTAGGGATGAACCTCATAAAGGTCCCAAGTTTGCACAAAAACCTAATGTCAATATCATAATGGAATGAAGTTGCGGGCTTCCATAGGAGAAAAAGAGTTGGAATTTGAACTTGGAAAGCTCATGACATCCATATGTTTACGACAGAGAAGAAGGTTATTCTAAATAATAGGTCACTAAGTCCTTTGGAAACAAGCATTACGAAGAGATGAAGAAAGATGCTTACCAACGCTTTGGAATATCATTTGAAGGAAGGCTCTGTGAAACTTTAAGGTAGAAAGAAAGTTTGAAGCCTTTGGAAAAGGGGATAGAACTCTCAAATTTCTAACAGAATTTTGCATCTGTTCTTCCACAAAAAAAAGGAAAAAGAAAACTTGTTAGGTGATGAGTACAGAGAAGAAATATGCAAGGTGGAATAGGAGTTTTTTATAAAACTAGAAAAGCATGTATCCACATGGTGGATATTTGGATAATTGCTGTATAAAACAATGAAACGACAACCAAACGTTCCATAAATGTGGCTCAGCAGCCATTAATATATGAATGTTTCTGTAATCAGGGTCTAACTACTGTGTTAGTAATATGTAGATGGGGCATTGTACATTGGAGTTCTTTTCTGGAGGAGTTTATGCAGTAGGCCATTCACCAAAAATGCCAAAGCGCACTCTTTTGTATTGGCCGCCTGCATCTCTGATGTGCTGTGAAATAGCATTGCCCCTCCATAGCGAATGAAGTGTAGTTTTGGGACTTCAGATGGCCAACGTCATTCCATGAAGAATCATCTGATCTTTTATGGCACAAACAGGTGCTGAAAGCAAAGTGTTATTGGCATTGAGCTTGATCTGTTACAGCAATTAGAGATGGAGGTATGTGCTTCCACAGTAAATTAGTCTTCTAAAATTTTACAGTTGAACTCTTCAGATGATAGCATATGCGGCGCAAGACCTCGGTAGGAAGGCTTTATCAGCAGCCGAGACTCCAGGAGAAGTTTCTGTGAATCCTCTGAAGACTCCTCAAGTACCTGATATACCTGCTTCATTGATGGCCGTGCATCTGGTGTTGGATGACAGCATAGTAGAGCTATGTGCACTACTTTACTCCATAGCTCTGAGTGATCTGTGTACATGCTCGTTCTCACTACTGGGTCAAGTTCCTCAAGTAGACGTCCCTGCTCTTTGAGACTCCACACCCAATCTAACAGATGACGGTAGTCTAAGCTCCTGTCAAACATCTTACGCCCGTAAGCAACTTCCAATGAGAGGACACCATAGCTGTATACATCAGCTTTATCTGATACATTACCATCGAAAACCTCTGGTGCAATAGATCCCAGGGTACCTGCAGCTTCATCTATGATGAGCTCTTTCTCATCAGGAGGCATAAGGCGTGAGAGGCCAAAATCAGCAAGCAGAGCCTCAAATTTATTTGTCAAAATTACATTTGCTGCTTTCACATCTCTATGCACAATACGTGTTGGCGACTCAAAGTGCAGGTATTCTAATGCTCTTGCGACATCCTTGAGTATTTCCAGCCGCCTTTTACTGTCTAATGCTGCCGTGGAAGCCTTGTTCTTTCCATGGATATACGAATCTAAGCTTCCCTTTTCCATGAAATCGTACACAAGCATTACCTCATCTTTCTCATAACACCAGCCCCGCAGTTGAAGTAGATTCCTGTGTCGGCACTCGTGGATGACATGCATCTCTGCCTCAAATTCCTGCTCTTTTCTGACACTCTGTTTGAGCTTCTTCACGGCGACTAATGAGCCATCCTCTAGGATACCTTTGTACACAATACCAAAGGTTCCTTCAGCAATTTTGAACTCTTCACTGAATGCTCGAGTAGCGTTACTGAGCTCTATGAGCGAGAATTGCTGCGCTACTTGGCCCCTAGTTGATCTTTTTTCTTCATCGGTCTGAGGAAATGCATCTGGCTGAGGTAACATTTTTGATCTTGTCCTCAATCTCCAGTAAACATAGAGGCATGATAACGAGAGGACCACAACAATTAAGGGTAGGGAAATCTCTAAAACCAGTTTTAGAATGTCGTTCTTTGTGCCTCTTATGTTGTCTCCTTCAGTCGAGAAGCTCCAGGAAAACAAAGCGACTCCTTCCATTCCATCCTCACTTGCATTGTTGGTTGCAGAGAAACCTACATAGGAGAGTCGATTCCTGAAAAGGGTAGAGAGATTGTAAAAGGAACTTAAGGCCAATATGCGTTTATCAGATGGCTGGTCAAGAGCACAAGCCGTTGGTGTTGTTGAGTTAATCATCCATACTCGTATCAAAGCTGTGGAGGCATTGTACTCCACCCAGGCAGTGAATGTGTAATTGTTGTAAAGATACAAGGTGGGATAGAGAGTTCGAGATGCTGGACTTGTGTCCGCGACTGCCAATGAATTGACTGAGTTAATGTCGATTCCAATGTGACTACCGCTGGGGTCTTTTATACCGTCTGACTTGTGGGTATCAAATTCGACCGCAAAGAAGTCATACTGCCCGTCTTTACTACCTCCTATTGGACTAAGACCAAGATATCGTCCAGTGCTGTGTGGAGGTGCTGTTTGTGAAACAGAAATGAAGAATGCAAAACCACTGCCAGACAGACCATCCGGTGCCGTTGTGATGATTTCAAATGAAAAACATGTGACGAAAGACATGTCCTTTGTGAACTCAATGGGATTTCTGTAGATTATTCGACCAATATTGCTCTGCTTCCTCGTCAGAACCTCATTTGGATCAGGATTGAGCCAGATTGCATCGTTTTCAAGAGACGCATCTTGGCCATGGTACCATGACGGGTCCTGCTTCATAAGCAAAATGTCAATCTGTGATGCCGTCATGTTGAATGAAAGGTACTGAAAGTTCAGAGCAACGGCGACTTGCCAATCTAGGTGTAATATACAAATTATCAGCAGGGCGAGATTCTGTGGAGTCCTAGCTTCCATTGCCATAGCCAAGGTATCTGTTTATATACGAGATTCAGCAGGCAGACCTAATAATCATTCTGTCATTCTTGGATTCGCAACCTCGATCATTCTGCGGCATAGAGTGCATTAAATACAAAATTAGTCATGATTATTAATCCAATATCCGTTAGTTTATGAGAGAGCTTGTCAGAGTTCGACATGAATGTAAACATGCCCTTCACAGTTTTGTATTAAGCAACGGCTATGTCGTTCCATAGGTGAAGAAAAAGGATCAGGCTAGTTATACTCACAGATTGTACCTTCTTTTGGCCTCCGGCAGCTTTAGGGAATCCACTGAGTATAGGATCTCGCAGCCTTTTGACCTCCTGCAGCTTTAAGGAATTTCTAAGGATAAGGAAGCGGAATTACTCGACCATTATCGTCTCTGGTGATGATCTAACCGTGCTGATTTGTCCGAACATGTTGTTGACATCCGGCGATAGGGAGGATAGGCCTAGCTCCCCAGTAGTACAGGTTCCGATTAGTTATGGTCTCTACAAATCAGTGAGACCTACTTATCATGGACCAGCTGACATCGCTCTGTTGGTTCGGACAAGAAGGTATGGCAGGCTGTCGGAAACTAAAGCAGTCGTTTTAGACATTCGATTGCGCAAATATGGCTGCATTACTGGCATACTGCCCTCTCGTTTGCGTGCGTGTGTGTGTGTGTGTGTGTGTGTGAGAGAGAGAGAGAGAGAGAGAGAGAGAGAGCTGGCTTGGATAGGTTGAACTCGGAGAAGCGACTTATCCAGCGAATTGAAATGCCAACGAAAGGACGCAAATACGACAAAGTGCTTTATCAACATATAATACTTTTTGAAAGCCACTTTAAGCAAGAGTCAACAGAGCCTTGCGGCAGCATGGAAGCTTCATTTTTTTTCTTTTTTTGAGAGTACAATGAATTGAAAACACATTCACACACTCAACCTCATAAGGAGAGGCACCATCTCTGAGAAACTCATAGATATGACTCAAGTCAAGACTCAAGATTTGAACTCATAACTTCTTTTCAGAGATTCGAAGCATAAAATCACTTGACTACGCGGGCTTGGACTAGAAGCTTCATTTTGTGTAGATAAGCATTCATCAGTTTTTGAGGTGAAAATACCACATTACCACAAAAACCCAAATATCAATCTATACTCTACATTACATTGATTTTTCTTATCTGTTAACTTGTTGAGTTCAACCCCCTACGATTGATGGTATGGTCTGTTTGGAGATGTCAAATTTGATCCTCAATTGTTCCATCCTGAAGAGGAATCACACAGCTCTCTTGACGCAAAAAGTTGAAACAACAAAAACCATTTAGTCAACTTAGGTGTCCTTTCTCAGAACAACTGTATGTTGTAGGTGAAAAAGTATTAGCATTTTCAGTTGAAGCTCGCATAGCGTAGTGGTTTGATGCTTGGGATCTCTAGAAGGAAGTTTTGAGTTCAAATTTTTTTTTTTTCTAAATGGAGGTTCGGTTGAAGCCTACTCCTCTAGGCTTTAACTTTGAAATTGCAACTATACAAGGAAGGGCATAGTACCCATGAGACCCCCTTTATCCCACAAGAACAGGGGTTTACGTGGCTGGGTTAAATGGAAGTCACAACTACCGCGGGGCTAGACAAATGATGGCACATCAGCGACATGCTTCATCTTTCCAAGTTATACAATGTCCCTTACATGTTTTCAGTGGGGGTTGAACCCTCACCTTTGCCTCAAGAGACGAAAGTCCCAACCACCTGCCTTAGCGACCTGGCTAAACTTATCCATGAGATTCTAAAGATGAGTGTCCAAGAGTTCCCCAAGATGGGTGCCTCTACCTTTCAAAGATGGGTGTGTGTCTCTTTCCAATTCGTTGTACTCTAAAAAAAAAATGTTTTACCATTATCCTAACTCAGTGGAAGGAAAAAATGTGGTTTTTGCATCTGCATATATGGATGCTGTCAATGCCCTTTTAAATGAAGAGATGGTGACATAGATGAATGCATCTGTGCATGCATGTAAACAAATATGCACGTACATACATAAGGCCATATCGGCATGCATACATACATGCATAAATTTATTAGAGCAACCAGCCTCCCATCTTCATGATCTGCAAATAACTGAGGAACAACCATACCATATACTCAACCTTACAGTCCATCACCTCAAAAGCTTGGAAGCCTTACACACCTTTCTGTACAAAACATCAATACCCTCATAAATGAAAACATGTGCAGACACATACATGCATTATTGCATCTATGTGCATAAACATACATGCACATACATACATAAACATACATGCACATATGTACTTGTATACATACATACATACTTGCTTACTTGAATGCATGCAAGTATGTATGGATTGTACACTTTCTTGGGAATCCAAGTATGTATGCTATCTACTATATTGTACATAGCTCTCACATGCATGCAAGATTGCATTTTACCCATTCCTTTCATGCAGATTGAACCCATCACCTAGAGGCTTAGAATTAAGTGATTTCTATTAAGCCAACCTCAACTTCACATATACACACACACGTGTGTAGGTGTATGCATGCACATATGCAAGCATACCCACATGTATATAAACATACACAAAGTACAAATCTTTATTCATAGGTACCTACCTGCACGTACAAATACATGTGTAAGAGTGCATGCCCACTAGCACAGATGCGTGCATACACATGTTTACGGAGGCCTATTTCTCCAGGATTTATCCCACAAGAACAAGGGTTTACATAGCTCGGTTAAACTGCAGTTACAACTACCGTGTGGCAGGACAAAATGGTGGCACATCAATCACAAGATACAACTTCTATGTTAAACATGTCCGTTACATGGTGCCGGTGAGGGTTGAACCCTCGCCCCCGCCTCAAGCGACGAGAGGATGCATGGATTAAATGAAGGAGATCATTAGATCAATTATTAAAGAATCTTTATGGAATATTTCAAGAGATATTTTATCTATTTATGTCTCCTAATTTCTTGACTGGCAAGTGGTCATCTCCTTTCCAAAATCAGCCTTTCTCTCTTTTCCTCGATGTTTCTCTTTTCCTAAAATTTAGAAGATAGTCAAGGGGAGCTCACTATGCCTATTTTCAATAGCTTTGACTTTCCAATTTCCTACATTTTCTCTCATGCAAGTGGCCAAAAGAGCCAAATGGTTGCCCACATATTCAAAGAAATCCATGAACGATTGCCTTTGCTCCTTCTCACACTCAGCAACCTTTCTTCATTTTCAATGTCTTCTAGCCTTCTGAATCTTCATCATCCTTTGAAGTAGCCAAAGGGGCAAAATGGTTGCCCACATATTCAAAGAAATCCATGAAAAGTCGGCTTCACTCCTTCTCAGACTTAGCAATAGTCATGGACTTCAAAATCGTTCCTGTTATACTCAGAAAATCTCACCACATTGACTTTTGGGACTTCAATATTCTTCATCTTCAATGTGTTCTAGCCTTCACATCCTTAAATTTGATACAACCTATCCCCTCTTATTCTTTTAATCATCCTTTAAGAGGGGCTAGGTTGTATTAAAAATGGTTCCCCATATATTCAAAGACATCCATCAAAAGTTGACTTCACTCCTTCTCAGGCTTAGCAAAATCATTCCCTATTATACTCAAAAAATCCCATGACATTAATTTTTGGAACTTCAATCTTCTTCTCACCAGTGTCTTATAGCCTCTCATCCTTGATTTTGATACTTGTTATGGAAGCTTAATCTTTTCATCATTTTTTAAGAGGCTCCTTTTGTTTTTAGAAGGTAGCTTCTTTATTTTGAGTTTCCCTCTTGATGGGAGGAAACATCTTACAATAGTGTTCTTGCTTATTAAAACTAAAATGATTTCTATTAAGGCTTCATTTGTCACTATTTTTCTAGGATACCAACTTCCTCCCCAATTTTATTCTTCGATTTCTCCATGATACCTCTATTATTCTCTAATTAACTAAGGTCTTATATGCCATTGGAAACCGATTTCTTTGAAGGAATTCTTACTTCTAATAATGGCATCAAAATCGTATAGTGGAACTAGAGGTCAAAGAAACCCAATGCAACTAGGCATTTGGTAGGTCTACCCTTCTTTCTAGAGACGTTGGGAATACTTTGATATCCACATCCTGGTTTTTTTTCTCCAAGTAATTCCCAACTATAGAAAGATATGAAGGTCCTCTCCTCTAAATAAAAGTCACATGTTAATTAGTAGGAAACTTTTGATGACGTGACTTATTTCTATGGATCCCAAACTACTTTTAAACATTTTTCTAAGGAATTCATTATTACTTAATGTATTGAAAAATCAAATATTTATTATTTTCTAGAATAACTCACTCAAAAAAAAATTTCAAGGCTATTTTTGGCCCCCTCAATCTTGCTTAAACAAGGATATCAAGAGCTCCTGAGTGGACAAATCTTCCATCTGCTCAAAATTTGGATGGGTTTTGATATTTCCATGTTTCAGCTATGGAACTGGGTTCTCATCAAGCTTGATAGTAAACTTGCTTATTGAAAGGGCATGCAATGGTGATTAACACCTTCCTTTTTTCATCAATTATCTATTTTTTGGCATGTTGAAGACCAAAAGACAAAGAGTTAGCGAAACTAGAAAGAACTTGCCAAAATTTCCTCTAAACAAGAGATCCCAATAGAAGAGTTGTGCCCAAAATTAAATGGGCTTTTTTTGTTAACCAAAAAGGTCCTGGTGGTTTGGGCATTTTTTACAGAAAAAGGAATGGTAGATAAGATTCCTGCCAAGTGGATGATCAAAGTGTGGTGTAACTCAAAAGCTTCCTGGGCAAAATTAATTTTTAGAAATGGGACTTCCCAAGTGGAAGGAGCATGATATGATCACCTTGATCTTTTCTCTTTTTCTAGTTACTCCTAGAGGTTTGGACTTAGTCTACTCCTTATAGAAGAGTTGGAACAAGATGAAACCATATATCAAGGTCAATGAGGATTGGAAGTGGGTAGTAGGGATTAGCCAAAATGACTCTATTTTGGTTTCCTATTGGGGGAATTAAAAAAATTGACTCAGAATCGCTAAGGCCAAAGAATCTATCCAACAAAGGGTTTCATATGTGGAAATATATATGGAATCAAGAGAAAAGACATTGGATTAGATTTGAGGACATTGACCAGGCTAGGATAGTTGACTATGAAGATTGGTGCCTATTAAGACACAAAATCAATTATTGGGTGAACTTAAAGACTTGCTTCTTTCTTGGAAATGATCCACCATAGATTGAAGGGTTAAGATGGTTCAACCATAACAAATTGGATAAGGGATTGATATTCAAGGAGCACCTCGACTTGCATATCTCCCTTATAGGAGATGGTGTTTGAACTAGCCATGTATGAGATGTCAATTTAAGTATGGACAGATGTGGTGTTATGTGGGTAGGTAAGCATATGTGGTTTTATAGGGAAGGTCACCCCTACGTAGTGCAAAATCACCCTATGTGAAACTGTTGATATATTTCAATAGTGACATGTGTGAACACACTTATGACGGTCGGGGAAATTTTTTTCATCTTTAGGAGCTTTTTGGCCCTCAGCTTGTATATACACCTAGAATCCTAATAGGTTACTTATCCTTGTACATTCACTTGGTAATACATTCAATATTGTGCATTGTGCTCCAAACTTCTTCTTCTTCCTTGTGTTGTTCGTGTGCTTACACAGACCTCAAACTCCAACAATTGGTATCAGATCAAGTTGCCACCTCATCTAGGGCATCGTCGGCACCTTGTGATCACAATCTCAGAATCTCACAAAAATTGGTGAGCACACTCAGGGCGATTAAGAGTTAAGAAAGGCTTTACTTTGTCGAGTTGAAATTTTTATCTAAGCTCCTTTTTGCCTTCGAATGCACTATCACAGTGCCTATGCAGGCAATTTCATCCTTTTGTTCCAAACATATATACAATTTTGGTTTGCGAATACAAGTGACTCAGAGTCTGCTACAGGTTTCACAAAGCTTGATAGGGTGGTTCTATTCAACTTTTTGAGATACAATCATTTTCCTGCATCAGGGTATTTAGTCATTGGCCATGGCTAAAATCAATGATGTATTATATATGTTGGCTATTTGTGAGAGCTAAAACTTCTCTATGACTTGAAAATCAAAGACTAGTGAATGATGTGTGTGCCACTCTCCTCCCATCCAATATATCCTCTTGCATCAAAAATAGTAATGAACTGGAATGGTCTAGTGCTACCATGTGGCCATCATGCAACACTCATCCCCATTACCATTGAATACCTTAGGATATCCCCCGAGCTTGGGACCTTGGCTATGGCTGGTCCTTGTCCCACACAATGGAGTGGTCGTTGTAGACCAATGTCTAACACTCTCTCCCCCTTCTAAAGATCATTGTACTCAATGATCAATGAGGGAAATTACTTGCGAACTAGAGCTTCTGATTCCCAAGTAGAATCTGTAAGTGGTAATCCTCGCCATGCTACTAGATACTCTTAGATGACACAATTTCTCAATTGCTTCTATCTCTGATCTAGTATCCTATATGGAGAATGATCTGTGCTATCACTTTCCTGCAAAGAAAAAATTCCTTCTATTAGATTATCCTCCCTGGAAATATACTTTTTAAGTTTAGTGACATGAAGCACTAGATGGACTTTGCAATCTAGAGGAAGCTTTGATTTTCATAGCAATGTGAGGTCGTTTGTGAATCACGCCTTCTCGCGTACTCTTCACCATTGCCTTCTCCACGAGCTCTCTACAACCACACTGGCTCTGATACCATGTCACGAGGAAGGAGATAAGGAAGAGAGCTCACACACACACACTCTCACAATCAAAGAGAAGCACACACACAGATTGAGGCAAGGAAGAATGATCTTCTTCTTCTTCTTCTTCTTCTTCTTCTATTACATAAAAGGAATATACAAGAATGTACAGGAACGACCTAAAACAACAATATAACAAGTGAAATATATAACAAACAGTACATAAGAAAAAACCTAATGCTCATGAATGAGTGAGATGGCAAGGATTAAATGTGCCACCACTCTCGATAGATAAATCTAGTAAAACTCAATGAAGTATCCTTGACATATACCTGTGTGACCACTATACATGTCAGCAAAATGAAAAAAAATACGTGTCATGTTGGATCATCACATGTTGAGCTTGATATCTCAACACTCTGACCCTAGGAGCTTCTCCCCCCTATGGCCATCCTCACCCCCTATGGCCATCCTCATAGACTAAAGCCATCTCCATGGCTTGTGCCAAGGCATGACATCTCTCCTTTCTCACCAAAGATCTAATAGTTTCCCTCACTCCCAACAAGAATTTGTGGACCTAGAGAAACTCAGGGATAATATCAAGTACTTTAAAAAGTACCTCTCTGTACTTATCGGAGTACTTATGAATGGTTTTGTTCTTCTGGTTGATGAAGAACCAAGTGTCGTGCTCTAGACCTCTCGTCAACCTGTATGAAGTTATTATAGAACAAGACTTTAAATTGTTCCCAAGTCATGGGCTCTTTCTTGTCTTGTTCTATCTTGCATCACCACCTATGGGTGACGTCCATGAGGTTATAAATGGTCTGCTGAATTTTATGCCTATCGTCCATGATATGGCATAAGCAGAAGCATTGCTCCCACTTGCCGAGCTATTGCTCAATAGCATCAACAATGCTAGCACTAGTCAAGCCATGATATCTAGGCGGCTTAAGGTCCTTAAGCTGCCATTGGGCTTCTCTAACTAGTATGCTATCTCTAGGGACTTTTGGAGCTTGATGCTCACCTGGAGCATCTACCTCTATCCTTGGCAACTCGATCTCAAGCACAACTTCCTCTTTCCTAGAACCATGCATATGTTCCAAGATGCCATGAAGTGCGCTCTCTAAATGTGCTATCCTAACACTCATGGTCTCTATGCGGTCTAAAGTGCACTCATCCATGAGTGTATTAGTCCTAACTGGTGAAGAGGGTCCTAAATCCATGCTAGGAAAAGGTGTAGGTCTCTTTTTATGGTTTTATGATTTTTATGTTTTTTTTAATTTTTATGCTCTATGTACACCTAAGATATCCAAGTGTGGAAATAGACAAATCATAAGCCTTTGCATACAGGAATGATAAAATAGGAAAATTTTAGTATGCTTTGCTTACTTTTTATGCACATGCATGCTAAATCTTAAAATTTTTGTTAGCATAACAATGTAAAAATGAAAATAAAAAAATTAAACTAAGTGCATGCACTTTTCCAAACAAACAGTGCTAGCAAGCACACTGTATGTACAAAGATACCAAAGGGCACTACATGCCCTTGGATTAATCCTCATGCTTGCAGCATGGTATAACAATAAGGACACTGCAAGTTCTTATATCCTCCTCGTTGTACCTACAAAACCAAGTGCTAGCTGTACTTGCAACACTACTTTCAAGCAAAGTGCATAGCTGAACAAGCTAATTGTATACCATGTATGCCATGTAAAATGCTTGTCCTTTGTGCAGCATGATGCATGAAGAGAGCAAGAATGCATCAAAATTGACCAAAAAACTTATCTTAGAGTCCAAAAACTTGATGTGCAAGTGTGAAAAGGTGCTAGAGATGATACACACACTCCTCTTCCTTTTACAAGAGTCTCCTAATGATTATTGCATCAAATAAGTGATTGAACAAGGGTCCTCAATGTCAAATAACCAAGTTTGAAGCTTTTAGAGGTTTGAAAGTGGATCCAGAAGTTACCTTGTAATCAATGGTGAGGAATACATAGCAAGAAAAATCACTCAATTTGGAGTTGAAATCACCACGATATGGCCAAATGAGTGGAGCTAGGTGGTTCAAATAAGCTAGATAAGCAAGCTTTAAGCTATGGCCTCAAGAAAAAACCTGATTTTCCCTCCTTTGTGAGCTTCCTCAACATGGAATGCATGCATTGCTGTTACGTTTATCCCATATATGAAGTAGAGATTGATGATGGTGCCTATATAAAGAGGATTCAACTCCTCTTGCTAATAATTGAAAAGGAAGAGAGAATGGAACTCTCTCTCTCTCTCTATCTCTCTGTCTGCCTCCCCTCGTCGGTCTATGATCGTGGGCAGGTGTGAAAAATTTTAGGCAAGCGACTTTTGGCATTCGTGGACAACACCGAGCTCCCTAGGGGGAGGGGGGGAGCTAATGCTCGTCTAAGGGAGCTTATCTTCTTCTTTTTACTCTCTAGTAGCTTAGCAAATCCTCACGAACTTGCAATGGCATTCTTCCATAAAGATGATGAGCAACATGTTCTTTGAGGTAGTGACCAATTCGATGCGAAGATTTTTCAAAATTGACTCATCTCTCCCAAGAAATCTTCCAAAATAATGTTCTGATTACCAAATCTAAGAACTAAAACTCCTCTATGACTTGAAAATCAAAGACTAGTGAATTATGTGTGTGCCACTCTCCTCCCATCCAATATATCCTCTTGCATCCAAAATAGTAATGATCTGGAATGGTCTAGTGCTGCCATGTGGCCATCATGCAACACTCATCCACATTACCATTGAATACCTTAGAATTATGTGTGTGCCACTCTCCTCCCATCCAATATATCCTCTTGCATCCAAAATAGTAATGATATGGAATGGTCTAGTGCTGCCATGTGGCCATCATGCAACACTCATCCACATTACCATTGAATACCTTAGGATATCCCCCGAGCTTGGGACCTTGGCTATGGCTAGCCCTTGTCCCACACACACATGGAGTGGTCTTTGTAGGCCAATGTCTGACACTATTGAGGACAAGTTGGATGGTACGAATTACCTATTATGGGGCATATATGATGTACCATGTATTGGTAGCAAAAGGGTGATGGAATATTTTGCATAGTATTGAAAAACACCCTACTACACCTACAAATACAGTTATTGAAGGTTATGCATATGGCATCAAAGATGATGATCTTCAGATTCCTATTGGTGCTACACCTATTATAGAGCAACTTCATTGGGGTGGCAGAAATGCTTAGCCACATGTATTGATATCCTTGTCTATCATACATGCCATTATCCCTCACATTCCCTATTGCAAGACAACAAAGGGTGATTGGGATAGACTTAAAACCTTATAGTATGCAAGAAATGAGGCTCGTGTTGCTTACCTTTGAAAAGAATTAGGGAGTGAGCACATGAATGAAGGAGATTCCATGGACAAATTTTTGACAAAGATCAAAGATTTGAAGGACCAATTGATTTCTGCTAATGGAGTCTTGTCAGATAATTAACTTGTGCAAAATATTCTTAATAGTCTCCTAGATTTATATCATAGTTTTGATTCTACTCTTCAATTGATGATGAAAGGCAATCCAAATGCCTTAACATTTGAGGAGGTAGTCTCTGTTTTTTTGCAAGAAGATCAATCCAGGCAGAGCATGTCCATTATGCATGTTGCAGATCAAGCTTTCCAAGCTAGTCAGAAGGGAAGAAGTAAATGGAGCTCATCTACTAGTAAGAAAAAATCTACTAATGTTGCATAGTCAAAGAAGGAAGAAAAAGATGAGAAGAAAATAGAAAAGCAGAAAAAGTTCTACAAATACTGTAAAGGAAACAATCATGTCATAAAGAGTTGCTCAAAACTGGATTCAAAAGAGGCAAAAAAGAAAGAGGGAAGAATGGTTGTTTGAGAGGCCTCTACACTTGTAACAAAGTCTGCTAATCTTGTGCAGATATGACCCATCTTTTCATGAGTAGTGTATATCTACTGTAGACTCGAATGTTTAGTACATTGATAGTGGGGCAGCTAAACATATTACCTCACAACAGAGTTTCTTCAATTCACTTGAGTCTACCCCTACATGGAATACTATTACATGCACTAATAACTCCTCTTATCCTATTATGGGAGTTGGTAAGATCGTTATGACCACTATGGATGGTAGTACTTTCACATTTTGAGATGCTTTGTATGTACCAAGGATCAAGAAATATGTGTTGTTAGTTTCAACATCAGCCAAGATTGCCTTGGTTGTCAAATTTGTTGATGATAGATGCAGAGTTCATGATTTGTGAAATGGCGATGTTATTATTACTTTTGGCATTTTATGTCATGGGCTATATAAGCTCACAACTATGCAAAATCTATGCACGATTCAGCATGTGTAGTTCAAGATTCTTAGGCTATCTCATATGCAAAGCTTTGGCATGCATGCATGAATGATGCTAGTTTGCGATTCCTATAGAAATGTGAAATGGTCTCCTCTCTACCCGAATTTGAGGCACCTTGTAAACATGTCTGTGATTGTTGTATTTTGGGCAAAATGCCACGTTCTTCCTTCCCTGAAGATGGTTCATTTCAAGTTGCTCATAAATTGTTGCTTGTTCATAGTGATGTCCATGGTCCTATGCAAACACCTTCTTTTGGGAACCCCTTTACTGCTTGACTCTTAGTGATGATTTTTCCAGGCATGCATGGGTGCATCCATTCAAATGAAATTTCAAGGTGTTTATGTGCTTCAAAATTTTTTTGGTTATGGATGAAACTTTTTTAGCATCTAAATTGGGCACCCTCCATTCTGATTGAAGGAGGGAATACATGTCTTCTAAGTTTAATGCATTTTTGGCAGAGTGTGGGATAAAACATCAATGTAGCATGCCGTATACACCTAAGAAAATTGAGTTTTAGAAAGAAATATCATCTCTCATTGAGATGGCGAGGTATATGTCAAAAGTCATGCTACCACATAGCTTCTGGCTTGAGGCTATTATGTGTGCAGCATATGTACTTAATAGGTGTCCCACTAAATCACTACCATCTATCACTCCATATTGAGGCTTGACATGGTTGCAAGCCATCTGTCACTCATCTGTGTGCCTTTGGTTGTCTAGCATGTGCATTAGTGCCTAAAGAACAACACAGGAAATTGGATAATAAAGCAATGATTTTTCTTTTGGTATAGTTCTAAAAGCAAAGCCTATCGTTTGTATCATCCATATAATAAATGCATTTTGGATAATTGTGATGTTGTTTTTGTGGAAGATGCAATTCAATCATTACTTTCATGTACTAAGGAGTCATCAATTAGCTCCAAAGTTGTGTATAACACTTTGCTGCTTCTTTTTATAGGTGGACAATCAAGTGCTGGGTCCAAATGAGGAAATTCTTCAGCCTTTAGGAGTTCCACATGATGATGCAGAGCATTCCATTTCTAGTGGATTTTTACATGATGCACTTGTCGATGAGAGGACTGATATAGAGGAGGAAAAAACTATGCCTAAATGGATGGTATAGACTTTAAGAGAACAAATTACGTGCATCTCTATCATATCATAATTTTTCACGCTCTCATAGTACTTTTTTTGCATCAGATTGCAATACAGTGGCAACCTCTAGCGTTTATGATGCAAATCATCATATTTCTTTAGATGAAGCAAAAAATTTAGAAAATTGGATGGCTGCTATGTAATGAGAATATGATGCTATTATGAAGAATGGTACATGGCCTTTATGTGATTTACCTCCAAGTAAAAAGGCCATTGACACCAAATGGTTATACAAGCTGAATGTAAGCCTAATGGAACAGTTGATAGGTATAAGGCTAGACTTGTTGCAAAAGGTTATGCTCAAGAGAGAGGTATTAATTTTGATGAGATCTTTGCACCCACATGCCAAATGACCATTGTTCATAGCATTTGCGCACTTGCAGCTCATCATGGTTGGAATGTACAATACTCGGACATTAAAAGTGCATTTGTAAATGGTGACTTAGAAGTGTATTTACTTTAGCCCTGTGGTTTTCTGCAAAAAGGGCATGAAAACAAAGTGTGCAGCTTGAAAAAGGAATTATATGGTTTTAATCAAGCACCACATGCTTGGTATGAAAAGATACATGCCTAGTTGATTGCACATAGTTTTGAGAATAGTCCTCATATGTTAAGCATGCAAATGATGCGCATCTGATCATCATTGTGTATGTTGATGACATGCTTCTCACTGGTCCTAGTGAGAAGCAGATTGATGAATTTAAGGCTGATTTGCATGCCTCTTTTGAGATGTTAGATTTGGGACATTTGCATTTATATTTGAGCATTCAGTTTATGCAAGTTGATGGGGGAATAGCTTTGTTTCAAACAAAATATATTGACATATTATTGCAGTATTTTGGCTTTGAAGATATTAAACCTATTGCAACTCCTATGGAAATAGGTTTATGGTTAAGTCTTCATGATGCTGAAGATGCATTTGATGTTTTTCTCTATCAATAGGCCATTGTATGCTTGATTTACTTATGCATAACTCAGTCTGATATTCAGTTTGTTGTTAGCAAGTTTATGCATTGCCCATGTGTCAAGCATTGGTAGGCAGTTAAGTGCATCTTTGCTAGTTGAGTGGTACCGGACTACTTGCATTGTTTTATCCCAAGGAGGGATCACTACCGCCATATTTGCATGCTTTTTTTAATTTTGAATGGGCTGGTTGCTATGACACTCGTGTGTCCACTAGTGGCTTTTGCTTCATGTTGATAGATCATGCATTTCTTCGTTGAGCAAGAAGCAACATATTGTGGCCACGTCTAGTTGTGAGGCTAAGTATAGAGTAGCTTTTACAATGACTGTTGAGTGTGTGTGGCTCATATTCCTTTTCCATGATTTGGGTGTTGGTCAGTCTTTTTCCACCATCATCTTCATTGACAATCAAAGCGCATTGGAAGTTTCCAGGAACCTTGTGTTCCATGCTAGCACAAAACACATTGAGGTGCATTATCATTATGTTAAGGAGAGGTCCTATGTTTGAGAGATTTGTTTGGCATATATGCCCACACACAATGACATTTTAGGTCTTTTCACAAAGGCTCTGCCTCGAAAGAAGTTTGAAGCTTTTCGCAAAACTTTGGGCTTACTTCCTTTTGTGGATTCATATCTTTCCACACAGCTTTGCAATTCCTTATACATGAATGCCTTCTCCTTGTTAACCAAATCACTCCTAGGGGGGATTTTTTGATATATTATGGTAGTGACGTGTGTGAATACACTTAGGACCACCACGATACTTTTCTCTCTCTTTAGGAGGTTTTTCTCCCCCTACTTGTATATATGCCTATAACCCTAATGGGTTACTTATCCTTATACATTCACTTGGTAATACATTCAGTATTGTGTGTTGTGCTCCAAGTTTCTTCTTCTTCCTTGTGTTGTTCATATGCTTTTGTAGACCTCAAACTCCAACTGAAACATCAATGGTCTTTGTTCTTCTTCCCAAGTCAAGAATTGAACTCTATTATAGAGGTTCCTACAAGCATCTCATATGACTTTAGGAGTTGGTTGAGACGTATGATGGCCATATCTTCACTTAACATTTGCCTACTATATAATGTGAGATTGTATTAATCGTCTTGAAAAGTGTGATGGTTTTAGTAATAGCATCCTAGGATCTAATACTAGGTTATGAAACTCTGATTCTCGGGTGTTAAACTTGGATGGACTTTTATCCTCATACAAGCCTTGAAGGGTCCTCCAAGATTCATGAGATGCGTTAAAAGAGGTAATATACCCTTTTTTTGGCTCATTGCATGCTAATAAGAGTTGCCCTAAGGCTCATGTATGCTTAACATTCCATATGTTCCATGCAACAATATCACTATACTTGTCAGGTCTCATTTGGTGGCATCTATAGCTTCATACACGAGGTTTGTACATAAGTAGGTCTTGATATTATCTTTCCATAAGTTATCATTTGTGCCATTAAGATGTTCTTCTTTATGCATAAACGTTGACATGAACAATGGTAAATCCAACATGCTTGATGACAACACATTGAAAATGGTGGCCCTTGTAAAAGAAAATGAAACTTCAAGAAATTACACACCAAACTTGTAAAAGTTCTTGAAGTTGATACCAAATATTGGAGACTAAGAGTATCCCAATTATTAGACACTTTGAGACCTTAGGTGGTTTAGATTAGCCTACCAGATCACACACATACACACACAAATTTTCTTATATTACTTGAAGTTACAATGTGATTTGGAGAGCTTCATGCTATAGAGTGTGCCAAAACGAAGGTCAAATATCCTTAAGGAGATAGAAAATAAGGCCTTAATTTTTTTTAAGACAAAAAAAAGAGAATTAAATTTGAGAGAAGGTATGTTGCAACATGTGCAAGGGGCAAAGATCCCGTACAATGAGGTATGACCAACTTAAAACCTATATAGATACAACCAATATGAGACTAGATATAATAAAACATCATGTTACACATAATAGCATGATATGTCATAGAACTAAAGACCACAACATCATAAATATGTCATTAGAGTGATAGGTAGAAGAACACTTCTCCATTTTTTGGGAGGGTAACTAATCAACAAGCTACAAAGTTGCACTCTATTACAAGGAGCTTTTGTGATGGATTTTGTAGATTTAAAAACTAAATACTTTAGAGTAATCTTGAGAGAGATCAAGAAATCTTTATGAGCATTTTGGAAGACTCTGATTTCTATTGCTCTAGATATACCACAGAGTATACTCCTCATTATGTTCCATAGAAGAATATCCATTTTGTAGCAACATCCAAACAGGCTTCATTGATGCTTAAAGCAGTTAATAAATTCCAAAACCTCTAGGTGTGCCAATGTTGGGTGTGTGTAGAATTGTGAGAGACACACAAGAAGCACACACAATGAGCACAAACGTAGCAAGACACATGGAGAAGACGATGGCTGTAATAGCTCTCTCTATTGACGATGAACTGAACTAAAGTAAGAGCTGAGTAATAATTTCCCTAAGTACAAAGTACCACCACATATGAGAGTATCAAGTATGTGGTAACATAGGGAAAAAACCTCCAGCCAGCACTAGAGTAAAAAGTACCCATGTATAAGGAAAAGGTTCACATCAAAGCTACTCGAGGAACACATAAGTGTAACGCACCCCCTAGAGCAAATGATGTGAACACATACAGGGAGTGACAAATCAGCCACCACAAGGTCATAAGCCTAAAGCTTTGCGAAAAGCTTCAAAATTTTCTTGTGGAGGAGCTTTGGTGAATATGTCTTCCACATTATGTTGTGTAGGCACATATACCAAATCAATATCTCTTGCATGAGGTGCTCCCTCACATAGTGATAATGCACCTCAATATGTTTGGTCCGTGCATGAAACACTGGGTTTTGTGCAAGAACCAAAGCACTTAGACTATCAGTGAGAATATGCGTAGCAGTATCAATCTCCATGCAAAGATCCATCAATAGGCGTCTCAACCATATATACTCCACTGTAGCTATGAAAACTGCCCTGTACTCAGCTTCACAACTCGATGTTGCCACTGTAGGTTGCTTCTTATCAACCAAGATATGCATGAGTATCCAAGGAAAAAGCAATTACCACTAGTGGACACATGAATATCATAACAACTAGCCAAATCACTATCTGTAAAAGCATGCAAGCATGGCTGAACATCTCTACCATAAAAGAGACCTAAGCTCAAAGTGCCTCCGAGATATGTAAACACACGTTTCACCGCTTGGCAATGCTTAGTGCTAGGGCTATGCATGAATCGACTCAACTGGGAAACTGCATACTGTATATCTGGCCTTGTGTTGCATGCATATATAAGAGATCCCATAGCTTGCTGATAAAGAGACGTGTCAAATGCATCATTGGAATCCTCAACTGAGAACTTGAATCCTGTATCAACTGGTGTGGAAAATGGCTTGCAATCCTCAAAGTCAAAACGGTGAAGTAGTTTTTCAACATACTTTGCTTGATGCATAACAATTCCCCCTTCAACGGATACAAATTGGATGCCAAGATAGTAGTTCAGAAGACCAAGATAAGTGACATCAAAAGTATGCTGTAAATCAACCATAAGAATGTCAACTGTTGCATCACATGACCCAGTCAAGAGTATGTCATCGACATAAAGAACAAGCACTATAAAATCAGCCCCATTTTTGCGTACATAGAGTGTGCTTTCAATTAGACTACATGTGAAGCCAAGAGCAATCAAGTGCTTATGGATTTTGTCGTACCATGCACGTGGAGCTTTCTTGAGACCATACAAGGCTTTATGCAAGCCACAAACCATATGCTCGTTCCCTTTCATAGCAAATCCAGGAGGTTGCTTCACATAAACCGCTTCTTGCAAATAACCATTCAAGAAGGTTGTTTTTATGTCCAACTGGTGCACTTTCCAACCTCGATGGGCAGCCAATGCAACCACGATACGAATGGTAGTCATGCGTGAGGTAGGTGCAAAAGTTTCCTCATAGTCAATGCCATATTGTTGCGCATATCCTTTGGCAACCAATCTAGCTTTGTAGCGATCAATTCTACCATCAAACTTTCTCTTAATCTTGTAAACCCACTTTGTACCAATGGCATTCTTTCCTATTGGCAATTCACATAACTCCCAAGTACCATTCCTATGTATGGAATCCATTTCTGATTGCATAGCACTCATCCATTGTGGATCGTCACATGCATCTTCAAAAAAAAGTGGCTCTTCATTACATGTTGTAGCAATAAGAGAATAATCCACAAAATTACTTGATGCATGGTGAGAGCTTGATCTTGTTCTACAAAGTAAAGGTGCGCTCAATTTGCTGTCCCGCAAAGTTTGTTTCAGCCACTTTGGCATAGTTTGTGCACTCTTGATAGACATGCGTTCATTATGTAAAACATCTTCAATATGTACATCATGCTTGGGCTAAATTTCATGCTCATTTTCAGCTATATTTTGTCGCAAATGTTCAGCCATATGTGGCTGGAAAGTTCCAGCAGTTTTGACAATTTTTGGCTAAAAATTTTCAGCCACGTTTGGCTGGAAATTCTCTACATTTTCAGCCTATTTGGCTGGAATTTTTCAGCCCTTTGAACCTCAGTTGGGTGGTCTACATGGCCATAGTCAAGTGCACCATTTTGGAACAAAGGCATGAGTCTATCGAACACATCTTGTGAGCTAATTGTTGGCTGTTTTTTGCATTCGAGTAGAGGGAAAACTGAATTTTTAGCAAATATCACATCTCGACTCACAATAATTGTGTTCGTCAATAGGTGATACAAACAATATCCCTTACTTTCAGCACTATAACCAACAAATATACATTTCTTTGCCTTGTCATGAAGTTTGTGATGTTGTTGTGATGGCACAAGAGCATATGCCAAACAACCAAACACACGCATATGACTAACCATAGGCTTATGAACAATCCAAGCCTCATAAGGAGTGATGAATCTCAATGCTTTTGTAGGGCAGCGATTCAACACATACTTTGCACACATGACCACTTCCATCCAAAACTTATCAGGAAGATGCTTTCCTTTAACCATACATCGTGCCATTTCAAGTAGAGTTCTATTTTTACGCTCGACAACACCATTTTGCTGAGGTGTATATGGCACTGTACATTGGTGTGAAATACCTCATTCACAAAGAAAAGCATTAAACTCATGTGACATGTATTCACCACCACGATCCGTGCGTAGAGTCAAAAGTTTTTGTGAAGAAAAAATTTCAGCCATAGCTAAAAATGCTCTGAAGCAAGAAAATACCTCATTCTTTGCTTTCATAGGATACACCCATGTATGGCGAGTAGCATCATCAATGAAGGTAACAAAATATACATGCTTCCCAAAAGATGGAGTCTTGACGGGACCACATACATCACTATGAACAAGTTGCAATTTTCTTGTAGTGTGTGTATGACTATCTTTTGGAAAAGAAGCACGATGCATTTTTCCAAGAATGCAACCTTCACATGCATGCTTTTCAATGGACTCAAGTGTATGCACACCAATAACCATGTCCTTCTTTTGCAAGTAAAGCAAACTATTGAAGTTCAAGTGACCAAAATGAGCATGCCAAAGCTCCATTTCAGCTATGGAAGTATGAGCAACCAAGGCATTCGAGGCAACCCTCTTGTATGTATCCGTGCAATACAAACCATTACATAATGTATTGGACATCAGGATAACATTGCCATTGCTGAAATCATGAACCATACACTTATCATCAACAAAGTGTACATGAAGTCCAACTTTTGCAATCAACAGAACTGAAATTAAGTTCTTCTTTATACCGGGCACATACAATGCATTTTTCAAGAGAATGACACCTCCATTTGCAGCTGTAAGCTCAATTTCTCCTACTCCAATGATAGGATAAGAGGCATTTTTTGCACACACCACATGTCCTCCTTTGGGTGCATCTTTCAAAGAGGCAAAAAATCTTTTGCATGATGTTATGTGCTTTGAAGCACCACTATCAGAGAACCTATCTGAATTAGCCTCACTCACAACCATACATTTAGAATGCAAAGAAGCATCATAATGACATGTAATGACACATGCCCAAAAATCTTGAGCCATGTTAGCTTCATCATTCTTTGCATTTGCTGAATTTTTAGCAATAGACATGCCAGATTCCTTCTTCTTTTCATTGTGTTTAGCAAGCTTTCTACACTCATCAATAATATGAACAACTTTCCGACAATATTTGCATCTCTTCTTCTTTTGCAAATCGGCATCATTAGAGGAATGAGTGGAAGAGGAAGCTTGAAGCTTTGGTTTTCAAATGAACCCAAAGCTGAACCATACTTGCTTTTCCCCTTTTGTGAGATAGCAAGTGCTTGCGTTCCCTCAATCAAACCACTCCTATTCACTCTAGATTGCTCTTCTTGCAAAAGAAGAGACACAACCTCATCAAATGCATACATATTAGGATTTCCTTTTGCAACCAAATGGAGTGTAGTAGCAAAGCTTTGAAAAGATTCTGGTAATCCTTTCAACAATGTAGAAATGAGTGATGCATCCGGAATGATCTCATCTATGTTTGCCAATTGCTCTTTTAAGTCCTTGATGCCTGTCACATACACATCCACCGACTCATTTTCAGCCATACATACATCCTCAAGTTGCTTCCTCAAGTATGCAACACATGCTTCATTATGCACGACATACAAAGAAGCAAGAGTGTCCCATGCCTGTCGTGATGTAGAACATGACCGAATGTGTGGAACTATATGACAATTCATAGAAAGCACAATCAAAGCATGAGCTTGAGCATCTTTTCCATCCCATCTAAGCTGCTTCTATGTAGGTGGAGAAGGAGAAACCACTGTACTCGAAGAAGAAGCTCCATCTGTGACAGTAGATAGTGAAGTAGAACCTGCAGGTCTTCGATCTACATCTGCCACTATGTTCCAAAGTTGTTTCACAACAAGAACATGCTTCATCATGTAAGACCACATTGGATAGTTGGTCACATCAAGCTTATCTTTAGCTTGAAGCATGCCAAACAAGTCATTGCTGCCCACCATTTCACTAAGGAACAAGAATGTGATAAAATCTTCACTTTGATGAAAGCTGAAATGAGTGCTGAAATTTCAGCTCACAAACCGTCACTGTGGTGGTGATTCTAACTACACGAATGGCTTTGAAATGGGGGTAACCCGAGCGCACCTGGTGGAAATGTTTCTTGGCTGTTAAAATTCACTGTTCTATGCTTTGAAGTTGATTTGCATTGTTAAAAGTGCATATGCACCGCAATGCGAAAAACCAAAACTTGAGAAGGAGCTGAACCTACTCTGATACCATTGTTGGGTGTGTGTAGAAGTGCGAGAGACACACAAGAACACACACAAGGAGCACAAACACAACAAGACACACGGAGAAGACGATGGATGGAATAGCTCTCTCTATTGACGATGAACTGAACAGAACTGAAGTAAGAGCTGAATAATAATTTCCCTAAGTACAAAGTACCACCACATATGAGAGTATCAAGTATGTGGTAACATGGGGAAAAAACCTCTAGCCAGCACTAGAGGAAAAAGTGCCCATGTATAGGGAAAAGGTTCACATCAAAGCTACTCGAGGAACAGATAAGTGTAACAGCCAACATATGAGAAATGGATGTGTAAAATCTTCCCCTACCACAAAAAGTACATAAACCTTCATTTACTTTAATTCTCTTTGCCTTCTTTCCTATCTGAAGGCCATCATGTAATATCAGCCATTGTAGAAAGGAGTATTTTATCAAAACAAGGAAGACCCAGATACAATAAAATCTATATCTTCATTGGGAATTGGACCATTGAAGCTTCCATCTTCTATTCAGTTTAGGCACTATGCAAGAGAACGATCCTTTTGCCTTCCTAAAACTTAGCAACATGTATTTTGCAATTTCCTATAAAGTAATGTGCTTGAATGTGGAGCAAATTGTCAACCACTTTGGTGGGCAGATTATGCCTAAACCAGCTTTAGATTTTGGAAGACAATAAATGGACCAAGCTACTTTAGCAAGCTTTTTAACATGCTGAATTCCACCCCAAAGAAATCCCCTAGCAAGGGTAGTAACATGATTCATTTGTTTCTTAGAAGGCATCCAACAAGCCAAAAAATAATTGATGCATGGAAGGATAGAACGATAATGAACAAAAGATCTATGAGACAAAGATGTTTGACAATTGTACTACCTGAAAAATTTGTTTTTTAATTTTTACAACATCCAATCCCACCTTTGTTACAAGGAGACTTTGAATCCCTTTAGAATGCCCAAAAGTTAGAATACACACCATCCTATATAATATCACAACCAACACTAGAAACAAAGTCAAGAATCAAATCGTTAGAAGCTTTTAGATTCATTTTTTGTGGTTAATTCTTGATCCACTAGCCAAAACAAAGTGTGTAGACAATCAATTAGGAATGTGGAAGCAAAAATAGGATCAACATTACTACGCATGTTAGTATCATCAAGAAATATTTGAAATCCAAGCTTGGAAGAGGAATTGGAAATGTTAATACCTTTGATGGTACCTTTTTCCATAGCATCTTTGACAAGCCAACCTAAGCCATCACTTGTAATAGCAAACAAAAGAGGTGCTAGAGGATTCAAGTGTCCACTTATGGAGACCCTAGAGTAAGCATTCCTAAAAAGGACACTAACATACTTGATGAACTTTTTTCCAACACCTATGTCATCTAAAGATTGAAGTATAAAGTCTCATTAATCAATCCTATCATAGGCATTGCCAAAATCTACTTTGAATAAGTAAAAAGTCTTGATTAATCTCACTAGCACATTCCACACCCTCCCAAATAGATATAATGGCATCTAGAATGAATCTCCCTTTCATAAACCCTTTTTGCACATGAAGACGATTAATTATAAGTGTTTTAAATAAAAGAAAAATATAGTTTGAATAATACATATATCTAAAAGCGTAGCAACAAAACCATGATGGCCATTTGGCCTAAGCATGATGTATGCTTGATTTGACTCTCTTCTTTGTAATATCTTGTGTTTATTTAATGAAACAAAAGTAGATAGATTAAATGTAAAATATTCATAAAACATATGATAATTATAACTCACACTAATATAAACTATTTTGCATACCTTCTTCTCATGAAATGATTCTTGAAGATGTAGCTCTTTGTAAAAATATTGCCACATCTCAGGTGGTATGCTAGCTCTTCTCTTATTTCTTTCTACCATACAATATCTCCAGTTATTTTAATCTCAAACAAAAAAAGGATCATTATACAAAAAAAACTTTTAATTTATAAATATGCATACACACACACATACAGTATGATTCACATATAACTCTCATTTTGTTTTAAACTCTTGAAAATAAAGAATTTAAACTAAATAAAAAAATTTATGTTATAATGTTATCAAAAATAATAAATTATAGTGAACATACACATATACACACATACACAGAAATACACATACACACATACACAAAAATACACATACACACATACACATATATACACACACATACACATAGATGCATATACATACACACACATAGATACACACACATGCACACACATACACATACACACACATCATAGACATACATACACATACACACACATACACATACACACATATACTTACACACATATACACGACACATATACATATATATACACACATGTGCACACACATATACATGCTTAGTACATACATACATACATACATACATACATACACATGTCATACACATGTCATACACATACACACATATGTGTAAATATATGTATGTGTAAACGTTCCTTTTGGCTGCAATCCACAGAATTAGCTTCCTCTATATGGTTGTATAAAGGAGATTTCTTTCCCCTTTTGTGGTCTTTTGCTGGCTCTCCCAGCCCCGCTACTTGAATTTTTTCCTCTTTTTCTTCATATGCTTCCTCTCTACTTGAGATTGGAAAAATCCCATAGCAGGTAGATGTGTCTTCTACATGAAGCCAAGCCAACATGTTTTCTTCTTCATATAAATTTGCTTCTTCAACTAGATCTGCCTCTGGTTTTTCCAACAATTCTTCTTCCATACAAATACCAATTGTCTGCATCATGCTGGTATTTCTCTGATTGTCTAGTCCTTCTTCTAAGATTATCTGTTGCAACTCTTTTCCCTCTTGCTTTACCCACATTGTGTCCTTGCCCCAATCATGTAGCACATTGGCATGCCTTAACCAAGGTCTCCCAATTAACAAGGGGAAACTTCCTTCTACTTGTGGCAACCTTAAAACAACAAAATCCAGGTTAAAGATGGTATCTTGTATCTTGACTGGGACTCCACGGACCACTCCCATAGGCCTTACTACAATGTTACAGTGAAGTTTGCAGATCTTGAAGGGTGTAGTTCAATCTTTTTCATGGTATGATCAGGCATCAAGTTAATGGTTGAACCACCATCCACAATGACTCCTTGACACTCGTGATCTTTGATAGAGACTGTGAGCCAAGGGCTCTTGTAATCTGTGAGGTGTGCTTCCCCTACAATCTTACCTTTATGCGTGACAACAGCCTTTGCCACTAAACTTGTTGTGGAAGCCTCATCAATTATCTGCAATAGTTCTGACCTGAATTTCCCATCCATCTTTATTAAATAAAAAATACTAACCTCCTTTTTCATGGACTTGAGTAGTCGTAAAGCTTCTGATTCCTTAAGATTTGCTCCTTGTCTGCACTGTAAAATCAATTTCTTCTAACTGCACCACCCTGGTAGATGGAGATGGCACATTGACTTGATCTATTAAGATTTTTGCATAGAAATCATTTGAATGTGGGGCCCAAATGAAGAGGCTTGATTCTTAGGACAACAATTTGTATAGTGGCCTCTCCCCTCTGGCAGTTCCTGCAAGGAGGGGCATTTTTTGCTAGAGTGCACCTACTTTGATAGTGCCCACATTCTCCACATCTGAAACAAATAATTGGCCTCCTAGGCCCATTTCCAAAGTTAATCCTTTGTCTAGGGTTGTAATTCTTACCTTGATTGGGTGCAACCGCCATCACATTTGCTGGTGGTAAGGGTCCTCCTTGTGTCGAATATGTTGTTGCAGGTATTCCCCTTGATTCGCATTCCTGGGCCTCATGACCAGCTTTCCTGCATAATTGGCAAGTCACACTTAACAGAAGACATTCACTTACTATATGACCTTGCTTGCTGCACATGGTACACCAAAGTCCACTCTTGATGCCACCCCCTTTGAGTTCCTGTAACTCCTGTCGCAACTGAGCCAATTCCTCTGCTTGGGCCTCCTCCTCCTTTTGGAGCTTTAATGCCTCAATCTCCCTCCTCAGCTCAGTAACAACATTCTCCTCCTCTTTGTGGGGCTTAGTCCTTTTTAAGCCCTCCAGCTCCTTCCTTAGCTGGACTACTAGATCCTCCATTTTTGTAGAATATGGTAGTTGAGAAGAAGTTGCTCCATACTATTGCCTTATCTGCTCTAATCGTGTAGCTGTGTTGATGAATTCCTCTATGGAGGCTGTAGGCAACACTAATTCCTTGATTTTACATTGGGTGGTCACTGGAAGTGGCTTAGCTAACCATTTCTTAACAAAAAAGTCATGTGGATGATCTGGCAACTTAGCCATTAGTGCCTTAGCCCTAGTTACAAACTCTGGAAATTTCTCACCTGGACCCAATCTCAAGTTTTCTAATTCCTCTATGATAGTCTCTGCAGTATTTCCATTGGAATTGATTTTTGAATGCATCTTTCATTAAGTCCCAAGTTGTAAAATGGTTCTCAGCAAATTGGCTAAACCATTTATCTGCTAATCCTTCTAATGTGGCAGGGAAGAGTATCAAAAAGGCATCCTCTCTTCCCATTAAGCCTCTAGTTTTGCATAGTGCTAAAAACCTTCTAATATGCTCGTCTGGGTCTTCCTGAGCTAGGCCTTTGAAAGAAGGAAATTTTATATTTAATCTTGATAGTAGGGTTTCCAAGTCTACCTGGCCAGCCATGCTCTTTACTGATGAAGTTGAAGAAAGTGGACTAGAGGATCTTTTAATAGCCTTCCTTCTTGTTTGCTTGTAGGTGACCCTCAATTTTTGGGACCGGGTTGCGGTCATGAGCTATTCATAGTCCTCTTAGTATGAGATAATTGATAAGAATATGTACCTCTTAGTCCACTGAAGTAGTACTATCGACACTTGAACTCTTCTACCCTTTGCCCTTGGCTTCTCCTATGCTCAAATCTCCTTGGAGTCCCATCAGGCGTGACAAATTTTGTTGGGGGATTCTTGGACAAGAAGGGATTTGAGTGTTTATAGGAGAAAAGGGAAAGACAAGAATAAAGATACACACTGGAAGCCTCTGTTGATTGATTATAATAAGATAAATACAATGGTGATGCACAATATAGTCCAATGCTTCTGTGCAAAATCCCACAGAGTGCTCAATTACAAAATACCAAATACCCAAGGTCTTGTTGCCACCGGCCTCCTCTGCACCAGACCTCCAACTTCTCCAAGCCTGCACTTGTGCACACCTTGCACCAAGCTTCCAATCAAGGGGAGGGATGGACACCTTCTGTCGGCACGCGCACACTACAATGAGACCTTGGGATCCTTGGGGGACTAGCTTAGCTCTTCTCTGCACACTTCCTTAGTCACTCTTCATGCACACCTTGCACTTCACTCTCTGCGTCGCACACTGTGTGTCTCTTGCACTTCTCTCTCTTGCCTAGCTTAGACTATGCTTACTGTGCTTAGGCTTAGTCCTTCAAGAATAGTCCTTGCCTTGATTTGAGTATCAATCCACGTATGCTCCTAACTGCAAGAGTATCTTGGTGCTCATTTTGATGTCCCAAGATTGTCTCCAAAAGTGGGCAGCCAACGAATCCCTGTTTTGTCCTGTAGTGACTTTAGACTAAAACAAAAGTTTTGATTAAGGGGCCATACTTTCACTTCTGCGTACGCTGCCGCTTCACATACCTTCACATTTTGCCTTTTAATTCTTTACTTGTGCACCTAAGAGAGGGTTCACTTGAACCTTCCAAAACACTTTAAAAACACTTTGAACCTTAGAGAAATTACAGAAAATACCTCTGCAACCTTCAACCCACTTTCTGCAATTTTACCCTTTGTAGACAATTAATTGTGCACTACCTGTGTACTTTGACACCTGCACTTCAAACACTTGACTTCACCCATGTTGACTTTGACCCTAAACATGTTGACTTTGATCGATTTGACTTTGACCTTTTGACTTTGAATGTAGTTGACTTTGACTACAATTGATTTTGACCAATATGACTTTTATGGGCTCAACAGGCCTCAAAGGGTGTAAACAAAGAATTACAAATAGGACCTTTGGAGCACCACACTAAAGAATAAAAGTTAGAAAGAGGTAAAGGGTGACAAATAGACTTTCTTCACAATGGAAGATGGTATTATTATTGTTGGATGCATGCATAGACAACAATGATAATACAACAAACCCAGTGTATGAATGTAAGGAATATCAAGGGCAAGATGGAAGCATCAAACTAAGGCTCAGACAAAGTGACAAATAGACTCTGAGACTTGAAGGCTTCCTTTACCTCTAGTAGCATGCAATTAAAAGAAATATACATAGGGAAATTATAGCATAAGGTGTGGGAAAGATATAAGACACTTGTTCCATCTCCAACCACTAGTTATGCATCATGAAAACTCTCCAACTATGTGTTAGGAAAACCCGTAGAAGCCTATCAAGGGACGACAAAGACTTAGAGGGGAAGAGTGTTGTAGAGAACTAAAGACAAGGATGTAGAAGAAAGAAGTAAAGAAAAGAAGGCCCCAAAATTTTCAAGAAATGGCTACTTTTCTTTTCCCACAATCCATTGTATAATTGGGAGAAGAAATTTCCTAGGTTCAGAATCATTAATGGACACACATTATGATCCCCTCCAGAAGTGTACAGTGTTTGGTAGAAACCATTCTAGGGATCTAGTTACTTGACACTCCCAACTTTTGGGCCACTCACTCTGCCAAATATTCTATCAAGGTACAAGGTTTAGATGAGAGATCGATTTGTTGAGAAATTGGAATCCTTATAGATTTTAGAAAGCTTCAACTCATCTCCCAAATTATCTTGCATGTGTATGCAGATTCTCACGCATTGCTCTATGGTTTGGAGTTTCTGAAGGTAAACATATGACCGTACCTTTGCACTTAGCAAGCCATCTAAAAGTAGGGAAACTTGTTTAGCTTGGGTAGGTAACTTTGGGTTGGGCATCTCTCGATATATTGCCAGAACCTACATCCTACTAGCCTTACAATTTCCTGAGATGTCTATTTGAAGCTGTGAATCAATGAGGTATTATGTCTCATCCCACTCTTAGAAAATTTTGTGATGAAGGTCTCTAGCAAATGCTAGATATCCCTAACCTACCTTTGATGCAGAGGTTGGAACCAAGTTACGGTGGTATTCTTCAAAATTAGTCCAAAGGCATTGTACTGAGTGAACATGTCCTCCACTTGTTCTGGCCTCAATACTTGATTGAAATCCATAACATGATCATAGGGGTCATCGATATCATTGAAGTATTTCTTCATTGATTTCACCAATTGGGTAGGCCTCAAGATTCTTGGGTGCTCCCTTGGTCTAGGCAGGGGAAAGTCATTTATGCCTCTTTGAGGTCTGTATCCTCCAAGCCTTTCTTGTTCTGTCCTATCCATGTCCACTCCTTGTCCATCTTTCCCTATAGTGTGTACAAAGATCACTTTTGGTTTATCTTTAGATTTCTCATTATGGGTTCCTATTACATGCAAAGATCCTACCCCGGTTTGGTTATGGGAGTTAGTAGACTTATGTGAAGGAAAGATGGGCTCACCTTTCCATGTGTAAGCATGTCTACTACGTTCCATCACTACAAACATCTTTTCTAAAGTTTTGTAAAGGTAAATGATCTTCCCTAGGATTTCTAGATCCTTGAATTCATAGATAATGATTCTAGAAATCTTGCTAGGCTTATCCAATCTAAACCTCCAAAAGGCCTTCTCTATCTCTACTTATGAAGAGCTCAATGATAGTGTTGTCCTCGGAAATCCATTCAGGAGTGATGATCCTTAATAAGACCGATTTGAGTTGAGGAGTCTTGGGTTCTGATTCCTCATGCTCTTGATGTATGTCACCAATGTCTAAGTCAGGTATAAGGGATCCAAACTCATCGATGTTTTCAGGTAAGCTGGTCACCACATACATGGTTCCCTTCTTATCCATATACACCCCATTTTCAAATTTTACCATAGGATGCTCAATTCCGAAGGGCTGTTCCATATTCTGAAATCGAACCATGAATCTATGTAGACCATCCTCATAGATGCGTGCACCTAGTGGGTTGGCCCTGATGTACTCCATTTGGGTTTCATAAGGACCCTCTCATGTTTGCAAATGAGTAAGTTTGGTTTCACCTCTGGGTTTCTCCATGCTAAATGATGTCTCTGACTCGCTAATGTCTGAGCTCACAACATAGGGATAGTCACTCAATTGCTGTGCCCACAATCTTGGAGTGTGATTCACACTAGTCATTGAGGATCTAACACTTGATTGATCTGTTTTGCCTATGTGTTTCCCTGACCTAAGGTTCATGAATTTTTCTTCCCTTGCCATCCCAATGTACACACACATAGAAATATTGTTTTATGTACCAATTACTTGTTAGTTTTAATACCCTTTGATTTTTGTCTTGTCTTAATTACACCCATTAGTAATTACTTTTCGTTTCTTTGATAAGTTTTCATGGAATCAGTCTTATGTTTTCTCCCTTATGGTTATTGTATTAATGAGATTATTGTTGGACTTGAATCCCTTAAAGCTCTTAGACTTACATTCCCATCAGCACCTAAGTCTGAGTACTAGGGCCACAACTTAGTAGAAAATTGAATTGACAAAGAAAATGATTATAGTAACTTCCAACCTTGGGTTCTCACTCTTGGTATGTCCCCAATATGTTCTCAATTGGCTCCAACATCTTCTCAGCATTGTTCCTTTCTTGAATCCTTTGTGGTATTATCTTCAACCAATGGCACTAGAGGCCAATCGCGATGGTCACAACCTATCCTGATGGTCCTAGCCAATCGTGATGGCATGCAAAATGATGATTTTGGACAAATTTGTTGTTTCTCATTCATCCCGATTCCATTTCCAATGATTTTTGACTTTTTGGAAAGTATATAGGTTCTTCTTTTAGTGGTATAAGTCTCAGGTTCAATGCTTGCACATGTGTAGAGAAATGTCCAGAATAGTGTCTGTCTACTTAGCTCATACTCTTTGAAGAGATCAAGTTATCTGTTTTATTGCAGCTCGTTGAGGCATCATCCAGTGTCCAAATGGAGTGATTTTACTCTTTAAAAGCTCTCAAAGTCCATTAGCCTGCAAAGTTTCATTTTCAATCTTTACATGTACTCAGAGAAACTCAAAAAATACAGAGCCTATGTCTCAAAAATTTTGAGGATCATAGGAGGGTTCATTTGCTTTTTTTGTGCACATAGGAGTGTTTATCCTCCACGGTGGTATTAGAGCTATAAGTGGAGTATCAAAGAGAGAAGAAGAATCTACTAAAGTGAAGTAAAGACTTCATCAAAGTTTGAAGGAAGGAAGCAAAGAACGGGCACGTCAACAACAAGGGGAAGCAAATACATCATCAAATCAAAGATGAAACTCCATCAAGAGGAGTAGCTCTATTTTTTGAGGTAAAAGTCATCTTTTTCAACTTCATTGATTCAAGGGGGAGGTTCAAAAGAGCTAGAAGGCACCATGGCTGATCTCAATGCTTAGATTGAGAAGCTCGAAAAAGGAAACTACCAATCATGGCAACTTAGAATAAACAATTTTTTGATGGGGAAAGGTTTGTGGGGACGTGTGAGTGGTGGAGAGCCAAAACCCTACATAGATGAGGTAAATCCAACCACTGACCAGAGAAGAGCAGTAAGAGAATGGGATGAAAGGGAAAAAAGAGTAATTTTCATTTTATCTCAGCATACTAGCAACTCCATGATAGGGCATATTCAAGATTTGGATACATCGAAGAAGGTGTGGGAGTGCTTGGAGAGATTGTACTCAACCTCCACAAAAGCTAAAAAAATTCAGCTCAAGAATGAGCTAAATGATCTTAGGAAAAGCCCCTCTCAAGGTGCTAATGATTACATATTGAAGGTTAAGGAGCTTGCAGATGCACTAAGGTCAATTGGTTGTGCCCTCGATGATGACGATGATGATGATGATCTTGTCGCCCACACCCTAAATGGACTTAGGGATGATGAAAAATAGAGGGCCTTCACAACTTTAGTGTATTTAAGGGACTTTCTTCCTGATTTTGATCAACTAATCACTCTCATGGTGACAGAGGAGATGAACCTTGGTGGTCATAATGCCACAGATAGCCAAGGGCAATTGTTGTATGCAGGTAGAGGAAGAGGAAGACACGACGAAGGTGCTACAAGAGGAAGAGGAAGATATCAAAGCAACCAAGGAGGTCAAGGACAACAAGAAAATGTAAGTCAAAGAGGTGGAAGAGCCACAAATAGAGGAAGATGTGAAAGATTTGGTGGAAGAGAACAACCCACTTCAAATGGATGCTTTGTATGTGATAAGCTTGGTCATTTTGCAAATGAATGTTATCATAGAGCTCAAAGACCAGGGAATCAAAGCAAAAAAAACAATTATAGAGGGCAAAGTAATTATGCAAACACATCATCTAGCCAAGGGAATGATTATTTACTTTCCATGAGGTATGGTGAAGATACAACTCAAGCTAGTGAAGATGTATGGTGTGTAGATAGTGGATGTCATGTCAAAAGGATCTTTTTAGTAATTTGCAGGTCCCAAAACATCAAGGACATCTGGAAACAAGTGATAACTCAGAGAATACCATTCAACATGTGGGAGATATCAATTTGGAAGGAAATCAAAGGGCAAAGTGCTTATTAGAGGTATTACCTGTCCCTACTATTACCAAAAGCTTGATTTTGGTAGGCCAATTGGTAGAAAAAGGCTATCAAGTTAGGTTCAATGAAAGATGTTGTTTTTTTGAGGATCCAAGTCAGGTTTCAAGCTCATAGCAAAAGGAAAAAAGCAAGGGAGAATCTTCACAATGGACATAAATCAGCCACACCATTCAATGTATCTCACATATGAAGACAAGAGGATAGTAGATTTGGATCTATGGCATAAACGAATAGGTCACATCAATGTACAAAATCTCAAGTACATGCAAAGGAGGAGCTTGGTAAGAGGCCTACCAAATTTTACATCTAAAATGTTGCATGAAATGTGTGTAGCTTGCCAACAAGGAAAACATTCAAGGCTGCCTTTTCAAGAAGAGGACCTATGTGAGTGCGAATGTTTTAGACCTCATTCACACAGATGTTTGGGGTCCAACAAGAGAATAATACCTTGCTAGAAATAGGTATTTTTTAACCTTCATTGATGAATTTTCAAGAAAAGTATGGTTGTGTTGCATTAGAAACAAATTAGATGTGTTCCACTTCACGAAATTCAAAGCACAGGTGGAGAAGGAGTCTGGCAAGTTTATCAAAACTTTGAGATCCGATGGAGGGGGAGAGTACTTCTCCCATGAATTTTCTAAATTTTTGCAGATCAATGGCATCAAAAGACAATTTACATGTAGGTATACCCCTCAACAAAATGGGGTAGCAGAGAGAAAGAACATACATATAGCAGAGGTAGCAAGGTGTATGGTCAACAAAATGAATATGCCGCATTGTATTGGGAAGAGGCTACATATACAGCCACATACATCATGAATAGATTTGCTACATCAGGTATACATCATCTAACACCTCAAGAAGCATGGAGTGGAAGAAAACCTTGCATCTCACATCTTAGAATCTTTGGTTGTATATGCTATGTACATGTACCTCAAGAGTTGAGGTCAAAGTTAGATGCCAAATGTGAACGGTGTATCTTTTTGGGATATTCTATGGAACAAAAGGGGTATAAATGCGATAATCCCATCACCATGGAGTTGACAGTAAGTAAGGATGTTGTCTTTGATGAGTTGAAGACTTGGTATGCATGCATGAGTCCATTGCACGTTGAAGAGATAAGTGAGACAGATAAAAAGAATGAGGATAGAGTTCAAGAAAGCATGGATTTAAGTGGTCCAAGCAAATCATGCAAGACAAGGACACCCTCACCATGGAGTGCAAGGCTTAGAGAAAGAGAGACCAGCTCTGAAGAAAGCAAAGTCAAAGGCAAAGAGAAGATTTCGATCGAAGAAGGAAGTTATGTGGATGAGAGCATGTTGGAAGATGAAGAGATAGAAGAAATTCAAACTCCAGGACTGGCTAAACAAAGAAAGAAGATGGAAACCACACCTAAAGGAAGTGAAAGAAAGTCTTCAAGATTAAGATATCAAGTTCAAAGGTTAACATATGATAATTTCATTGCAAAGCATTATGCATACATGACTCAGGTAATCAAGGACAAAGAATCAACTAATTATGAAGAAGCTAAGGATTGCAAGGAATGGCAAGAGGCAATGAAGGAAGAGCTCAAAGCACTTGATGAGAACCATACTTGGAGCTTAATACCATCTGGCTTGCACAAAATGGAGCTACAAAAATATGAAATGGTATTTACAATGGTTTTTAGTGATGAAAATCACTATTTTTGTAGGGATTTCTTCTAACATTTTGACATACATTTCCTGGAGCTCCCTACTTGCTCTTTCTTCTTGTGTGCCCAACTCTTTGATGCTTGAAAATTTTAAATGGCCTACTTGCTAGATCTTCTTTGACTACTGTGTCTGCTTGTGCTTTCTCTTCGCTCCGACTCCCTTCGTAGGCTTCCTTGTCTTGTGAATCCTTCAGTTCCTTGACTACTGCCAACACCCCCCCCCTCTCTCGCGTCTGTCGTCTCTGACATACCCTTGTCTAGCTATGCGTTGGACATAATATTGAACAACATCGGAAGCGAGGTGGTGTTGTTCTAATCGTAGCCCCCGTGCTAGGTCTGTTAACAATGCATCCCAATTCACTAGTCCTGGGACATCTGGATGTGGCACCCGTAAGTGTTCTGAATGGATGGTTCTTTCCACATCAAATAAGTGGAGGAGATGTGAGGGCCTGGGTACAAATATTTCTGAGTGATATTCCCAGAATCCTGTTACGAACATCTCCTCGAATGTCTGTTTAAGGCAAGCTGGGAGGTACTTGATTCTGGTGTGCCAAGCATATATTACCTCTATTGATGGGGTGGTGCTCATGTCGTATACCAGATCTTGGTTGCCTGTAAGGAATCCAACTCCTGAGAAGTGGGGGTCTTTAATGTTCTTGAATGTCCTGAATGTGATCAGCATTAATTCAAAGATTTTCATGCACATTTGGGCCATCACATCGGGGGTATTCCGTAGTCGAATGCTCCAGTGACGGATGGTAGAAATCATATAATTCACAGTGGGAGGTCCTTGTGGAGGTGCTAGATAAACATAGTTTAACCACTTTGCACAACCTTTGATGTTCTTGACAACAATGGTAAACTCGGGTGAGGTGCGTCTGCGGAAGACTGGAACATAACATGGATTGTATTTAATAAAGAGTGGCATGTTAGTCCAAGTACGAACCATCTCTGGGTAGGTCTCGAGAAGACGGATCCTCCAGGTGGGTTGATGAATGGATCCTTTTTTAGCACTCTCTCGGATATCATCGGGCCCAAATTGTGTGGCGAAAGTTGGAGCCTTGCCACATCGTCGTTGGATCTCTGCGTTGTAATCTGCCAGGAGTACACAGTATGGCACATACTGATCGTCGTTGGTGCCGATCCATCTATGATGAGACATACTGCGGAAATACTCTGACTTTATGATGGTGTCTTCTAATTTGGCCATTGATTGGATTTGGATTGCCACTCGATCTTCATGGGTTGTAGCTGTTTTTTCTAGTGTCTGGAGCCATTCGGGTACTTCGACTTCCAAGGTGTCCATTCCTTATGAGGTTTGCTGACCACCTGGCATCGGCATAGGAACATATGGTTCCTCATACGTTTCGTCCACCTCAATGGGTACCAATTCATCTGGCTCTGGTTCTACAACTGGAGAGGGCTGTCTTTCATATTCCAGTAACTTCTTCTGTAGTTCCACCACCTGATCTGTTAATGCCTTTACTTCCGCTGAAGTCGAGGTCATTTCTATGACTTTGGGTTGTGCCTCCTGTTCCCTGAGCTGGCGACGTAGCTCATCCCATTCCTTTTCCAAATCGTCATGTGCTTCTAATAGATCGGCATAGCTTTCCAAGATTGTTTTCATTGTTTCTGAGGGAACTGCTCTTGGGGGTTTCTTGGACAAGAAGGAGTTTGAGGGTTTGTAGGAGAAAAGAAGAGAATAAAAGAGGAAATAACCTTGAAAACTTCTACAGAAGCACGCCTTGAAATCTTGAGTTTTGATTACAGTAAAACAATTACAATGTCTAAACACAATCCAAGTCAATACTTCGGGACACAACTACAGAGAATGCTCAATTACAAAAGACCAATTATCTCAAAGTCTTCTGGTGGCCGGCCTCTTCTGTATCAGCCCTCCACTTGCTCACGCTTATCCTTGTGCACACCTTGCACTAAGCTTCCACCAAGCTGAGGAATGAAGACCTTCGCGGCCTGCTCACAGCAAGAGACCTTGTGATCCTTGGGGTCTAGCTTCGCACTCCCAGCCCTCTTCCTTTGCCACTCCTCTTGCACTCTTCACTTCCACCTCTCTGTGTTGTCGCACACTGGTGACTCTTCACTTCTCTTTCTTGCTTCCTCTTCGACTCCTCTCTGCTTCTCTCTATGTCTAGAATAGCCTTTGCTTTCCTTTTTGAAGTGTGTTGGTCCCGTACGCTCCTAACTGCAATAGACTCTTGGCCTTCCTTTGATGTCTCCAAGACTGTCTTTTTAGGAGGCGGCCAACGACTCACTACTTTTTCCTGTAGTGACTTTAGACCAAAACAAAAATTTGATTGGGCAGCCATATTTCCACATGTGCGTACACAGCCGCTTCACATGCCTTTATTTTTTTTCCTTTTAATTCGTCACTTTTGCCCCAAAGAGGGGTTCACCTGGACCTTCCCGATTACTTTGAACACCCTTTGACGTTAAGGGAATTAGCAAAAATACTTCTGCAATACCTCTTGTCTGTGAACAATCAAAAGTTACCCTTTATATGGACAATTGAAGGTGCACTACCTGTGCACTTTGACCCTTGAATTTTAACACTTCATTCTTGCTTATGAATAACTGTGACCTTGACTTTGCTGGTTTCAACCTGCCAGGGCTCAACAGATGCCCACCACCTAATGTGCTGTCCGTCCCGGAGAGACAGCAGCAACACGATACAGGGAGAACTCAAAAACAGAGTGGAACAGCAGAAGAAACACAGAGGGAACTGAGGCATGAAAATAGATAAGGATTGATATTATTGATTAAGCAAGAAAACCCGATAAATCACGCTACAAATATTTATTATCCCTGATCATGACAAAAGCAGAAGGATGAGAGTTTTATTTGCAAATATATAAGGGAACTGAAGCCGATAGCAATTGATTGAGAAGTTGGCTTGCAAATTATTGAGAAGGTGGATTGAGGTCCGCAGCGGGGGGTTGTGGAGAGGAGGGCAGAGGAGCAGAAGCTTGCTCAATCATATGCTGGAGAGAACTACGGCACTGCCTAAGGTGGTCCCGTTCACGTTTGATACGACGGCAAGCAGCATTATCACATAACCCTAAAGAAGAGCGATTTTGAATGTCCGATAAGGCTTTTAACACGGAATCAGCCATATCTCTATATCTGTCTCTTTCTTCTCTGAGTAAATTTGCAAATTCCTGGAGGGATTGCCATTGAGACGTGGCCATTCGATTGATGTTCTCAGTTGTAGAAATGTATTGTTGATGAATAGAAGCTGCAGCCGAAATTGAATCTAAGGACACCTTGGATGCATTAGCACTGCCCATGGCAATGTCACTTGCTTCGCGAAGTAAATGGAAAAAGGAAGGGGGAGACGGGATGTCAATTGGCGGAGCAGGGGCTACAGGCGGATTGGGAAGATGGGTTGAAGTGGTAGAGGGATTGGGTTGGGTAGGAATGTTCGAGGGAAGGGGTTGGGTGAAGGGAACATCAATGATAGGGGGGGAAATGGAACCAGGAGGACGAGGTGGTGTACATGTGGGGTTGCGGGGGTTGAGATGCGTTTGAACTAGCGGCCGGAAAGCTGGTGTGGAAGAAGGGCTATGTTCGATAATAGGATCATGGGTAGGAATGGGCGCATTAGTAGGAGAGGCAGAAAGGACATGCGAAGAAGATGGTGGAGGCAGGGAGGTGATAGCAGGGGGAGCGGAGAGCGGTGTGGAAGCGGAAGCTGAGTCAATGGAGATTGGAGGGGAGGGAGGGATGTTGGATATGGAAGGTAGACCTTGGTTACGAGGCGGTTGGTTAACAGGGCTGGGCAGCGACTGAACTATAGCGATATGAGGTCCAGAGAGGGAAGGTAATTGATAAAGCCAAGCTACGAATGGTGCAGAATAAATGGAGAATGCGTGAGAGCCCCGAGTCACCGCTTCACGAAGGCGACGAGAACGCAACTGTAAGGAACCATAGATGAGGGCGGCGTAAGGGTATGGACGGCTATTGAGGAAGCAAAAAAGGGAATCAGCAATGCGAATATCAGACCATGGTAGGGAAGAGGTGGGGTTACGAAGCAAAAAGAAAAAAATGAAGGAATTGAGGATGGATGTCATGCGAATATTATTGTCAAAGCGATCTCGACAAAAGGCAATGGTGGCAGAAGCTGATAATCCAGAATATAAGAAGGGTGGATAATTGAAGTGGATTGGGGAGGAGCCAAGACTAGCGGCAAGAGCGGGAATGGAGAGAGTGCCTGTGCGAAAATTAGGGAAGAGATGGAGAGCTTCATAGACATCACTATAATTTGAGGGATCATTCAAGAAAACGTTGGCTAAGCCCCAGAGACCTGCCTGTTGAAGATTTTCGACAGAAAAAAGACGACGGAGTTCAATGGTTGGGAGAGACAAATGAATACGAATCTGCAGATCTAAATCGGGCGGAAGAAAAATGCGCATATAATCGCCTGAAGGCGAATTCGGTTGTGAGGAATGAGAGGCAGAGGGAGAAGGAGAAAAATGGTGAGGGAGGGGAGGTGGAGAATATATGTCGGTGGAATCAGATTGAACGGAATAAGTAGGAATATTGAGAAAGGCAGGAGGAAGTGCCGAAGGTGATGCATCATGGGGTGGGCCACTTTGAACGGGTAACGTAGGGATCTGGTGGGTGTGGCTGATGAGCGGTGTTGTAGACGCGTTAGGAGGGTAATTTTGATTGGTGGTATGCAGCGCTGAAGGCGTGAGTTGCGAAATATCTTCCGATGCGGTTTGATTATCCATAGTGATCGGTGGAGGAAGGAATGGATGAGAATGTCCTGAGCCAAGGCAATGGTGGGCACGGTCGTTGGATCGTGGGAGGCTTGTAAGCGAAGAACCTGTATGTGGGATGAGGTTGGGGTCTGACGGAGTAGGTGGGCGGAGATGGTAAGAGAGTGGAAGGAGAAATGGTCAGTGGTGTAGCCTGCGGGTTTGATGGAGGAAGGGCGGTCAAGGTGGGGTGCTGGAGGAGATGGGAATGGTTGGGCGGGTAAGGGAAGGTGGTGGAGGCGGTAGAGGGGTGTGAAAGGTTTGGTCGAGGGCAGGGGTGCGGGCTAGTGGTGCGGAGGAAGGGTTGGTGGTGGATGGTGAGGTGCAGCGGGGTTGGCGGGCCTGAGAGTCTCTGCGGGGTGGCGGGGTTTGCAGCGGGGAAGCTCGGCGGTGTTTGGTGCGGGGAGAGGCGGGGAAGTGGAGGGTGGGGCACCACGGGTTCGGCGGGGGTGGGGGAGGCAGGGAAGCTTTGCGGGGGGACTGGGCGGGGGTTGGTGGATGGGGCTAATCGGGGATGGCGGAGGCGGGCTAAGCGGGGTGGGGAAGGGTGGAGGGAGGAGGAGGCGGGTAGGGCGTGGGGATGCGATGGGGTGGTTGAGGGTGGGGTTAATTGGGGGGAAGGAGGAGGTGGGTAGGCGGAGGGAGTTGGCGGGGCGGCGCTGCGGGCTTGCGGGGGTGGCGGAGGTCGGAGGGGAAGGGTGGTGGTGGGATTCGGCTGGGCTGCGGGGTTAGCGCAGGCGGAGGGGGGTAGTGGGCTAGGTGGGATTGGCGGAGGGAGAGAGTTCGGGTGTCGGAGGGGAAGGGTGGCGGGGTCGGAGGGTAAGGGCGGCGGGGTCGGAGGGAAGGGCGGCGGGGGTTGGAGGGGAAGGGTGGCGGGTGCCGAAGGGGAAGGATGGCGGGGTCGGAGGGTAAGGGCGGCGGGGGTCAGAGGGGAAGGGTGGCGGGGTCGGAGGGTAAGGGCGGCGGGGGTCGGAGGGGAAGGGTGGCGGGGGTCGGAGGGGAAGGGTGGCGGGGTTGGAGGGGAAGGGTGGCGGGGGCCGGAGGGGAAGAGTGGCGGGGGGATGTGGCGGGGCTACGGGGTTAGCGCAGGCGGAGGGGGGTAGTGGGCTAGGTGGGATTGGCGGAGGGAGAGAGTGCGGGTGTCGGAGGGGAAGGGTGGCGGGGTCGGAGGGTAAGGGCGGCGGGGGTCGGAGGGGAAGGGTGGCGGGGGTCGGAGGGGGAAGGGTGGTGGGGTGGGAGGGGAAGGGTGGCGGTGGTCGGAGGGGAAGGGTGGCGGGGGTCGGAGGGGGAAGGGTGGTGGGGTGGGAGGGGAAGGGTGGCGGTGGTCGGAGGGGAAGGGTGGCGGGGGGATTTGGCGGGGCTGCGGGGTTAGCGCAGGCGGAGGGGGGTAGTGGGCTAGGTGGGATTGGCGGAGGGAGAGAGTTCGGGTGTCGGAGGGAAAGGGTGGCGGGGTCGGAGGGAAAGGGTGGCGGGGTCGGAGGTTAAGAGCGGCGGGGGGTCGGAGGGAAGGGTGGCGGGGGTTGGAGGGGAAGGGTGGCAGGGTTGGAGGGGAAGGGTGGCGTATGCCGGAGGGGAAGGGTGGCGGGGTCGGAGGGTAAGGGCGGCGGGGGTCGGAGGGGAAGGGTGGCGGGGTCGGAGGGTAAGGGCGGCGGGGGTCGGAGGGGAAGGGTGGCGGGGGTCGGAGGGGGAAGGGTGGCGGGGTGGGAGGGGAGGGGAAGGGTGGCGGGGGTCGGAGGGGAAGGGTGGCGGGGGGATTTGGCGGGGCTGCGGAGTTAGCGCAGGCGGAGGGGGGTAGTGGGCTAGGTGGGATTGGCGGAGGGAGAGAGTTCGGGTGTCGGAGGGAAAGGGTGGCGGGGTCGGAGGTTAAGGGCGGCGGGGGTCGGAGGGAAGGGTGGCGGGGGTTGGAGGGGAAGGGTGGCGGGGTTGGAGGGGAAGGGTGGCGGGTGCCGGAGGGGAAGGGTGGCGGGGTCGGAGGGTAAGGGCACCGGGGGTCAGAGGGGAAGGGTGGCGGGGTCGGAGGGTAAGGGCGGCGGGGGTCGGAGGGGAAGGGTGGCGGGGGTCGGAGGGTAGGGTGGCGGGGTTGGAGGGGAAGGGTGGCGGGGGTCGGAGGGGAAGGGTGGCGGGGGGATTTGGCGGGGCTGCGGGGTTAGCACAGGCGGAGGGGGGTAGTGGGCTAGGTGGGATTGGCGGAGGGAGAGAGTGCGGGTGTCGGAGGGGAAGGGTGGCGGGGTCGGAGGGTAAGGGTGGCGGGGTCGGAGGGGAAGGGTGGCGGGGGTCGGAGGGGGAAGGGTGGCGGGGCTGTGGGATTAGTGCCGGCGGAGGGGGTAGTGGGCTAGGTGGGATTGGCGGAGGGAGAGAGTTCGGGTGTCGGAGGGAAAGGGTGGCGGGGTCGGAGGTTAAGGGCGGCGGGGGTCGGAGGGAAGGGTGGCGGGGGTTGGAGGGGAAGGGTGGCGGGGTTGGAGGGGAAGGGTGGCGGGTGCCGGAGGGGAAGGGTGGCGAGGTCGGAGGGTAAGGGCGCCGGGGGTCGGAGGGGAAGGGTGGCGGGGTCGGAGGGTAAGGGCGGTGGGGGTCGGAGGGGAAGGATGGCGGGGGTCGGAGGGTAGGGTGGCGGGGTTGGAGGGGAAGGGTGGCGGGGGTCGGAGGGGAAGGGTGGCGGGGGGATTTGGCGGGGCTGCGGGGTTAGCGCAGGCGGAGGGGGGTAGTGGGCTAGGTGGGATTGGCGGAGGGAGAGAGTGCGGGTGTCGAAGGGGAAGGGTGGCGGGGTCGGAGGGTAAGGGCGGCGGTGGTCAGAGGGGAAGGGTGGCGGGGGTCAGAGGGGGAAGGGTGGCGGGGCTATGGGATTAGTGCCGGCAGAGGGGGTAGTGGGCTAGGTGGGATTGGCGGAGGGAGAGAGTGCAGTGTCGGAGGGGAAGGGTGGCGGGGGTCAGAGGGGAAGGGTTAATTGGGGGGAAGGAAGAGGCGTTAGGGCGGGGGAGGTGGAGGTGGTGGGGTGGGTAGGGGGAGAGAGCGGGTTGGGTGGGATCAGCGGGGCAGGGTAGCGGGGGTTAGGTGGCGGGTTGAGGGAGGGGGAGTGCAGGAGGAGGAGTTTGCGGGGGTGGAGGAGCGGTGTGGCAGCATGGAGAGGATTACGAAGGTCTCATAGCATTGAGAGATAGCAGCATGTCCATAGCAGCATGTCGAGCTACATGTCGTCGAAGAAGACGATGGAGATCAACCCGTGAAATGCAATTATGGAACAGCTGTGGATATCGATGAGGATATGGAGGGTGTTGCTGATGTTTAGGACAGCACGAATGAAGGAGGAGGCGCATTATATAGCACGGAAGAATGGGAGATCACCTCAGAGGAAGGAATGGTTCAACATAAAAGAGTGCTCAAAAGAGAGGAGAAGCAAACTTTAATCTCATCCATTCAAGAGGTAAACAAAGAAAAGGGCATTATTTAAAGTTGTTGTGCAGAACTAAGAGCCATAAAAAATTGAGTGCTTATTGATTAAATAAACAACAAAAAAAAGAGAAACTTGCATCCCAAAAAATACATGAGCATTTATAGATAGGCTAAATTATTGCTAATTATTAAAAGAAAGCCAAAACAACTAGGAACTAAAAAATAATGAAAATGCGATTGTTATGACTTTTTATGATAAGCTTTGAGTCTGGAAATATTTACTAATGGCAGGGTGTCGCCATCGAGTGTTTCTAACTGCACAGCACCCCACTGCAGCATCTTCAAAATGCGAAAAGGTCCTTCCCAGTGAGGGATCATTTTCCTTTGGTTTGAGTAGAAATCTATGGTCTGTGTAGTAGAGCTAAATCAGCAGGCTTCAAGTTGTTGTGCCATAAATTTTTGTCATGAGTCTCCTTTCTTTGTATCTGAATCTTCTCTAACTGTTTGGAGGCTAAAATCCTTAATTCTTCCAGTTTATGCAAAGCAGTTAGTCGGGCTGGAACTTCTATCCTATTTTTCTCAACTCCTTCCGTTCGGATAGAGCCCTTGATGAACTCAAATGGTTCAATGGGAGCAAGCCCATAAACTAGTTGAAAGGGAGAATACCCCGTCTCTTTATAGGCCAGTCGGTATGCCCATAATGTACCAAGATAAGCCTGTCCCCAAGAAGTAGGCTGTAACATACATTCCTTTCGTAGCATTGAAATCAATACTTTGTTGGTTGATTCGGCTTGACCATTAGCTCGTGGGTAGTATGCACAAGAAGTCCTATGTAAAATTCGATACCTGTTGGAAATTTCCTGCAGTACTTTGTTGACAAAGTGAGTACCCTGATCGATACATATTTCAAGTGGACATCCAAACCTGCAAATGATGTTACTGTATAAGAAATCAGCCACAGTTTGTGCAGTGCAGTCAGTGGATGCAATAGCTTCAGCCCATTTTGTCGCGTAGTCGGTGGCTATCAGTAAGTACTTTTCTCTTTCAGGAACCGCCACGGGGTATATAGGCCCGACAAAGTCTAATCCCCACTTCTCAAATGGTTGCCAAGAAGTGGAAACAATCAACGGATTATGCCTCTGCTTGGTGGGCTTAGGGCCACACCGCTGGCACACATCACATGTTCTTCTCCATTCATCTGCGTCCTTAAATAGTGTAGGCCACCATAGACCAGCATCCAGTATCCTCTGGCTCATGATATGCCTTGGAAGGTGCCCACCACTTGTTCCTTCATGTGCAAAGTGCAGTACTTCCCTCACTTCATCTTCTTCCAAGCATTTCCTAACCCTGTCATCCTTGCCCTGTCTATATAATTTATCTTCAATGAAGGTATATGGTCTACTCTTGATTAGCAGTCTCTTCCTTTGTACAGTACTAGCCTTTTCTGGATACAGCCCAGTCTTAATGAACTGCTTAATATCATCATACCAACCTTGAGCTTGTACAGCGAACACATGAGCATCAGGAAAATCATCATTGATTCCACTGGCTTGATCCATCATACTTATTCTGGACAGGTGATCCGCCATAACATTCTCTCTACCTGGTTTATGAATTATCGAGAAATCAAACTCCTGGAATAACAATAACCACCTCCATATTCTTCCAGTGGCTTGTGGTTTGTTGAGTAAGTACTTTAGAGGTTGGTGATCAGTTATAAGAACAAATTTCACCCCCAATAAGTAATGCCGAAATTTTTGGACAACAAAAACCATGGCTAATGCTTCTCTTTCTGTAGTGTTGTAGTTCCTTTGAGCCTTAGACAAAATTCTACTGGCATATTGAATCGGTCTGTCCATCTTAAATTCTTCACTAGGTTGTGTTAGAACTGCCCCTAATGCATATGCACTGGCATCCACATGTAAATGAAATATTTTTGACCACTCAGGTGTGATCAAAATGGGAGCAGACACTAACCTTGACCTTAGTGTTTGATATGCTTTTTCCTCCTCTTGATCCCATTTAAAAGGAACCTCCTTGCCTGTGAGTCTAGCCAAAGGTCTGGCTATATCTGCATACATTTTAATAAATCTGCGGTGGTATCCTGTATGGCCTAGAAAAATTTGAATCTCCTTTGAAGATTTAGGCCTAGGTAATTTTAATATAGCTATGATTTTGTCTAGATCAGGTGCCATACCTTTGGAAGATACCACATGCCCTAACAAAGTACCTTCGGTCACCAAAAAGTGGCATTTGTTTGGATTCAGTTTCAGCTTCGTTTCTCTACACCTCTCAAAAACTTGTTTTAATTGAAGCAGATGCTTCTCTAAACAGTCCAATGGGGTTTCTTTAAGAGTACCTGAAAAAGATGAAAAGTCATCCATGAAGATTCTTAACGACTCTAGTAGCAATGGTCCAAAAATGAGATTAACTGTTCGGTTGAAGGTAGCAGGAGCATTTCTTAACCCAAAGGGCATCTTCAGATATACATAAGTTCCCCAAGGAGTAATGAATGTTGTCTTCTCCTGATCTCCAGGGTGAATGGATATCTGATTGTATCCATTGAATCCATCCATGAAGCTAAAAATGGAATGACCAGCTACTTCTTCTATGACCTGCTCAACAAATGGCATTGGAAATCCGTCTGGAATCGTGACCTTGTTCAATGCCCTAAAATCCACACAGATTCTGATCTTGTTAGTGTTTTTCTTTGGCACTATCACCATGGGAGATAGCCACTCCGAATGTTCTACAGGAATGATAATGCCTGCATCTTCCATTTTCTGAATTTCGGAATAGACAGCTTCAGCATACTTGGGGTTCAACCTATAACTTTTCCCTCTCACCGGCTTTGCTCCTTCTATCAAAGGAATTCTGTGTTCTCCATAACTGGGTGGTACTCCTTCTAGATCCTTATAATGCCATGCAAAAACATCTGTGTAGTGGTTCAAGAATGTTCTGACCTTTTCCAGAAGCCCTGGGTAGTTCCACAACCAGGTGGCCACCAAAACTGGTCGGTTATTGTTTTGAGTATCTAAATGTATTTCTTTGACAGGATCTCTCTCTACCATACTCTCTTTGTGCTCAGTTCCTTCCTTGTCTTCTTCCACTAGTCTTCTGTGCATTGCTTCATAAGCAGGTGTCTCATGGATTTCAATGTGTTCCTCTTTTTCCTGCATCCATCCTGCAGGTATTTCTTGAATAGGAAAAGAGTATTCTTAACTAGAGTCCGTTACCTTGCCTTTAGCCTTGGCATCTGCCTTATTTGTAGATTTGATATCCTCCTCTGAGTTGTAGTTGAGGGGTGTCCTTCTGCCCCTTCGTGGTTCGTGATAGGCTCTCCCAATCCATCAACCTGGACTTTTTTGTCACCTTCATCATAATCTTCAGTTGTGCAAGAACTATTGAGAAAAATTCCAAAACAAGAAGAAGAGTTGCCTGCATGCAGCCACTTTAGAATATCCTCTTCTTCCTCAAAATCTATGTGGGGTTGATCTTCTGGTTCTGGTTCCATGCAAATGCCAACCTTTTGCATCATGCTGGTGTTTCCTTGATTATCCGGGCCTTCTTCCAAGTGAAGCTGTGTCAGCTCTTTCTCTTTCTTTTGTACCCACATAGTATCCTTGCCCCAATCATGGATGACACTTGCGTGTCTCAACCATGGTCTCCCAATTAAGAGGGGAAATCCTCCTTCAACCTGTGGCAATCTTAAAACAACAAAATTCAGTATGAACACATTACCTTGTATTTCAAGTGGGACTTTTGGAATCACTCCGATAGGCCTTACTTTGCTCTGATCCACCAGGGTAACGGTGAAATTTGCAGGCCTGGAAGGGTGGAGTCCAATCTTTTCCATTGTATGTTCAGGCATCAAGTTGATGCCAGAACCACCATCCACAATAACTCCCTGAAATTCATGACCTTTAATAGATACTGTCAGTCGAGGACTTTTATAATCTGTAAGGGGTGCTTCCCCTATAATTATCCCTTTATGTAAAATAGCAGTCTTGGCCACTAAACTTGTAGTAGAAGCCTCATCAATTATCTGCAATAACTCTGACCTGAATTTTCCATCCATCTTTATTAGATAAAAAATACTAACCTCCTTCTTCATAGACTTGAGTAGTTTTGAAGCTTCCGACTCTTTAAAGGAATGGGCTCCACTTGACTTATCCAACTCTTCCTGAGCCCTGATGAAAGCATGCCCAATGACATCACTGGTGCCTATGAACTTTTCCTTTTGTTTTGGGTCTGCGCCTGTGGTTGCTTTGTCTTCAGCTGCAACTTTGTCTTTGTTGAATCCCCTAATCATTGATTCTTGACTTACGTCCACTTGAGCCTTCGCCTTGCTTCTTGTCTGCACTGTAAAAGATTCAAGCTCTTCTAATTGTACCACCCTGGTAGACGGTGAGGGCTCATTGACCTGAGGTAATGTTTCCTCCTTGTGTACAGAAATCATTTGGATATGGGGTCCGGATGTAGAGGCTTGATTCTTAGGACAACAGTTTGTATAGTGATCCCTGGCCTCTGGACAGTTCCTGCAAGGAGGGGCATTTTCTGGGAGAGTGCACCTAGATTGGTAGTGCCCGCATTCTCCACATCTGAAACAAATGATGGGCCTTCTAGGACCGTTTGCAAAATTATTCCTTGGTCTAGGATTATAGTTGTTACCTTGGTTCGCTGCGGCTGCCATTACATTTGCTGGTGGCAAAGGTCCTCCCTGTGTCCAGTATGTCGCTGCAGGCATTCCCTTGGATTGGCATTCATGGGCCTCATGGCCAATTTTCCTGCATAATTGACAAGTCACGTTTAGCAGAGGACATTCACTTACTATATGCCCTTGCTTGCTGCACATGGAGCACTAGAGTCCACTCTTGATACCGCCTCCTTTGAGTTCTTGCAATTCCTGTCTCAACTGAGCTAATTCTTTTGCTTGGGCCTCCTCTTCCTTTTGGAGCTTGAGTGTTTCAATCTCCCTTCTCAACTGAGCCACAACAGTCTCCTCCTCTGTGTAGGGCTTATTCCTTTTCAAGCCCTCTAGCTCCCTTCTTAGCTGGATCACTGGGTCCTCCTGTTCTGTACCATATGTTGGTTGGGAAGAATTTGCACCATACTGGTGCCTTATCTGCTCCAAGCGTGTGGCCGTATTGATGAACTCCTCAACAGAGGCGGTAGGTAACACTAACTCTTTTATTTTGCATTGGGTGACCACAGGTAGGGGTTTGGCTAACCACTTCTTGACAAAGAAGTCATGCGGTGGATCTGGTAGTTTAGCCATTAGTGCTTTGGCCCTGGTCACAAACTCTGGGAACTTTTCTCCTGGACCCAATCTCAAGTTTTCTAGCTCTTCTATGATGATCTCCGCAGTGTTGCCATGCTGGAACTGATTTTTAAATGCCTCTTTCATCAAATCCCAAGAGGTAAAGTGGTTTTCAGCAAACTGGCTAAACCACTTGTCTGCCAATCCTTCCAATGTGGCAGGGAAGAGTATCAAGAAGTCATCTTCCCTACCCATTAGACCTCTAGTCTTGCATAATGCCAGAAATCTTTGAATGTGCTGATCTGGATCCTCATGAGCTAAACCTCTGAAAGAGGAAAATTTTATGTTTAATCTGGAGAGTAAGGTTTCTAGGTCTACCTGTCCTGCCATGCTTCTTACTGATGAAGTTGATGAAAGTGGACTCGATGATCTTCTGACCGCCTTTCTTCTCGTCTGCTTGCACGTGACCCTCAATGTTTGTGATCGGGTCGCGGTCATGAGCTGTTCATAGTCCAGTCCACTTAATATGAGACACTTGATATAAGTATGTATGTACCTCTTGGTCCACTGGAGTGGTATTGTCGACACTGGGATATTGCTCTTCCAATTGCAATATCTCTTCTCCTATGCTCAAATCTCCTTGGAAGTCCCACTGAGCGTGCCAAATTTGTTGGGGGTTTCTTGGACAAGAAGGAGTTTGAGGGTTTGTAGGAGAAAAGAAGAGAATAAAAGAGGAAATAACCTTGAAAACTTCTACAGAAGCACGCCTTGAAATCTTGAGTTTTGATTACAGTAAAACAATTACAATGTCTAAACACAATCCAAGTCAATACTTCGGGACACAACTACAGAGAATGCTCAATTACAGAAGACCAATTATCTCAAAGTCTTCTGGCGGCCGGCCTCTTCTGTATCAGCCCTCCACTTGCTCACGCTTATCCTTGTGCACACCTTGCACTAAGCTTCCACCAAGCTGAGGAATGAAGACCTTCGCGGCCTGCTCATAGCAAGAGACCTTGTGATCCTTGGGGTCTAGCTTCGCACTCCCAGCCCTCTTCCTTTGCCACTCCTCTTGCACTCTTCACTTCCACCTCTCTGTGTTGTCGCACACTGGTGACTCTTCACTTCTCTTTCTTGCTTCCTCTTCGACTCCTCTCTGCTTCTCTCTATGTCTAGAATAGCCTTTGCTTTCCTTTTTGAAGTGTGTTGGTCCCGTACGCTCCTAACTGCAATAGACTCTTGGCCTTCCTTTGATGTCTCCAAGATTGTCTTTTTAGGAGGCGGCCAACGACTCACTACTTTGTCCTGTAGTGACTTTAGACCAAAACAAAAATTTGATTGGGCGGCCATATTTCCACATGTGCGTACACAACCGCTTCACATGCCTTTATTTTTTTTTCCTTTTAATTCGTCACTTTTGCCCCAAAGAGGGGTTCACCTGGACCTTCCCGATTACTTTGAACACCCTTTGACGTTAAGGGAATTAGCAAAAATACTTCTGCAATATCTCTTGTCTGTGAACAATCAAAAGTTACCCTTTATATGGACAATTGAAGGTGCACTACCTGTGCACTTTGACCCTTGAATTTTAACACTTCATTCTTGCTTATGCATAATTGTGACCTTGACTTTGCTGGTTTCAACCTGCCAGGGCTCAACAACTGCTTTGATTTGTTTAGGGTTGATTTCATGGGGAGAGCCTTCCATGGCAGCTTCCAGGTTTTCTTCGTTTTGCTTCTGCAGACGCTTGTTTTCTTCAAGGGCTGTAGCCATGTGTTTTCTGAGTAGAGTCAAATTTCGTCGGACTCTCAGATTATCTATTTGGTAGACCTCCAGTAAGGCTTCGAGTTGTTTGACACCTGGATCTTGTGATGGTTGGGGTGTCTCCAGGAGGGTTTGATGAGCTTGCTCGAGTGTGGTGTAACGTTGATTGAGGTCTGCATTTTCTTCTTCTATAATTGTAAGTCGTCTCTGTAGTTGTTGATGATTCGTAGTCAGTTGATGATGACGGTCTTCGAGAGCCTGATACTCACTCTGAAGTTGATACACGCATTGATGTAATGCCATGAATATACTATTTACATTAAACGATGCAGGGAAAGATGAAGATGCAGGGGGAATGGGGAAGGGGAAGGGAGTTGTGAATGCTGTGGAGTCAAGTGGTGAGGTAGGTGGAGGGGGTATGGGAGATTGAGGCTGCGTGGGGGGTGGGAGTGGTGCTGTGGCTGGTGATGTTTCCATTGTGTCGAACGTGTGTGTGACTGTGTAGATGGGAACAGTGGGTGGGTGGATGTGATATTTGTGAAGAGTGTTGTGAAAGTGGGCATGGTAACTCCTCCAAATTGGATGCTGGGAGAGAGAGGAATTCCCATGACGACTGTGGTAATGGCAGAAATAGGTGTGGTAGTGCCAGGTGGTGAGGTGACTTGTGTAGTGAGAGGTGAGGTGGGTGGTGAGAGTGGTTCCACCTGATGTTCTTCTGTTTGTGTGTTACCTCCTGGTTCTGATACATTGATGTGGATTTGTTTGTCAGATCGCATTGGACAGGTAGGCACTCGTTTCTCAAATCGATGAATATAAGCCATGGCTGCATGAACAACCTCATCTAAACCTACTGCGTCAGCATGCAGGTTCGTTGATTCGATAAACATGTCATCCACACCTTCCTCGGCTAACATTTGGCTCATGATCATCTTTCCTGTCTCGAGCGATAGTTTGTGTTGTTCTTGTACTCGCTTCATGGTTTCATATAATCTTTTTATTTGGGCCGAGTATGCCAGGGCACTCGCTAGTTCTGAAAGTTCTTCATATTCTTGATCATACTCCTCGTTTGCTTCTTGTTCTTCTTCATCCTCTTCTACTTCTACTACTCCCGGTTGGGTCGGGGCTGAAGTTGTAGTCGTGGGTTGTTGTCCTTGGGTCTGCTCTGCTTCTGTCTCCAGGTTAGACTCATTGATCAAACGGGCAATTTCTTCATCTGTCAAATCAGCAAGGGTGTAACCTTGTGGGAACTCCAAGTCCGATGGAATCGGAGGGAACACCAGATTGGGTCCTTCGGTGCTTGGTCTGGGTAGGCGAATGGTGAATGGTCGAACACGTCGTGTTTGTGGAGGGGTCACCTCTGGTGTGGTGGTGGCTCCCCTTGGTTGAGCGCATGGTAATTGAACTCCCCCTCTCATCTTCTTCGATGGAGGACCTGCGGTTGACAGTCGTCTTTGGAATTCTTGAGTCCTGGACCATACTAGTGCTCTTTGAATGGGCACGTCGTACGCTAAGCACCTGTAAATTATTCTTGTCAGAGCACAGCATCCGTGAAGCACATTCTTCTGTTTCTTATTCCATCGCTGATGGGCTAGGTGGATCTGATCTATGATCCAATGTGGTATATTGATGGTGAGATTCTCTGTCTCCGCTAGGTACAAGCTAAACCATATCTTTTTTGGTGGCATAGTGAAGCGTTCTTGGGCGGGAAAAGCAAAATGCTGCATGATCGTTCGTAGGTGGAGAGCAATGGTAGGTGTCATTGCTACCATGTCCTTCAATTTGTTGAGATCCTTATGCTTCATTCTGCCTGGAACCATTGTTTCTTTCTCAGTGGGAATATGCATGCCTTGCATGTTCAATGCTTCCCGTACCAAATTGAGGGTCAGTTTGAATCTCTTGAGTTCGTGGCCTGGCAATAGTGAGGGTAGCACAAAAGTACTATCGCCTCCCTTGGCCCTGCTAGAAGTGATGGTACTGATAAAATAGGAGCAGCGTAGGAAATCTGGCTTAGGCAAATGTGCTCTGAAATAGCTATCCAATCCCGCTTTGGTCCAAACCGATTGCATCACTTCTGCATTCTGACATTGCTCAAATTCGCGAGTGAAGAAATGGTAGCATCCCCATTTGCCATTGAACTCAATTTCTGCTTCCCAGAAGTAAGTGCCATCACCCAATGGCCCTGCGACATCACTAAACCAATGAGCGTGTTTCCCCACTTGAGATTGTGTCCCTGAGGAGGGTCCTGAATAGGGAGCACATGCACCGCTTGAAGTTCTTGAGGCCTCTCAGTGAGTTGGGGTTCAAGGAGGAGGGTTTCAATGTCCACAATCTGTGTGCTAGACCCTGCCTGGGAACTGGTACCTCCTGCTTCTGCCATGTTATTGCTTGCTTGCTGGTTCTGTGAGAATATAGAATCATGCGTTAACATTGTAATGGGCAAGGTAGCACAATTTTTTTTTGTCCCCGTTACAACATTATCATGGGGTGAGTAATGGGTCAGTGGGTCAGTGAGTGCACGATGACTGTGTGTGTAGTTAATGAATGGATAGTCCTAAGAGCTAGATGGAAAGATGCAGTGTATTGTATGAGTGATGTAGTTAGCATGTAGTGATGAATTTACATTTGGGGGTCGGGGGTTTATTACAAGTTTTAGGCTGCCAAACACAGTGGATGGCTTTCGGTTTTGGTTTTGTGGAGACTCTGGAGGGCTTTATGAGTATGTCTGCTTGGAAATGAGGCTTTTTAGGGACCCATTTACAAGTGAGTCTGTTCGTGCTCCTGGGCGAATATGTGTTCGTGCGTGTTAAACAGGAGTGGGTAACGGCTCTTTGAGTGAGTGAACCCGATCGTGTATGATGTGATTCGTGCGTGACTAGTTGAGCCTGCAAGCAAGCCTTAGGCACCCAAATTTGTCTTGATTGTGGGCCAGCCTTCATCGACTTCTTGGGTACCCAGATACATTTCACTTTCTCAAAAGAAGGTTTGGAAGTCCTTTTATTAGTATCATGTCGTTGATTACTAATAGGAAGTTGAGATAGTTGTTGTGACTTGACTGCAATAGGCCGCTCGCCTTTCGGCACCCACAATTGTTTCAATGGCTGAGTCATTCTGCTTTGCACGTTCTTTTGGCCTCCAGCATAGGTAGTCTTCAGTAATTGATCTGTCTTTGGTTGCTGCCTCCCTCTAGCCTTTGGAAAAGAAGGGAGTTCCGTTGAGTCCTTGACTTCTTTATTGAGATCACCATTCCTCTGCATCACATAGCTTTGGACAAGAACAGCATGGTCAACTTCATGTGTACCCCTGGAAGGACTAGGAGTCTGTGCCTTTCCTAGTTCCTTGAGTGTTCCATTATCTAACTCAATTGTAATTCGACTCTGATTTACCCATACTTGAATCAGTCCACTTCTTAGGTTTAAGTTGACTGCATGGTCATAGATCCAGTCTTGACCCAAGACCAGAGGCTCCGTGAGATCCTCATCTTGACACACTAGTACTTTAATTGTCATTAGAACATCTTGAAGGAGAGGGGAAGTTCCACCTCGCCCATGCAAGGGGTTTCCACACCTCCCAATCCTATGAGATATGCCTCTATAGGATTGACTTTTAACTTCAATTCTTGACAGTAAGAGAGTTTAATGGCACTAGTGGCTGCACCTGAGTCAATCAGGGCCCGTGCAGTCTCTGCACCCTTTCCTTGTCCTATCTCCAAGGTTACAAAAGGACGTCGGTCAACTATTCTATGGGGGCTTATACTTGAGACTTTACACATAGCCATATGATATCCTGGGTTCGCATAGTCATCTATCCTTGGCTGATCTCGTCCTTGTCTTCTCATCTTCATTTTTTGGATGCGTTCCAAGGCTTCTGCCTGAGCTTCTTCTCGAACTCGTTTTTCCTCTTCTTTACGTTTCTTGGCAGTGTTGAGTCGATTGAGCATTGCCTCCGTGAGAGGTTCCTGATATAACTTGACTCTGCATCTGCTTATGTAGCTAGGGAGAATATCGCCTTCTAAAGTGGCTAGTTGTACTGCTCCACTAGTTGAAATCCTGTTGATGATCATAGGTCCGTAACCACGTTTTTCTAGCTTTCTCGCATGTTGTTTCAGAGTATATACCAAAACTAAGTCTCCGGCCTTTAATCCTTTATCCTTAACATGGGCATCAAAGTACGCCTTCTGTCGTTTCTTAGCTGCATATATTCCTGTTGCAGCTCTTAGTCTGGTTTCACCTAATCGTTCAAGGTCAAAAATTCTCAAAGAGAGTTCATGACCCGTCCACTCATGCTCCTGTGCTACTCTCAATGTGGGAATCAAGAAGTCCAAAGGTAGCACTGCATTTTAGCCAAATACCATCTGAAAGGGTGTGGCTTGGAGTACCGTTTATAGGCCACTCGGTATGCCCAAACAGCATGGTGTAGCTGTTTGTCCCAATCAGAGCATTTATTATTCACCAATTTGGTAAGCACATTGCATAGAATCTTGTTTGTGCTTTCGGCTTGCCCATTAGCCTGTGGGTGATAGGGGGCAGACTTCTTGTGTACAACCAAGAACACTTGGAGCAGATTTTCAATAACTTCATTCAAGAAGTGAGTGCCTCTATCACTTACTAGCTCTATAGGTAGCCCGTATCTTGTGAACACATTCTCAAATAGGAACTTAGCAGTTGTCTGAGCATCGTTCTTTGTCGTAGCTTTTACCTCTACCCACTTTGTTAGATAGTCGGTGGCAACAATGATGTATTCAGCATGTGAACCCTTAGCCGGGGGATTAATATGACCTACAAAGTCTATTCCCCACTTAGAGAATGCACGTCCATCCATCATGGGTTTCAGTGGCATCTCATCCTTGCGTATAGGGTACTGAGTTCTCTGACAGACATCACACCGTTTCACATAGGTATGTGCATCCATGTGAAGGGTCGGCCACCAGAAGCCCGAAAATAGTATTGCCTTGATCACCCGATCTGGTCCAAAATGTCCTCCTGCTACACCTTGGTGAGCTGCTTCCAAGATCTTGAGATATTCGCTCTCATGGACACATAGTCTCAGGTAACCATCTTTACCACGCTTGTATAGATTATCACCAATGAGTGAGTAATCTAGGGCTTCTTGTTCTAGACTTCTTTGTTTGGCCAGTGTCATATCTTGAGGGAATGTTCCCGTCCTCAGGAAATCTACTAATGGTTCACTCCAATCTGGCACTATGGACATTTGATATAGAGTGGCATGTTCCACAGGTGGTTTAGTGCAACAGATTGGGCATTCCTTGCACAACTTTTGGACATCGGCTTCCATAGTAGGCCAATGCACTCTGAATCTCCTAAGTGTCTGTAAAGTTCTTTGCTTTGAGTAGTGTTGCTCTAATGCACCTACATGTGCTAATTGCAACCATTTTGCGTACTCGTCCTCTTCCACACAACAAGCCAATATCCCTTGATCTGTCTGTTTGTACATGCTTCTTGCCATGATATGGTATTTCTGGGCTTTTACTACCTCTCTATCTTGAGTGTTTATGACTGGGTGATTAGTCCCGTAGGTCAGTTTGGCACTAATGGCTTAGCCCACTGAGGTACAACTTCCAGATTAAACAAGTAAGCATCAGGAAGGTCGTCTGATACTCCTTGTGGGGCTTCTCCAGATGTGAGCCTAGAGAGATGGTCTGCTCTCAAGTGAGTCTTCCCTTTTCTCACCACAACTTCAAAGTCGTATTCCATTAGTAGGAGAAACCATCTTACTAATCTACCTGTATTGCATGGCTTGTTTACCAAGTACAATAATGCCTAATGATCGGTAAAAAATTTAAACTTATTTGCAAGCAAATAGTGTCTAAACTTTTTAACTGCATATACCATGCCTAATCCCTCTCGTTCAGTGGTTGTATAGTTTTGTTCAGCTGCATTCAATTGTCTACTGGCATAGGCAACTGGAAGATCCATATTACCTTCACCTATAGGTTGTGCAAGCACACATCCAATAGCATAATTGGATGCGTCCATGTGAACATGAAATGGCTTATTCCAATCTAGTGTGGTCAAGATTGGTGCTGAACACAATCTTCTTTTGAGCTCATTGAAGGAGTCCTCACACTCATTAGTCCACTCAAAGTTGGTCAAAAGTCCATACAGAGGCTTGGCAATGATGGCGTACATGTGTATGAAGCGTTGGTAATAGCCACAATGCCCCATGAAAGATTGTACTTCCTTGACATTCTTTGGCCTAGGTAACTCGGCTATGGCTCTTACTTTCTCTTCATCGATGGATATGCCATTCTTTGACACTATGTGTCCTAGAATCTTGCCTTGCCTGACCATGAAAACACACTTTTTTGGGTTTAGGCAGACTTGATACTCTCTACACTTGTCAAAGATTTGTCTGAGTTCAGGTATATGTGTCTGTCTAATGTTGGAATGAGCGCAGAGATCATCAACATAGACCTCCAAATTCTTCCTCAAGAACTCTTTAAACACATGACACATCAATCTTTGGAAGGTTGCAGGAGCATTGGTAAGCCCAAATGGCATTACTCTAAAAGCAAATATGCCCCATTCTGTGGCAAAAGTTGTCTTATGCTGATCTTCTGGAGCTATGGCTACTTGATTGTAGCCCGAAAATCCATCAAGGAAGCTGTACACTTCCTTGCCTGCTACTCTTTCTAAGAGATGTTCTGTGATAGGAAGCGGATAGTTATCTCGAATTGTGGCTGCATTGACCTTTTTCAAGTTAATGCACACACGTAGCTTTCCATTCTTCTTGGGCACCACTACAATGGGGGATACCCACTCAGTGTGCTCAATTTCATAGATGAATCCAGCTTCTACCAGTCTATCTATCTCCTCTTTGATCTTAGCAGCATAGTTATCATTATATGTGTATGGCTTTTGCTTAGAGGGTTTCGCATCTGAGGTCATGGGAATTGTGTGTGAGCATATGTCTGGGTCAACACCCTTCAAATCCTTGTAGCTCCAAGCGAATACATCTCTGTATTCTCTTAGCAAGGCTATCAATTCGCGCTCTTCTTCTTTCGTCAGGTCATGTCCTATATAAGTACATCTCTCCTCTCCTTCTTCTAGGGCTACCACTATTTTCTTGGTGATTTCTTTGTTATCATAGGCCTCTCCTGATTGTGCCTCTCGTTTAGGCATTCTGATCATGACTCTCCTGTCATCCATCTCATACTTTGTTTCTTTGTTATCATAGGCCTCTCCTGATTGTGCCTCTCGTTTAGGCATTCTGATCATGACTCTCGTGTCATCCGGGACCTCAAACAAAGATTCTTCCTCTTCTGGTGTGACTTCTCTCTTCTTTCTTTTCTTTCCTTCTTCCTTAGGGGTCACATGTGTGGCTAGCCTTACATCATTTGTAAGCTCTCCGTGCCTCTGGGGTTGAAATTCTATTTCATAGAAGTATTCTTTATCTGATGCAAAAGATGGGTCCATAATGATTGACTCTAGATCGGAGTCACTTGCATCCTCAAATGCATCAAGGCTAGGTTCACATTCTTCTAAAACTGCATCTCCCATGATTGGCTCTATGGAGAAAACTGAAATGTCATAGCCATCCTCATCACAGTGGGGTGTCCATTGTTCTTCATTGATGGCTACATCCATGGTTGCTAAAATTTCTGCCCAGCCGTGGGGTTGAAATTTTTTGTAAGGGAACACTATAGGTGCATAGGCTGGGTCTTGAATTGATCTGTGTGTCTCTTTCACACCTACGTCTCTGGCTTTTTCTCTCTTCTCCTCTTCTACTGCCACTTTACACATCCATAAGTGAGTGTCTTCATGCATCCATGAGGATCCTGATCCTATGGAGTGCACAGACTCCGTGTCATCCTTGGCTCTATGGATAGGATTCCATTGGATAGGAGGGACATCTCTATGAGAGTAATCTTTGAGATTAACCTTGGTCGTGACACCTAGGTGTTGCAAATACAAGGAATTGGTTCCCCAATCCTATACTACTTGCAACTGTTGAAGTAATTCAATGGCGATTGAATCGTCTCTTGGTCTAAGGGAAAGCACGTTGAACCGTGCTTATACTAGATCTACGTCACTCGAAATAGGTCCACTCTTGTTGCTTTAAGTTACTCAATCGCACTTAAATGTATCCTAAACTTCCCCTTGCATATGCACCCTCATTCCAACTAATTCCCGTTTCCCATTCTCTTTCCTACCCTCAACTCTTTCTTCTCACTCACCCATGTACGCTTGCACCCATATACACTCACACTCGCAACCTTACATGTACTCACACGCACATGTGCATTCACACTCTCTTCTCACTCTCGTACCCAAACTGCCCACCGGCATATCTCAACCACACTCCCACTCTTTTTCTATATCGAATCTCACCCTACTCTACTCTCTCACAGCATCACACATACAACCTCACATCCGAACCCACACTTCTTCCCTGCTCATGTTCCTCCACCCCATTTTCCTTCTCATATACCCATTTTTTTTTTTTTAAGATAGAATTCTCCTCCTTGTACCATAATCAAGGTAGGAAAATAGTCAGATACAAAATAATTTACATTCGTGAGTTCCATCACGTGCCGTGAGAACAGCAATCATTGCAAATAGCTATTATAGCACAACAACCGGTCTTAACTTGTATCTATGATTACGCAGGGGAAAGAAAATATCCCTTGTTCGCTGGATGCAAAACCTGCAGACCTTTTTGACTACTCCTTAGACCTCTTGAGGCTATTTGGACATTATTACGGAATGTCGTATGACTTAGAGTCAACTTGATACATGGGTGTTACACGTCAATCCAACTATGGGAGAACCTTGCAACTATGAACAACTTTACATCAATAGGGAAAACAAAATATGGCACGAACTCCACCACGCGTCCACATACTTATTGCTCCAGCATCAACAGAGATAAATGATACAAGCTGCATGAATAACATCTTCCGGTTAATGTGCCAAAAAAAACTACAAACACACACCGTTCTTTTATCCTACAATACAAAATCTACTTTCATCCTACCACTACCATATAATTCAGTTACCAGGAGCTTGAGATGAATGCTGCACTTCCATCCTCCAGCAGCTTGAAGATAGGCGAAGTCCATGAGATAGATAGTTCGAGGACGTGACATGGAATACAATGTTGCAATGAACAAAACAATGCCTGCGCAAGCCAAAATGCTGAAAAATCCAAACTAGAATGCCTTCCATAGCTGACCGAAATCTTGCTCAGAATGTGCCCCCAGCTCCATGTGTAGAGAGTCTCAAAGCCGCTGCCTAAGTCTGACAGAGAAGTTCATAGACCCATTACGCATGATCTCCATAGACAAAAGAGCCTGCTTCCCCACCATTGCAGTAGACACAGAATTACATGGCGAAGCCTTGCAGTTCTTTCGAAGGTAAAATGACACTGCCATTCTAGAAGCATTCCACCAAACGCCATGCACATAAGCGTAGGAACTAAGAATGTTGGAACAGCACAAATCCCAACACTGTAAAAGCAATACAGACACCGCTCCTTTTCTACTTCAAAGGAAAGCCTTTCGAAGAAAGCTACAAGTCCAAGTTCTTATGACGATGGACACCGCGAGACTCAACTGCAGCTCTGCTACCACGTGTTGGATTTGGCGCTGCCGTACTGGTGGTAAGCACGGTGAGCCATGGAAATTCTCACGCATGGTCCGCAAGTAGACGCCACACAGAGAAAAAATAGAAGAGAGTGAGAGGACGCTCCCCTGCTGAGACAAGGACACTGTGAGATAAGGTGGAGAGAGAATCGTTTCTCTACGTGGCATATGCACAAAAATGACGATGAAATGTGCCTTTTGCAAGAATATTGTAACCAATTCTTTGGAGTGATGATCTGTTCCCGTCCAATGGAAATCATACATAGTTCCACTCATACTGCTCTTGATCCATGCATCCACAATTGATTGGACCTTAATACTACCAACTATCAACTCTTCCTTGCGAAATACCTATATTCAAACAAATACTTTCCAAAATGGAGCATGTTAGTGCATAAAGATTGCAAACGTTTCAGCTAACATACTTCCCTCTTCTTATTTGCGAAGTCGTCCCCGACGAGCCAAATATGTTCCTGCACTCAAATCATCCAACATGTGCTCATCACTCAATCAAATACAAATCTTTACCTTGTATGCCTATTCTCTTCTTCCTCGATGTAGCACCTACAATCGCCCTCATACAATCCTCGATCAATACCAAAATCCAATCATTCCACTTACCATCTTTGTCCATCCTTTCACATCTTCATCGACATATCCACCTCTCTACAACTTCATCAAAACATTAGAACCTTTTTCATCAAATCACAATATGTACAACCAAAATGAAAAGACAATCATATTCTCATCCACATCACACATATATACTCAACACACACATCATGATCCCATATCACACATGCATTCTCGTCACGCACAACACACATGCAAGCAGAAGACATGTCCACATTCCCTCTCGTCACTCTTCTAGACTGTTAGTTCAACACGTCACAAATCTCTGTTCCACATGCATACTCAACACACTTTCCACACACACCATATATAATCAAAACCATTCCCCACTTTTATTTTTGATACTCTTCTTGGCCATACGATCGCTTTCCTGATTTCTTTTTCTCGTTTCTAGCTGAGTTCTCTCGCCGATTGTTCATTCCCCTTCCCACCTAGGGTTTCCACTACCCGCTTTTCTTTTCATCGACTCTTTGTTCTTTTTCCGCTTTTCAACTAAATTCTATGCTAGGTCACCACCACCTCTCCTAAATTGATGGACACACGACAAAGACCACTCAAGCCTAACACGAGCTCACTCTAACAAGATCACTCACCGACGCGATTCCGAACTTCACAAGTCGTTGCACCACCTAAGAGCCAAGTTGAACACTTCTCTAAGGTTTACAGACGAACAATGCAACTAGCACGATTGGATTCCTCAAGTTTGACATGTTTCATCGGGAGCCCACACATAACCCAAATCCCCACAACACAAACACATATATTCCCATCCGAGCGTCATGCTCTCTCACCTCTCTTCTGTCCCCCCTCGAGCGAGGAATTCTTCTCATTCATTTTTTCCACATTTTTTCTTTTTTTTTTCATCATTTTTTTTTTCACATATTTACTCACACTTGCCGGCCTACGCCGAAGCTGGATGCGACTCGTGGACTCGACCACCCGATCGATTTTGTTCCACCCATCTACCAACCCAACGCAGCGCACGACACACAGACAGCTAGCCCTATGCGAAACCGACGTCGGTTCGTGGCTTTGACCACCCGGCCAAAGTGGGTCCACCCACCTATCGGCCCACATAGGCGCGTAGCCACACTCACATGACACACATACATAAACATATATTTTTTTATTTTCTTTTCATTCCCACATCTCGAGAATTAGGAGACAAAAGAAAGGACTTTTTCCCAACCCAACCAATCACGACACACACACATATATCCCCTCGTGGACATCCCAATGAGACATATCTCCTCTCTGCCGCCACTCAAGCCAAAATCCAGCCACTAATGCCATGGTCAACCCGTCCTCGCAAAACCCGCACATACTAACCACTTTGTCGACCTGAAACCTCAAAAAGTGTCACTTTAGTTCCTAAGTGTACAACACACTTGGTCCATCCGTCCTCACATCTCTGACTCGTAATCCGCAAAGCAAACCCTAATCAAACTCAAGCTGTCCTCACCCACATCCATTGCCTCATCTATTTTTTTTTCATCTCCAACCTCTGCCTCGCAGAGATTCCACCTGACCTGATAGATGACCTTGAACATTACCATTAGCCATTGGGCCTCTCAGTGCCTCAAGCCTCGCCGCTAAGTCCCTTAATCCTTGTTTGTTGTGCTCAATATCACTCTGATATTGGAACAGGTCACAATCGATGCCTCGGAACCGATTCCATATTTGCTCCATTTCTTTATCCTCTCTCACCCTCTTTGCAGATCCGAGGGGAATATCCTCCCTCTTCTCAACTCGAACGGTCAACTTCTCGACTTCCTCTCTAATCGATCTTTCCTCCCAAATCCTACTCATATTTTCTTCATCCAGGTCATATACCTTCTTCGACAATTCATTCTTCGTCCTTTCTAACTCTGTTCCGAACGCATCCAACCTATCCAACACCGCTTTCAGCTCTTCCTCCATTTTCCTCGCTCTCGGATCCTCCACCTGTCCTCGCGTCTCGTCATCTTTCCGATTCATCCACCTACCGAGCTTGCTACTCAGCTTTGCATTCTCTTTCTCTACTCGTCTCACTTTCTCATCACTCTCTGCTTGGGCACTTTTCATTCTTTCTAACTCGAGGTGGAACTCGTCACATGCCTTACCCGCTTGATCACTGTATCTATGGATTATGCTTTGTACCTTCTCGATTTCATGCTCCATTCCTTCGACTCTCCTCATTAGGTCATCCTCGTCTCTTAAGGGCTCTTCTTCGATCGCAACTTCAAAGCAATTGGCTACCATCAAGCCGGATCTCAAGTCCAAGACCACGTTTTCACTCTCAGGTCTCACAAGATCTTGCCTCCAGCTTTTGTTTACTCTTTTCCACTCCTTGTTTTCGCTTTTCAACACTTGTACTTGCTTTTCCCAAGTTTCTAGGACCTCGGCCATTTTCTCTTGATTTTCCTCTAATTTCGCTATTTTGATCCTCTCGTTATCTCGCTCCACATGCAACCAATTGACTTGACATTCCAAGCTCTTCACAAGTTCTATCAAGTCTCGATCATGAGATCGAGTGTCCTTGCTTTCACTTGCTCTCGCAGTCTCCGTCGACGAAGTAACTCCACCTTTGTCAACTTCCACATACAAAGAGGATAAACTCCTATCGGATTGATTCGTTGCGACCTTTATGTCAGTCACCTCTTTTGAGCCACACACGTGCTCGCATAGTCTCTTTTTCCCATAGTCCTCACATGTGGGGACAAAATCCAACGGGGTGCATACACGAGGGCAATATTTGGCTATATGCCCAATCTGCTCGCAACACCAGCATCTCACATAATTTGATATCGGGCCAAATCGCCACCCTCGGTTCACATGATGTCTCATGGTCGGATGAGAATATATGCATCTCCTATTTCGTCCCGAATTCATTTGCCTCATGTTGGTCTTCTCAAAACCACAGGCTTGCCTTTGTTGAGCCATTTCTTCAATGAAGATCAAAGCAGATTTGGGATCGACTTGGCTGTGCCACACGATTGCGGCACCAAGCGAACTCGTAGCACTCTCTATGAGATGTGCTAAGCCAATTCCCGGCAAACGCACCAAAATGAATCGTCTCTTGGTCTAAGGGAAAGCACGTTGAACCGTGCTTATACTAGATCTACGTCACTCGAAATAGGTCCACTCTTGTTGCTTTAAGTTACTCAATCGCACTTAAATGTATCCTAAACTTCCCCTTGCATATGCACCCTCATTCCAACTAATTCCCGTTTCCCATTCTCTTTCCTACCCTCAACTCTGTCTTCTCACTCACCCATGTACGCTTGCACCCATATACACTCACACTCGCAACCTTACATGTACTCACACGCACATGTGCATTCACACTCTCTTCTCACTCTCGTACCCAAACTACCCACCGGCATATCTCAACCACACTCCCACTCTTTTTCTATATCCAATCTCACCCTACTCTACTCTCTCACAGCATCACACATACAACCTCACATCCGAACCCACACTTCTTCCATGCTCATGTTCCTCCACCCCATTTTCCTTCTCATATACCCATTTTTTTTTTTTTAAAGATAGAATTCTCCTCCCTGTACCATAATCAAGGTAGGCAAATAGTCAGATACAAAATAATTTACATTCGTGAGTTCCATCACGTGCCGTGAGAACAGCAATCATTGCAAATAGCTATTATAGCACAACAACCGGTCTTAACTTGTATCTATGATTACGCAGGGGAAAGAAAATATCCCTTGTTTGCTGGATGCGAAACCTGCAGACCTTTTTGACTACTCCTTAGACCTCTTGAGGCTATTTGGACATTATTACGGAATGTCGTATGACTTAGAGTCGACTTGATACATGGGTGTTACACGTCAATCCAACTATGGGAGAACCTTGCAACTATGAACAACTTTACATCAATAGGGAAAACAAAATATGGCACGAACTCCACCACGCGTCCACATACTTATTGCTCCAGCATCAACAGAGATAAATGATACAAGCTGCATGAATAACATCTTCCGGTTAATGTGCCAAAAAAAACTACAAACACACACCGTTCTTTTATCCTACAATACAAAATCTACTTTCATCCTACCACTACCATATAATTCAGTTACCAGGAGCTTGAGATGAATGCTGCACTTCCATCCTCCAGCAGCTTGAAGATAGGCGAAGTCCATGAGATAGATAGTTCGAGGACGTGACATGGAATACAATGTTGCAATGAACAAAACGATGCCTGCGCAAGCCAAAATGCTGAAAAATCCAAACTAGAATGCCTTCCATAGCTGACCGAAATCTTGCTCAGAATGTGCCCCCAGCTCCATGTGTAGAGAGTCTCAAAGCCGCTGCCTAAGTCTGACAGAGAAGTTCATAGACCCATTACGCATGATCTCCATAGACAAAAGAGCCTGCTTCCCCACCATTGCAGTAGACACAGAATTACATGGCGAAGCCTTGCAGTTCTTTCGAAGGTAAAATGACACTGCCATTCTAGAAGCATTCCACCAAACGCCATGCACATAAGCGTAGGAACTAAGAATGTTGGAACAGCACAAATCCCAACACTGTAAAAGCAATACAGACACCGCTCCTTTTCTACTTCAAAGGAAAGCCTTTCGAAGAAAGCTACAAGTCCAAGTTCTTATGACGATGGACACCGCGAGACTCAACTGCAGCTCTGCTACCACGTGTTGGATTTGGCGCTGCCGTACTGGTGGTAAGCACGGTGAGCCATGGAAATTCTCACGCATGGTCCGCAAGTAGACGCCACACAGAGAAAAAATAGAAGAGAGTGAGAGGACGCTCCCCTGCTGAGACAAGGACACTGTGAGATAAGGTGGAGAGAGAATCGTTTCTCTACGTGGCATATGCACAAAAATGACGATGAAATGTGCCTTTTGCAAGAATATTGTAACCAATTCTTTGGAGTGATGATCTGTTCCCGTCCAATGGAAATCATACATAGTTCCACTCATACTGCTCTTGATCCATGCATCCACAATTGATTGGACCTTAATACTACCAACTATCAACTCTTCCTTGCGAAATACCTATATTCAAACAAATACTTTCCAAAATGGAGCATGTTAGTGCATAAAGATTGCAAACTTTTCAGCTAACAGCGATGCACCGCACTACGACAATATGATCGGAGTAGAAACCGAGCTCCTGACGCCGCACACAGTACTCCGCACAGAGGCTGTAGAATACGCAGAAAACACAGTACACAGGGAGCACGAAGACAGACTTCTTAGGTCTTACAAATGCGGTCGAACTTACAGTCTGTGACTGACCACGCCACTATATGTTTTATTAAAGAACATATACAAAGAAGTGTCCGGTGGCTATTTGGCCTTTCACATGGACACTAACGGTAACAATCTCCCACTAAAGGCCAATATGGCCAGAGTAACTATGGGAGAAAAAAGAAAGAATGATAAAGAATACCTGAGTGTAAGTATACAAACTATACCTCCCACCTGATGGGCATGTTACACAGTATACAAGTGACTGCGTAAGATCAAGAATCAAGTAACCCCCATCAAGTGACAACAGTGTCGAAAGCTATCCTGTGGTAGAGCTTTAGTCAAAGCATCTACAGAATTATCTCGAGTGTGAACCTTCTCAAGAATAATGCTCTCAGTGGCTAAGCAATCTCTAATGAAGTGATACCTCACCTCAATGTGCTTGGTCTTTGCATGATAGACCAGATTCTTAGCCAAAGCAATGGCACTCTGACTATCACTAAGCAAGTGAGGTACATGCTGAGGCAAACCCATATCACAAGCAAGACGAGAAAGCCACAATGCTTCCTTACATGCCTCACTTGCTGCAACATACTCTGCTTCTGTGGTGGAAACAGCTGTACATTCTTGAAGACGAGATCTCCAAGAGATAGCACCTCCAACAAAATGAAAAATGTACCCTGATGTAGACTTACGATTGTCTACACAACCAGCATAGTCAGAATCTGTGTAACCAATAATGGATGCTTTCCCTCTACCTAAGCATAGACACTTGTCCTTAGTGCCACTCAGATATCTCAAAATCATTTTGACCACTTCCCAATGTTTCTTGCCAGGATTAGTCATATATCTGCTCACAACTCCCACTGCAAATGCAATGTCTGGTCTCGTAGCTACCATAGCATACATGAGACTACCAACAGCAGATTGATGGGGAATTTTGGTCATGAATTCCTTTTCCTCATCTGATTTGGGGCAGTCATCCTTGCTCAATTTCACATATGTGGGTAAAGGTGTACTCAATGCCTTTCCACCCTGCATATTGAATCGATGAAGTACTTTGGATATGTACTCACTTTGAGACAAGTATATGCATCTTTTACTCCTATCACGAGAATGCGCATGCCAAGAATATGTTTGGCATCCCCCAAATCCTTCATATCAAATGTCTGACTCAACTTCTTTTTGAGAATTGACAAATCATAAGAGGACTTCCCAGCAATCAACATATCATCGACGTAAAGTATCAAGCATATCAAGCTGCCATCGTAACATCTCTTTGTGTAGAGACAATGATCCGAGAATAGCCTTGGGACTTCATAAAAGCATCAAACTTTTGGTACCATTGTCTAGGAGACTGTTTAAGTCCATACAAGCTCTTCTTGAGCCTACAAACTAGACTTTCCTTGCCAAGAACTACATAACCCTCTGGTTGTTCCATATAGATCTCATCTGTAAGATCTCCATGCAAGAAAGCTTTTTTCACATCCATTTGGACTAGCTCTAAGTCCTCCATTGCAACGAATCCAAGCAACATGCGCAAAGTAGTCATCTTGACCACTGGAGAGAAGATTTCCTCAAAATCAACACCATGTTGTTGCTTAAAACCCTTTGCAACAAGTCGTGCTTTATATTTTGGAGAAGCACTATCTGATGTGAATTTCAGCTTATATACCCATTTACATGGTAAAGCTTTCCTGCCCTTTGGCAAAGGTACTAAGTCCCAAGTACCATTCTTGTGAATAGAATCCAACTCACTCTTCATGGCACGCTCCCACTTGACATGATCCTCTGTCTGCATAGCCTCTTTGTAGCAAGAGGGCTCACCGGCATCAGTTAGCATAACAAAATCTAACCCTGGAACATATCTATCAGGTGGATATGAGACACGTGCAGAACGTCTCAATGGTTGCTGAACAGGAACATGTGCAGACTGATCTGAATGGACATTCTCTTGAACATCCCTATGTGCAGCATTTTTATGCATGCTAACCGGAGGACTACTATCCTCAAACACCACTATTCTCACTTCAACCTCCTTAATCGGCTGTTTATGCATCTTAGACTCATTAAAAATGACATCACTACTAATCATTGACCGTGTTTTGCGATATCCAAATTGTCCTTCTCGACCATATCCAAGAAAAATGCATTTCTTTGACTTATGGTCCAACTTCTGTCTAAGATTCTTGGGTATATGAACATATGCTTCACACCCAAAAACTCGAAGATGATCATAATATGGTGGTTTCCCTGTCCATAACTCTTGTGCCACTTTCAGACCTTTAGCAGTACTAGGTGAAAGGTTAATCACATGAACTGCAGTCAATACTGCTTCTGCCCAAAAACCTTGTGAGAGGTTTGCATGATGCAACATAGAGACTACTCTATCTTGAATAGTTCTATTCATCCTCTCAGCTACACCATTCTGTACTGGGGTATAAGGAGCTGTAAACTCTCTACGAATCCCTCTACACTGACAAAAAAGGTTGAATTCATGTGAGGTATACTCACCCCCATTATCTGAACGTAAAGCCTTAAGCTTAGTTCCTTTTTTAGTCTCAACTGAAGCAAGCCATTTTCTGAAAGTAGGGAATACATCATCCTTCGATTTGATAGGATATACCCAGACTTTTCTAGTAGCATCATCTATGAAAGTGACAAAGTAAAGAGAACCACCTAAGGACCTAGTGGGCATAGGACCACACACATCTGTATGAACAAGATCTAAAGGCTGAATTGAAGAGTCAATGTGCGTTTTATGCACATTTCTGGTTTGCTTTCCATATTGACAATGCTCACAAAATGAAAAATCAGAGAAAGATAACACAGGTAAGTAGCCAGAACGAGAAAGATTTTCCATTCCACTACGAGATATATGCCCCAAACGACCATGCCAAATACAAGCCATAGGCTGTTCAGTAACAGCTAACAAGTGTTCTTTCTGTGATACAAATAAAGGGTAAAGTGAGCCAACTTTCCTTCCTTTTGCAATAACCATATTGCCCTTTGATATACGAAAGGACTGAGCATAGAAGACCACCTTGTAACCAAGGTCATCAAGTTGACCAACTGACATCAAACTGCGTGATAACTGAGGTACATGGCGTACATTATGCATAGTAAATTTTGAACCGTCAATGAACTGCACAACCACATCTCCAATCCCCACAACATCACACTGGTAAGAGTCACCAAGTCTCACGGTACCAAGAGACTTTGCTGCATAATTAGAGAACCATTCTCTATGTGGTGTCAGATGGAAAGAAGCACCAGAATCTAGCAGCCAGGTGTGGGAAAGAGAATCATCCATAAGTGCCTCAGATGGCACAGTACTATCAAGTGTCAACACATCAGCATCATTAGAAATAGCATTAATTTCTTCAATCTTCACAGTCGAAGTAGATGGTGCAGGTAACTGTTTAACATGCCCATCAACATTCTTTCCTTTACCTTCAGCATTCTTTAATGCATAACAATCTTTCTTCATGTGTCCTTTCTTATGACAATAATGGCATTCAATATCCCTCTTCCTTGATTTACTTCTGCTCTTATTCCGTTGACCATTCTTTTCCTTGTTCTTGCTCCTGCCACTTTGTTGATTCTTTCCTTGGTAAGAATCACGAATATGCATCTCCACTCTGAGTGCCAACCATAGATTTTCTACGAATCTCCTCACTCAAGAGTGCTCCACATATGTCATCATAGACGAGTTTACCACCTGGTGCACTATTGCTAATAGCTGTGCAAAATGTATCCCATGATGATGGCAGGGTACATAACAGCAATACTGCTTTCATTTCATTGTCCATATCCATTTTCTGAGCCTGTAACTGGGAGAATATGGCATCAAACTCATTTAGATGAGCAGCAACACTATCTGTGTCCTTCATACGAAGGTCGTATAATTTTCTCATCAGATATACTTTATTTGATGCCGTCTCTTTTTCATATGTATTGCATAACTTCTTCCAAAGCTCCTCTGCACTTTCACAGTCTAATACTGTAAAGTAAACATTATCTGCCAGGTGCAAGCGAATGGTAGACCTGGCCATTTCATCTAGCTCATCCCAATCATCTTCATCCATGTCAGCAAGCTTCTTTGAAATCCCATTTACTAGCTTCCATTGCCTTCTTTGAATCAGCACATCTTTAATCTGATTCTTCCATAGAGCAAAGTTTGTGCCATCAAATTTTCGGATCTCAAAATGGTCTTTGCCCTGCAAGTTATAGCTCCTCCTCAGAACGCTAGCACTAGACCCTGATCCACCGGATGTTCCTGAGACCTCTGATGCCATGATCGTAGAGAACTGAATAGAATGATAATGGAGCTAGAAGAGTCCAAACACCAACAAATAAGTGTATCAAAGAGTAAATCGACCACTATATAGTTGACTAAACCAGAAATCTGGAAAAATTTTGCCAGAGTATCCTCTGCAAAATTAGCATATGACCAGTGTCAAAGTATCATAAAACTGCAAGTACTGACATGTCTACCTGCATAGTGAATCACTGACTCCACTGCATATAATCAGTTACCCAATAGAAGCCAACTAGGCTTATCGAGCACCTATGAACAACTATCATACATCTCCTATGGCGAGGCTGGGTAAGTCTTCCACCTGCATCACCGAAGAGACCCCGACATCTGGGTGTCTCCCAGTTAAGAAAACCTCACCACGACCCTCTTTATCAAATGTAAAAGGCTTTATGCAAAGAACATAACCGCTATATCAATGCCCACATGGACGTACATAAGCGGTATCCACAGAAGCGTACATGGTGTGTATGTGCTCAATATATGCAGTAAAATGACACTAAAAGGCTGAATACACAGCCCAAAAACTATCCAATAACACCTGCAAGTGTCTGTCAACTATGATGTTTTAGGCTTTAAAAACCTGCATAAATTTGCAGCGACTGCTCCCACCAAAACTGAAAACGCCTCGAGAAACCTGTAGTTTTACGAGTGTGACTGAAAATACAGCCCCAAAGGTTGATATTTATTGTTTGAGAAGTACAAGGAACACTCTTCTTGATGTTCTTGGACCTGTGTGAAGAGAACTACGTGCGAAAGTACTTCGAAATGGCTCCAAAAACACCCCAAAATTGCTTCAGAAATAGGCTTTAAAAGCAAAAATGAAGCTTTGAGGGACCAAAACTTGTTCAAGGTAATGTCAACCTAGTCTTTCCCCTTCTTCAAACACCACAAGAGTGTAGCTTAGTGGCAAGAGATTGCCACGGTTAAGCGAGCTCTGGGGGGAACAGTACTGGGATGGGTGACCTCCCAGGAAGTATCGGGAACCTCTATATTCCTTGATCGTTGAGGTCCTCCCTCGCGCGCAGCCAACGGCGCCAACGGTGACTTCGGCGACTCGGATGACAAGGTATGCCTTGGTCGCCGCCTTAGTCGTAAGCCTTGGAGAAAGCTGATGGCGATGCACCGCACTGCACTCTCCTTCTCGAGAGCTCCACGACGATATGCTCGGAGTAGAAATCGAGCTCCTGACGCCGCACACAGTACTCCACACAGAGGTTGTAGAATACGCAGAAAACATAGTACACAGGGAGCACGAAGACAGACTTCTTAGGTCTTACAAATGCGGTCGAACTTACAGTCTGTGACTGACCACGCCACTATATGTTTTATTAAAGAACATATACAAAGAAGTGTCCGGTGGCTATTTGGCCTTTCACATGGACACTAACGGTAACAACTGTCGCATAAATGGTCTTCCCAAAATCATCTCATAGGCATGGTTCTTGCTAAAATCACAGATAGCAAACGTGTGCTCAAATTCTACACCACATGTAGTGAGAGTTATTCCTTGAAGTAGTCCTAAAGGCCTCTCTATGTGACCATCAGCCATTTGCAATTTCATCCTCGTGGGCCTGAGTGCTGGCTTGCCCCATCGCTTCCATAGGGAAGTGGTAGCAATAGCAACTCCTGCACCTGAGTCTAGAATTGCCTTGGTTGTGTACCCCTGATGGGTAATGGGAAGATAGGTGTTTCCTTCTTCACCTTCACTCATATCTCCTATCTTGTCTAGAGGAATTTCTGGCACTGTCCTATGAGAACCTACCTGGGAACGAGGTTTTTCTATCTCTGGTACTTGTTTGGCTACATGTTTCCATAACTCTGGCCTAACTTTGAGTAGCTCTTCTAAAGTGAGGTTGCACTGCACTTTAGTGTTTTTCACTACCTCCGTGTTCCTAGGTATGACTGAGTCTTCGTTTCTTACCATGACTGTGGGTGCTCTCATACAAGTCGACTTGGCTTCTCATGGGCCTGTGAAGTGGGGTAATTCATGTAAAGAATTAGACTCAAAGTCTAATCTCTCTTGAGACTGGGTGCTCTCCTGCTCTCCATAAATGGAGGGAATATCTTGTGGGAATTGATCATGCGTGTCATCCACAAGTTCAATGGGAGGAGGGACTTCACTTTCTTTAACCCATTTGTCTTCTTGAATCTCTCGTAGGAATTCTGGTGTGTACCTATTCATAGAAGAGGAGGTGTCTGGTTCAATGGAATTGGGCACAAAAGCTTCCTGTGGGGGAAGGCTTATTCTTTTGCTTGCCTCATCTCTTCCTTGATTTTTTTCTTCCTTGGCAGATCTTGCAATTATGCTCTCTAACTTCTCTAGGAGTCCATCCAAGTGCAATTGTGTCTTAGCGGAGCCAGAGTAGTTGAAGAGACGACTGGCTTCAAACATGGTCTGAGCCAATGCGACCATTTTCGCGCAAAGCTTGGTTCTTTCTATCTCTAGGTCAGCTCTGGGGTAGCACTTGTCATGCTCCGTCACATTTGGCCCTTCTTGGATTCTGGCCTGATATGCCTTAAGCATCATGTCTATGTCTTCAAGAGTGGGGTCAGCTAATACTGATCCTCCTCTAGGGGTTGGTGGGATGGTCTGAGGTAGGGGGACAGATGGTGGGTTAGATGGTGATGGAAATGAGGATGGTGGTGGTATGTGAGAGTTTGTTTGAGAGGTGAGTTCAACAATTTTGGCTTTTGTTTCTCTTATGCTTTCTTCTAAGTCACTCATCTTTTTAGACCATTGTCTTTTCATTCTCTCTCGGCTATCCCTCCAGGCTCTCGATCGTTTCTTGGCTATGCTCTTGGTTTCACTAACCTCTGCACTCTTCTCTTGACCCATTCCAGGATTCTGTTGCAAAGTCTGGGCTCTAGTGACCACTTGCACTGGTGCAGTGGAAGTGACACTTCCTGTTCAGTCTACAACTAAGCCAATAACGTTAATTGCAGTTATTTTTGGCATATTATTGGGATTCTTTGGGCAATCTCGTAAGAGATGCTCCTTCCCACAATCTTGACAAAAGCCTTGTATTTTAGCTACTTTCTCAGCAAGTTCCTCAATTGATGTGGATTGTGAGGAAGAGAGGCTAGAAGCACTATCAGAATCTTTGTAGATTTTTGAAAGCTCTAGTTCCTCCCCTAGGTTATCCTCGATGTCGATGCACATGCGTACACACTCTTCTATGGTCCTAGGGTCCTTCAAGTACACATATGACCTCAATTTGGTACTTAGCAATCCATCCAAGAATAAAGCCATTTGTTTGGCTGGTGTTGGTAACTCAAGAACAGGGCATCTCTCAAGATATTGCCTAAATCTTCTTCCTGCAAGTCTCACGGTCTCTCGAGGGGTCTGCTTGAAGCTATGTATCAATGAGGAAGTATTATGCCTTATGCCACTTTTAGAGAATTCAGTGATGAAAGCCGCCTCTAAGAGTTGGTCTATGCTCCTGAACTGTCTCTCATTCAATGGTTGAAACCACGTAAGGGCTGTGTTCCTCAGGGTTAGACCAAAGGCATTATACTGCATGAATAGGTCTTCAACTTGTTCAGCTCTCAAAACTTGCCTAAACTCAGCCACATGATCATACGGGTCTCCTGTGCCATCGAAGTAGTTCTTCATGGACTTAACAAGCTGTGTAGGTCTCAAGGTTCTCGTGTGTTCCCTAGGCCTTGGCAGAGGGAAATCATCAGCATTCCTTTAGTTCCTTGGGGCTCTAAGTCCCTCAGGTTCCACTCTATTTGCTTCCGTTCTCGTCCTTTCTCTTCCCACTGGGTTGGCAAAGCTTACCTCCGGTCTATCCCTATGTTTGTCTCTTTGAGCTCCGTGAGCTTGGGATGTTCCAGCTCCTGGGTGACCAAAGGACACATTCGATCTTGGTTGGGGGAAAATAAATTCACCTTTCCAAGTGTAAGCATGTCTATCATTTTCTGTAACCACAAAGATCCTCTCTGAAGCGTGATCTAAGTAGGTCACTCTGCTTGGGCTATCAGGATCTTTGAACTCATATATCATGATTGTTCCTACCTCATTCAGCTGATCAGATCTATACCTCCAAAAGGCTTCATCAGTCTCTCAGTTCAGGAGTAGATCTATGCTCTTATCGTCTTGGGGAATCCACTCTGGTGTGATAATCCTAGTGAGAACAGATTTGCCTCGGGGGGGTTCTAGGTTCTACACCCATGTTTCCTTGCTCCAGGTCACCTAAGTCCGCTTGTGGGATCACACTCCCAAATTCATCTGTCCTATCTGGATGACTCGTGACTACATATATTGTCCCTTCTTTGTCCAAGTATGCTCCATTTTCAAACTTGACAACTGGGTGCTCTAGTCCAATGGATTGGTCAGGGTTTTTGATCTGGACCATAGATCTTCCTAAGCCGTCCTCATAGATGCTAGCACCTAATCGGTTGGTCCTAAGGTATTCCAGCTGCATCTTGTAGGGGCCTTCTACCCTATGTAAGTATGGCACACCTGAGCTTCCTGTAGGTCTCTCCATACCGTGGGACATCTCAGACTCGCTAGTCTCAGAGCTAGGGTAATACGAATGATGGCTCAACTGCTGGGCCCAAGACCTAGCAGTATGATTAACACTAGCCTCTGAAGATCTAAGACTTTGTCTATCTCTCCCTAGGTGTCATCCTGATCTAAGGTTTTTAATTGCCCTTAAGGTGTCACTTCTTGTCCATTTACTCTTCGTCGCAAGGAACACTTGAATTTTATCGTACTTTGAGTGTGGTCGCTCAATTTAAGTTCTTTTCCCTTAGGTTGTTTCGCAATTGTAATCTCCTAACACTTGCACTTGAGTGATTAGAGTTCTTGAACTTGGTCGTTCTTAACGTGTCCTTAATTAATCAAGACCTCTATCCGTACTTAGCCTATGCTAGGGATTGACAGAGGGGGTTGAGAATTTCCAACCTTAAGTTTCTTCCCTTGGTTGCCCTTGTATGCCCAGGAAGCATGTTCCCAAGCTCGCACTTACTCTTGCTTCAAGTACCCTTTGATGCTCTCAAAGAACCTGAAAAAGTCCTTAATTAGCTCAAGAATTGAATTCAGTTGACAGACAGATCACTTTCATGCATGTAATTCATAGACCCAATTGCCTTTTGCCTCTATGGAAAACAATCCCAAGGGAAACTTAGTTTTCCTACCCCGGGATATGGTCACTTCAAATTACCCTATCTAATAATCTTGACATTAATTCTAGCATAACCAGTGGAAGTTTTGGTTGTACTCCCCACGAGCTTTCCAACAAAACAAAAATCACCGCAATCGGATTTCGTATGAGGAAGTTATGTCCGCTCAGGGTTTTGGGGCTAAAATAGGATTTAAAACAAGTTAGCTGGTAGACAGGACTTCTCAAAATGCTCTGGGTATAGGCCTCACAATGCTCTACTAACCCTTAAAAGTTCCCCACAATTTGCCAAAAAATTAGACCACTATTTTTTACCCTAAAAAATTTGGCCAAATTTGCCCGTCAATCGCGTTCGCAAGCTCTGTCAATCGCGATTGATAGGTCAATCGCGATCGATGTGTCGGTCGCGATTGACAGGTCCGTCGTGGCTGTCAGTCGCGATTGATAGGTCAATCGCGATTGACACGTGGCCGGGATTTTCAGTCGATCGTGGTCAAAAGGTCGTTGAATCTGTCGGTCGCGATTGATGAGTCGATCGCGATTGACAGGTCCGTCGCTAGGGTCTATCGGTCGTGGTCAAGCAATCATTGACTGGGTCGGTCGCGATTGACAGGTCCGTCGTGGCTGTCGGTCGTGATTGACTGGTCGATCGCGATTGATGGCTCGATCGCGATTGACACGTGTCACGCGTAGATTCAGTCGGTCGTGGTCAGTCGGTCGTTGACTCTGTCGGTCACGATTGATGAGTCGATCGCGATTGACAGGTCGGTCGGCAAGTGTCCGTCGTGGTTTGTCGATCGCGATTGACAGGTCGATCGCGATTGACAGAAAACTGAGGAATTTTAAAATTTCAAGCACACATTTAGGATGTCCTAGGCCTACACATCATGGTATACACTTTGTTTTGCAAAATGGTCAACTTTTTTGTCGGTCGCGATTGACAGAGGTCAACACCTCGAGACCTACACAGTCAAATTTTTTACTTGCTGAAGCTGGTGCAACTACTGGGGATGCTGATTCCTACAGAAAATCTCAAAAAACAGAGAAAATCACAAGCACACAAACGCTCTCTCGCTCTCTCTCACAAGTGAAATGAGGGAAATGGTATGGGTGGGGTGATATGACCAAAAACTGAAATTTTTCGCGATGATGGAGATGGATGTGAGAGATGGTGAGGATGATGATGGTGATGAGAAAAACAAAAGAAAATAGATAAAAGTGAAGAAAATACCTATGACTCCAACGCCTCAACTCTACGTCTTACCATGACACGCTCGTCCTCAAAGCTCGGTCCCCGGCAACGGCGCCAAAATTTGTTGTTGTAGTATGCCCTTGGGAGCCAAGACCCACACCACCTTGCATGGAAGCAAGAAGGAAGGCCCAAGAAAGACTCTCCTTTCATCCACCCCATCCTCCACCATGTTAAAGCCATTGGCCATCAGCCCGCAGCTATGCCACATGCTTGAAAATATGGAGCAATGGGAGTCAAGGATCCTAGTCACATATGTAAAATACAAGGTAATTGCAACACTCTACTTACACACATAGGAAATGCTAGCATGCACACACACCTCACTCTCACACTTTCCAATACTAAATACATATATGCACAAAGCCTTAAGAGAAAGGAGAGTTCTTCCATTGAAAGGATTTTACATGAGAGCACGACCAAAAGCTCTCTCATTACAAGAAATGAGCCTCTATATATAGGCTAGACACATTCCCCCATGTGCTCCTTTTGACTAGTCAAAAAGGAGCACAGATCTTGGGAAATATCTTTTCTAACAACCATATCTCCAAGAATACATGCGTGGGGATTTTTCTACACTTCTACAAAAAGTATGGGTATTTTTACATGCTTCCAAAAGCCTTACTTTAGGAGAAATATTAAAAAGTGTCTAAGAGGGAGTTTTCATGTGAAACTCTAAGAAGATACAAAAAGAGGGTTCCTATGCACAAATAAGATGTGTGCATACCCAATACTCAACAGATGGTTCCATTGCTAGGTACAAAGCAAGGTTGGTGGCGAAAGGCTCTCCCAAAGGTATGGGATAAATTATGATGAAACTTTCAACCCCATAGCCAAGATGAATGAGAGGTTAGTGGATTATTTATCAAGTTGTGGATACAAAGAAAGTGATTTCGATCCATCACTTTATATGAAGAAGCAAGGAGACAAGACGGTATACATATGCATCTATGTGGACGATTTGATCATCGCAAGAAGTGATATTGCAAGTATTAAAGATATCAAATCAAAGCTAGGAAAGGAGCTCAAGATTTCTGATCTTGGAACATTAAAGTACTTCTTGGGAATAGAGGTAATCTATGCACACAATGGCATCTTCTTGATTCAAAGAAAATACTTGTTGGATGTGCTATACAGGTTTGGTATGAGTGGTTGTAAGCCACTTTCTCAGCCCATGGAGCCCAATACAAAGTTGGTTGCAGGTCAAGGAGAGGCTATACAAGATATTACACTATATATAAGCATAATTGGTTCATTAATTTATGCTACATTCACTAGACCTGATCTTGCATATGTAGTATGTGTTCTCTCTCAATTTTTGCATGCACCCACTCATGATCTTCTTATGGTAGCAATAAAGGTGCTTATATACATCAAGCACACCATCAACCAAGGTCTATTTTACTAATATGATGCTGATCTAAGTGTGAAAGGATATAGTGATGCTAATTGGGCAGGTAGCAATGATGATTGAAGGAGTACATCGGGTTATGTTTTCATGATAGGGTACAAAAGTGATCTCTTGGATCTCTAAGAAGCAACCCACTTTTGCTCTTTCATCCACACAGGCTGAGTATAGAGTTTTATTATTGGCTACATGTGAGCTATTATGGTTTAAGAAGCTACTTAAGGACTTGGAAGTAGAAGTGGAGGAGTTTCCTCTTTATGGAGAAAACATTTCAAGCATCGACCTAGCTAACAATCCCATGTTTCATGCAAGGAGCAAGCACATAGAGGTTCATTACCACTTCATTAGAGAAAAGGTGATGGAAAAGGAGCTAGATATAAGGTATGCCAACACTCAAATGCAGGTTGCAGACATGATGACAAAGTTTCTTGAAGGTACAAAGCTTGGAGGATTCAAGGAAGCAATTAACATAAGAGACATAGGCTAAAGCAATGAAAGAAAAAGACTTGAGCTTGAGGGGGAGTGTTGAAAGTTTTTGAAGTTCAAGAGTGTGGGAACATGCCTCAAATTGAACCTTCCACATCATCCAAAATCAAAAGAGGTTGATTTCCATGAGTTGGAGGCATCAAATCATGCCCATAATGAAAAGAAGTTGATAAGAGAAGATTTAGCTCACCTCTTGATGTGATTGGACCTCACTTTTGACATGTATATGCTTTTGATTGGTTCAAGAGGTTAGTATGTGGGCTTTAAAACCTCTAATGAGTTGTATTATGACTTAGAGTCGTGGAAATACATGCCCAAGCTACGCCCTTGCTTAAGCACACCCCTCACTAGCTATTCTCTGCATATTTTGCAGAGATTTCAATTTTTTCATATTCTTTCTCTCTAGATGATCTTGGCAGACCCCCTGTCTTGTAATTGTTGTTTCTCCTTCATCCCGAATCCATTTGCAATGATTTTTGTCTTGTTGGAAAGCTTATAAGTTTTACTTTTTTTGATATAAGTCGTAGATTCAGTGCCTACACATGTGCAGAGAGATGTCCAGAATAGTGTCTATCTAGTTAGCTCATACTCTGTGAAGAGATCAAGTTATCTATCTTGTTGCAGCTCGTCCAGGCATCATCCAGTGTCCAAATGGAGTGCTTCTACTCTCATTTGAAAGCTCTCAAAGTCTAGTTTAAGATTCCAAAGTTTCATTTTTAGCATCTACATGTACTCAGAGAAACTCAAAAAATACAGATCCTATGTTTGAAAATTGTCAGGATCCTAGGAGGGTTCATTTGCGTTTCTTGTACACATAGGAGTGTTTATCCTCCAAGACCATGAGTGACTACTACTCATGTAGTATGGAATTCAGAAAGTAACAAAGCAACCATTTTCTATACACTAAAACTAAGGCTCTTAAGTGGGCAAATCATCAAGCTATAGAAATTCTAGTCTTTTGGAAGGTATTACACTCATTACAAGATAAAGAAGTATGAAGGTAAGGATCAAAGGCTTTAGGTGGACCAAAAGCATCACACACCCAAAATAGGGCACCATCTCCACCCATTTTTGGCACGTCCAAAATTGGGTGACTCTCTAACCTTTTTTGGCATGTCTACCTTGGGTGACAGTATGACCTCTTGAAGTGGCACAGGATGAATGGTGAAATTTTTTGGACTTGTTAGTAAATGATTAAAGCGTAAATAAATGCATGGAAAGCCACTTCAAGGCTCTGATGATGTCAAAAGATCTAACTGAAGGACCTAAAAGTGGTGAACAATACCAAAATTAGTGCACTTCTACCACCCATCTCATTAGTTTGGTACGTGTGACAATAAAGGCTTGGATTCAACAAGGCCTCTTCACTTAGCCTTTGGATATATATAAGAAGAGGCTTGTCTCTCGTTTTCTTTATCTTATGTCTCTCTATTTGAGTTGGATTTCTTTCTCTTTGATATTTGTACACTCTACCTAGCTATCTCTTGGTTATTCTGTGCACTCTATTATGACTTTGCCCACTATGTGTCAAGGACACTATGTGGTGACTATATAGAGTGTTGGCTTTTCAATTCTATTGTAGTTAGCATGAAAATGTGATTGAGTAGTCTTGGCTAGTGTATCTTAGTTAGAGTGTGTTGCATTTCTCATGAAGAGAGTATTTTGTTGTTTCATATAGTTCTTGCTATTGATTTTTGTGTAGTCAAGTTCTAGCCTCTATAGTGGCTACTAGCCCATTTGTAATGCTCATTTGGATTGTTTTGAATTGCTATAATCATTTGGAATCTTAAGGAAATTGTGCATGTTCCATCCATGTTTTACTAACTTTTAACATTATTGTGAATTCACTGTCAAGTTGCATTCCTACACATAGATATGTCACAAGCTATACTTTCCTAAGGAAGAATCCCCCTTGAGTAGAAGGAGTACCAGAACTATGGCCCCATTTGCTTCTTCTACAATTTGGCATGCCCCATGGGACCCTTGGATGTTATGTGTAAGGTATCTATTATTGTAAGCAAGTATATTTTGTGATGTTTTTCTTGTGTTTTTGAGTCTTGAGAGTGCGTACATGACCATGATGCTCGAGCATATAGGCAGTCTCTTCGTGCACATAAGAGCCCCAAGAAGTCAACACAACCTTCATTCAGTCAACCTAACACTCCTTTACCTTTAAATCTCTCCACTGATTTACCCTCTACACCGCTTTCAAAAGAGAATCCTAGATGGATGCTTGATTTTGCTTCAAACACCTTAGAAGAAACTCAGGCACCAATGGAGGACCTTTGAAATCTACTATCTAGGTTAAATATTAAGCTCCCTAGCTTTAAAGATTTAGTACATGAAGATGTAGATGATCATGTAAGGAGGTTCATCTCCTTGGCCATGGATGTGGGCTACAACATTGGGGATATCATGCTAGTATTGTTCCCCTCTACCTTAGATAGACTTGTGGATAAATGGTACATCCAACATGAGAATGGGCACTTTGTCATCTTCAGAGGCCTTGAAGACTTCATTTTGTCAACTTTTTTGGCCAAGAAACTCTTTTGAGCGAGTCTCATATCAATTGAAAAACTTGAAGCTACAATGAGGGGAATCTTTTCATGAACTTTATACACATGCAAAAACACTCATTTCTCATTTGTCGCATGCTCAAGGAGGCTTTTTAGTCAAAAAGTGTATAAAGACGGCTCAAGGTCTTCTCAACAGAAGATTAGAGAATCACTGGGATAGAATTTCACATTGAATGTCTTTTTGGTATTCTTGAATAGAGGAGTCTAGAGTGCAGTTTGAGGTGAGATTCAAGAAAATAATGCCACAAGTCTAGACCCAATTGAGCAACTTGGGAGGGAACTAGAAGTGGTGAAGATGCAATGGAAGCATAAAGAGGAAAAGGTTACTTTGCCACCACATTACAATGATGATTTGGTAGTGCAAATTCAAAGTGAAGTGGAGGAGTTGCAGACTACTCAAGGTATCCACAGACAGATTTGATGCACCACATGCAACAATAGTGGTCACTCCAACATGAACAAACCTAATCGAGTAAACTCCAATTTTGTGGCAAATGTGGCCATGAGGTGCATGAGTATTACTACCTCAAAGAAGCTCAAAAGAGAGGTAATACCCAAGTTCTTGACACATTTTACACTAGTACTTCAAACATGCACAGCAAAGATGAAAATTGTGTGAGTCGACCTAGATATACTAGACCTCTAATGTGTTATCACTATGGAGAATATGCTCATGTGTAAAAAAAATCCTCTTTGCATGAGGGCACAACTCCCTATCGACATTTCCCTGATGCCAAGGATCATTACACGAGATTTTCCTTGCAACTACCCCACTCTGATCCATATGATTGTGGTTTCTCTAAGAGAGGAAGGTATCGATCCACAATCCTTAATGTTTCATCATCTATAGTACCAATGATGTCTAGATCTAGGCAAATGATGAAAACCCATATAGAAGATCAACAGGAAGCCAATGAAGAAGAAGAGGGCAAGAAGGATGATTTGGAGGATCTAGTGGCCATTGAAGAAGCCTATGATAGGGTGAGGACTTCAATAAAGGAGCAACATACTTGCCCCCAGGAAATACATAGGAGGTGAATATTAAAGGGAATTTACCACAAGGTTAGTTTATTCCAACTCATAAAGATGAATGCAAAGGTGAGAAATGATTTACTAAAAGTCATACAATCTACCTAGCTAGGATATTCCTCTACATTTTCATGGATGAATTTTTAGTATTCTCAGGTATAGATAGAAGAGTAGTGTTGCAAGATTTTCATTAACATTTGGAAGATCTGAAGGAAAACTTTGAGCACTATCTCAAGACAGGTTTGAATTTGAACCCTAATAAATGTCAGTTTTTTGTCACCAAAGGCACTCTTCTTGGCCACATAGTTTCGACCAATGGGGAAAATGGTTGATCACACTAAAGTAGCTACCATTCTTTCCATGCCCATTCCATGGATTCTTGGTCATGCAGGGTACCATACAAGATTTATACAAATGTACTAAAAAATAGCTAAGCCTCTGCCAAGGCTTATTAGTAAGAAGATCCCTTTCTCTTTAAGTCTTGAAGTTTTCTTGCTCATGTAGGGTACCATACAAGATTTATATGAATGTACTTAGAAATAGCTAAGCCTATGCCAGGGATTATTGGTAAGAAGATCCCGTTCTCTTCAAGCCCTAAAGTTGAAGAAAGCACTTAGTGAGCTAAAGCTAAGGTTATGTACTATGCCACTCTTAATTGTTCCTCATTGGTCACTTGAGTTCCATGTGCATAAAGATGCTAGTCTTCATGCAATCGGAGTAGTCCTCGCACAACCATATGCACACAAGGTAGAGCAACCTATAGCCTATGCAAGCTAATTACTTAAAAAAGTAGAGAGAAATTATAGTATTACACAAAGAGAAGGTTTGGCTATGGTGTTTGAACTTCAAAAGTTTCCACACTATCTTCTAGGCACACATTTCATTGTCATTTTTTATCATCAACCTCAAAAGTATTTAATAAATAAGCTTAGAATAGCTGGAAGGGTTCGGTGTTGGGTACTATTATTTCAAGAATATGACTTTGAGATTCACATTAAGCCAAGGAAGGAGCACCACATGGATGATCAGGTGTCAAGGACGACCATGAGCGAAAGGCCAACATGCATTCATGATAATTCCATGGATAATGGACTCTTTATTGTAGAGGCTCAAATTGATAATTATGATGAAATTTTGCAATTCCTCACTTCCGAAAAAATTCCTACAAAATTGAATCCATTAGAGAAGAGGAAATTATTGTTTAAGGCCAAAACATTTTCACTCATAAATGGTCAATTGTATAAATATTTCTAGGACAATATTTTGCGAAAGTGTGTTTATCCACAGGAAGTTAATTTATTTGCTTGAAGCAACACACGATGAAGGACATCTCAAGAAGAGAACTTGGCACACAAAATCCTCCACAAGGGAATCTGATGGCCTTATATTTAATGTGATGCTATCAGATTCTCAAAAGAATGTGACATCTGTGAGAGATATTCTTCTAGGCTAACCAGGCTAAATTTTCAACTATTAGTCAGTTCAACTAGGTGGAAAGCTTGTGAATGTGGGGTCTTGATTTCATTGGACCCATTATTCCAAATAGCCAAGCTGGTGGTAAAAAGTATATTTTGATTGCCACATGCTATTCCACTAAGTGGGTAGAAGCTAAGGCTGCTACTGATTGCACTTCCATGATAGTGGCAAAGTTCAAGTACAAACATATTTTTTCATGATTAGGTTTTCCACTAGAAGTTACTATCGATAGGGACACACATTTTGTAAATCATTTGTTGCAATTCATTTTTGATAGGTACAAGATTTCACAAGAAGTCATGTGCCTATTATCATAAAGAAAATGGGTAGGCAGAAAAGCTCCAACAAGATTTTGATTAGGCCACTATGCAAATTGGATTTTCACCACCACAACTCTTGGCCACAAGCTCTTATTGGTGCAATTTGGGCCTTTTGTACGACAAGAAGGTGCACCACTGGCGAGAGTCCATTTCTCTTGATCTATGGTAAGGAGGCACTAGCCCCTTTTGAATTCATCATTAGGAAATAAATTGAAGTCAAAACTATTGGAATTGACCCTCACATTAGTAGACTTGTAGAATTGGAAGAATCAAGGGAAGCAACTATGAGAAGATTGCAAGTAAAGTAAGAGGAGTGCAAACAAACTCAGGAAAAGAATCTAAGGGATACAAAGTGCATGAGCGATCCTTGGTCTAACACTACCCACTAAAATGGCACCTAAGTTGTTAGGACCATACAAAGCAATGGATATATTTATGCAAGGAGCATTATATTGGAAGATCTGCGGGGTGAGAAGGTGCCATGGTGAAGAATTATTTTAATTGAATCCTACAAGAGAGAGCTTTAATATTTTCAATTGCTTTTGCATCATTCATTGTAATCAACAAGTCACCCACATAAATGCATACATAGACACACATGTCATCTACATTTTTTCATAAAATGAAGGATCAACATGACTTGTTGTGTATCCTTGCAGCATAAACTACTTTACCAATCTTGCATTCCATGCCTTTGGTGCTTGTTTAAGACCATACAATGCCTTCTTTAACTTGCATACATGATTAGGAAATTTTGCATCCACAAAGCCATTTGGTTCTAACACACATACACTTCTTCACTGAACTCACCATTAAGAATGCCATTCTTTATGTCTACTTGATATATGCTCCATCTTTTACTTACAACTAAAGCCAACAAACTTCTCACTATTTCCATGTTTGCGAATGGACTAAATGTTTCCTCATAGTCCAATCCTTGAGTTTGAGCATATCCTTTTGCTACAAGTCTAGCCTTATATCTTGACACACTACGATCACTATTTCTTTTAATCTTAAAAACCCACTTGCAACCAGTTACCCTCATAGTCCAATCCTTGAGTTTGAGCATATCCTTTTGCTACAAGTCTAGCCTTATATCTTGACACACTAGGATCACTATTTCTTTTAATCTTAAAAACCCACTTGCAACCAGTTACCTTTTTTGTGGTGTCTTTGGACCTAATGTGCAAGTATTGGTATCTTGTAGTGCATCCATTTCTTCTTTAATTGCTTTCTCCCACTTTTCATCTCCTTTTGTCTCATCATAAGATGTAGGTTCATTTTCCTGCTCAACCTTTGTCATAAAAGAATAATGAGTATTCATAAAGATTCATAAGTATACCTTTGAGGTTGCTTACTCACTCTTGAAGTTCTTCTTACCTCCAATGTAGGTTATCTTACTTTTTTATTAGGAACCTTTCATGATTCTCCATACTTATATATACTATTAACTTCTTCTCCTTCATCATTAACTTCAATAAGTTTGAGTTTACCTTTACTTTAACACTTGGAGGTGACTCGTGCCTTGATCTTGTATTGAAAGGTAGCTCTTTTCTTCATCTAAACTACTCTTCTCATCACTTAAACTTCTTATGGGCTGAGATAAGAACTCATCTCCTTCACCTATATCTTCTTCATCTTTCTTTAGACCTACATACTTTTTTTTATCTACGTATCATGAAAGTGATTCATAATGGAGAGTGTTAATCTCCAAAAGAATAAGTTATCCTTGAAGTTAGAGCACCTCTTTTTCAAGAATAACTTAAAACCTTCACCAATTTGGAGGATCAATGTTCAACTACCAAAATCTTGAACAAACTGTGAAGAAGATGACTACACAAAAGTATGTTGCACATAACTCACTCGTTGACTTATCAAATGTGTAAAGTTTTTTATAAAACTTTGCATAAGGTGTCGCGTACAGTTTGCACACCTCCTCCAAGTTAAATCATTCCAAAAGACTCAGTAGAGATTGAGAAATGATCTCAACAAGTCACCTATGTCTAAAACTGTAGTTCTTTACAGTCAACTTTGACACCTGCAACTTCTAAAGCTTGGTTCTCCCAAACTAGAACCTGTTTAGGAAAATTCTTTTAGCCATAGATGGCTTACCTTCCAACTTAAATTTTGACTCCTCATTTGTGCAAAACTTTACACTGTGCACTGAGAACTGATCAGTTCTTTAACCATCGAGATTGCGCATGTTTTAGAAGACACTTACTACTTTCTCGCATATGAATGCTCCTACACATAATTCTCACAGCCCGTTTACAATTAAGCTCTCAAAATTTAACCATAGACTCATTAACTATGGAATTAGACATGTACAAAAGGATTCTTGAAATGATCAAGCACAGAAGGAGAACACATAGAAATATCGGGTGCAACTTTTCTTCATTACTGAAAAGTTTTACATCTGGATGAGAGAGCCATCTTACTCACTTCACAAGTGTCTAATGACTTCTAATTCTCCTCAATTCTTGTTCTCTCACACTCTCTCTCTCTCATTTTTTCCTCGACATTTTTACTTGTATATATAGGCAAATATGTACAAGCTCATAACCAAACAAAAGGTATAAGTGAGCTAACTCTAAAATAATGTACATATGTATACAAGTCTTCATCTTCTAAACATGTGCGTTCTTCATGCTTCATAAATTGATCTTTTCTTCAAACCTTGACTTCAATCCTTCATCAAAACTTCAATTGTTGATTGAATTGCACCAACAGCTCCCCCTCAATCATCAATTGAGGTCTTCTCTATCTTCTTTATACCTCCATGTCTTTGAATCTCGTAGCTTTGGTCCATCCAAACTTTTGGTTAGCATGTCAGCTATCTGATCTTTTGTTGAAGTATGTATAACTTGAATCTTCTTATCCATCACCTTATCTCTTAGAAAATGATACTGAATCTCAATGTGTTTAGTCCTGGCATGAAAAACAGGATTAGCAGCTAAATCCAATGAACTCATGTTAGCTCCATGAATAGTGAGTGTACTCTGAATGATGTCAAAACTCTTCATAAGAGTCTTAAGCCATATCACTTCCTTTGCAACTTCAACCATATCTTTGTACTCAACCTCTGTGGATGATAGAGAAACTGTATGTTGCTTCTTTGAACACCAAGAAATTAACTTATCTCCCACATAACACAAGTATCCATAAGTTGATCTTCTATCATCAGGATTTCCTGCCCAATCTGTATCACTATATATGCTGATGTTTGTATCTGATGTAAAAGCATAATACAAACCTTCTCTGAGTGTACCCTTAATGTATCTCAACACCCTTTGTCCTGCAACCCAATGTTCTTTCCTAGGACAATGCATGAATTGAGACAATACTCCTACTGCATATGACAAGTCAGGCCTAGTTACTGTAGCATAGATCAGACTACCAACCAAAATTTGATATAGCTTCATGTCCTTGAATTCTTCTCCTCCATATCTGCTCAATTTGTGATTCACCTCCATTGGAGTAGGTGCTACCCTGCAATCATCCATTTTAAACTTGATCAACAAGTTTTTCAAATACCTTTCTTGAGTTACATATACTCCATGTTGAGTGTATGAGATCTCCATGCCCAAGAAACATGACAAGTCTCCCAAGTCACTAATCTTGAACTCTTTCTCCATTTGTTTCTTTAGGCTTTGAATTCCTTTCTCATCTGTACTTTTAAGAATTATAGCATCAACATATATGCACATGTAAATGAACCCATCATCACTTGCTTTAACAAGCAAGCTACTATCTCCTTTAGATACTTGAAAACCAAGTTCCTTCAAGAACTTCACAAGTCTATAATTCCATGCCCTTGGGGGCTGCTTCAAACCATACAAAGCTCTCTTGAGCTTACATACATGATTTGGATACCTTTCATCTCTGAATCCTTGTGGTTGCTCCATGAAAACATCATCTGAAATATAACCATTTAGAAAAGCATTCTTCACATCTAATTGACATAATTTCCAACCTTTACATGCAGCAATGGCTATGAGCGTCCTGATGGTTGTCATTTTTGCCACAGGACTATAGGTCTCATCATAATCTATACCATATGTCTGAGCAAATCCTTTCACAACAAGTCTAGATTTATACCTAGACACATTTCCATCTGCAAACCTCTTTGTCTTGTAGACCCATTTGCATCCAATGATCTTCTGACTATTTGGTTTAGGAAGCAAATTCCATGTCTCAATTTCCATCAATGCATCATACTCTTCCTGCATAGCTTTCTCCTAATTTTCCTTACCTTTTGCCTCTTCATATGCAGAAGGGTCTTCATCTGCCTTTACCATATAAGCATAATCTTTAATAGCCAAAAAAGAAGTGTCATAGCTATACCTTGTAGGTTGCCATTTGGGTCTTGATGACCTTCTGAGTTCTCCACTTCTTGATGTTTTTGGTTCATCACATTCTAGATCAAATCTTGGCACTTCTTCAACTTCAACTTGTACTTCGTTGTTCTCCTCTTCATTAAATATTTGAACCTTTGATTTACCTTTCTTTTAAATTCTTCATCACCTGCATACCAACTACCTTGCTCATCAAATGTAACATCCTTTGACACAAGGATTTGTTTTGTGGATGGACTCCACAACCTATATCCCATCTACTTATCATCATATCCAATGAACACATATTTTCCAGCTTTAGGTTCCAATTTGTGCCTCAATTGAGATGGCACATATGAATATGCCAAACATCCAAATACTTTGCAATGATCTAGAGTAGGTCTCTTACCCCACCATGCCTCATATGGTGTCATACCCTGCAAAGCTTTACATGGTAACCTATTGACCAAATATGTGGCTATATTTACTGCCTCAGCCCACAAATAATTGGGACAATTTTTCTCCTTCATTATGGATCTTGCGAACTCAATTAGAGTTCTATTTCTCCTTTCTGCTACACCATTTTGTTGAGGAGAGTACCTGCAAGTAATCTCTCCTTTTATACCTACATTCCACAAGTAATCACTGAATTCATTAGAGAAATACTCTCCCCCTCCATCTGACCTTAGTCTCTTCAACTTTTGACCTGTAATTCTTTCTGCATACACATGATAATGCTTGAATGTATTAAATACCTCTGACTTATCTTTGATTACATAAATTGTGATCCACCTGGTAGCAGCATCAACATAAATCACATAATATCTTGAACCATTGATACTAAAATCCTTTGATGGTCCCCGCACATCTATGTGTACCAACTCAAGCTTCTCTGAATACATAAAACCGTGCTTGGAATAAGATTGCTTATGAGCCTTACCTAATTGACATGCCTCACATCTGTATGTCATATGTTGACCTGTAACATTAGGCAATCCAAGCACTGAACCGTTGTTAACCATATCTTTAATACCTCTTTCATTAAAATGTCCAAGCCTTTTGTGGCAAAGATCTAACTCAGAGATCTTATGTTCTCCATAAGTGAACAAGGCATGACCAACATTACCTTGGATCTTCAATGTGAAAAGTCTTCCTTCTTTCTTCCTTGAAAACAATTTGTTTATACCCATTGCTAGGGTCTTCCACAAAAACTCCTTCATTAGTGAACCTTACTTCATAACCTTTTTCAACAATTTGTCCTACACTTATCAGATTCTTTGGAATTGTAGGAACATACAAAACCTTACTCAAGAGAGTACTTCCATCCTTGGCTTTCACTGATCCAATTGACTTCATATTGTTCTTTGTATTGTTACCTATTTGAACTACATGATTAGTTACCTTATTCTCCAAATCAGTCATCAATGCTATGTTACCACTCAGGTGATTGCTACACCTTGAGTCAATGTAGAAGACTCTTTGGTCTTCACTTTGTCTTTCACAAGTTGCATTCATGATCAAGGTTGAATCCTCCTTGTGATATGAAGCATAATTGTAGTATGTATTGTTGTATTGTTGGCTTTGGAATCCTCTACCTGCATTTCTTCTAAAGTAGCCTCTACTACCTCTACCTCTAAAATTACCTCTTTGATTTGTGCCACGTCTTCCTCTTGAATTAAAGTTCTGATTATATCCACTATTATTCTGATTATTATGCCAACAATCATGAGCTAAGTGATTTGTCTTACCACAAATCCAGCAAGCTTTGACTCCATGTTTATTACTTCTGCCTCTTCCTCTACCTTTGCCACCTCCTCTTCCTCTAAGGAAGTTAGACTGGCTAGTTGTACCTTCATCTTCATTTGCTTGTTGCTTCCCTTTGCTATTCTTCTTCTTATCCTTTGAATACATTGCTTGACTTGCACTTTTATCACCTTCACCTTTGACATCCTGCTCAAAGGTTAGCATGTGTCCTAGCAACTGATTTAAATCAGCAGTAAAATGATCTAGCGATAATTCAGTAGACAAAATGAATGGCTTCCATTATTCATCACCTCTCAAACCTGTGAGGATTTTCCTTACCAACTTATCCTCCTCAATATCTTCATCAACTGCACCTAATGCATCTGCAATGTCCTTCATCCTTGTTACATAACCTGAGATGGATTAAGAGGCCTTCTTTTTTAATGTGGTAAATTTTGCCCACAAGGATGCCTTCCTTGACTTTGTGGTGTTTTGGAAATGCTCCTCCAAAGCATTCCATATATCACTTGCACTTTCAAGACCTCTAATGTGAGGTAGCAAGTAGTCATTAACTCCCATATAGATAATGCTTCTAGCTTGAGCATCTCTTTTCATCCAAGTCTTCAATTTTGATAGTTCATCCCTAGTTGGAACACTAGGATCTCTGAACTGAGGCTTTTCTTCTTCACCTGTGATATAACCTATCAGCTCTTGCTCCCATTCCTCATATCGTGTCAAGTGATTAACTCGTGTAGTAGGTACTCTATTCATAATATACACACGTGCTGACAGCTTCAGCCCAAAAAGAATTAGGTAAATACATATTATTTATCATGCTTATAGATGCTTCTGCTATGATTCTATTTCTTCTTTCTGCAACTCCATTTTGTTGTGGAGTATCCCTACATGTGAATTCTCTTTTGATACCTTTATGATAAAAAAATTAGTAAAAGCTTGAGAGAAATACTCTCCCCCTCCATCAGATCTTAGCTTATTAATATACCTTCCTGTTTCCTTCTCGACAAATGATTTGAAATTTATCAATGAACTTGCAAATCTACACCAGCTTCATAAAACAATGCATAATCCAAGTAGCACTCACATAATGTAGAGTGCCCCTCAGAGCATCTACATGCAACTTTCGTGGAACCTGCATAAATTGATTTTCAATTCTAATATTGTAGCTTAGATCAGGCCATGTAATTGTCAGATATATCAAACTTCTCACAATTTTCCTGTACATACTAGCATTTTCCAATGCTTCACCGGATGTAGTATCCAACTTCAAATTCTAATCTAATGGCATAGGAATTGGCTTACAATCAACCATACCATATTTTTGCAGTATACTAAAGGCATATTGCCTTTGTGACATCCATATACCTGTTTTTGTATTTATACATTCAATGCCCAAGAAGTAGAGCAACACACCAAGATCTTTCATGTCAAATTCCTGCATAAGGAGTTGCTTTACCTCTTTAATGCTTGCTTCATCTTCACCTCCTACAATCAATTCATCAACATAAATAGCCATCACCACCCTTCCTTGCATATGATGAATGATCTGCATCACACATAGAAAATCCAATGGTGGTGAAATAATCAGCAATCCTTGCATGCCAAGCATGAGGGGCTTGTTTAAGTCCATACAAAGCCTTTTGCAATCTACAAAAATATTTTGGGTTCTTTGAATCTTCATATCCTTATGGCTGGTCCATGTATACTTCTTCCTGTAACTCACCATGTAGGAAAGCATTCTTCACATCCATCTAATGCAAAGTCCATCATTTTTCTCTAGCTATTGCAACAACTGTTCTGATAGTAGACATTTTAGCTACCTTGCTAAAATTTTCCTTATAATCAATTCCATATGTTTGTGCATATCCTTTTGCTACCAATCGTGATTTGTACTTACTTATGCTACCAACAGCATTGTGGTTTACCTTGTAAACTCACTTCTAGCCTATGGGTTTCTTTCCTTGCGGCAATGGAACCAACTTCCATGTATCATTTCCATAAAGTGCAACCATTTCCTCATCCATAGCTTTTCTCCAATTTGCTTTGTATACACTATTTCCAAACCTAGGAAGTATGTGAGTAAGCCAAGATCACTAGTCTTGAACTCTTCTTTCATTTGAGCTTTGATCCTCTTGATTCCATCTACCTCATTACCTATAACGATTATGTCATCCATACAAACACACAATTATATGACCTTTGAGTGATTCCTCTTTATGAAGAGAGAAGAATTTTCCTTTCTTACCATAAAGCCTTTATCCTCCAAGTAGGTGATTAATCTATGATTCCAAGCTCTAGGAGCTTGCTTCAAGCCATACAGGGCTTTCTTCAACCTGCAGACATATTCTAGACATGATTGATCTTTAAAGCTAAGAGGTCAAGCCATGTATACCTCCTCTAAAATCCAACCATTCAAAAAAGCATTTTTAACATCCATTTGATAGATATTCTAGTTCTTACAAGATGCTACACTCATGAGTACTCTAGTTGTAGGCATCTTTGCCATAGGTGAGAATGTCTCTTCATAATCAATACCTTGGTTTTGAGAAAACCTTTTAGCCACAAGCCTTTCTTTGTACCTATTAATTGAACCATCAAAATTCTTCTTTACCTTGTAAATCCATCTTGAGCCAATGACCTTCATAGTTGGTTTCTTGGAAGCCAACTCCCAAGTGTGATTTTCCTGTAGAGCTTCTATCTCTTCTTCCATGGCCTCTCTCCATTCTGATTTCTTCTTGGCTTCTTCATTTGTAGATGGTTCTTCTCATTTTGTATCTTGAGCAATGTAGATGGAATGCTTAATGACCAAAGATGTGTCATAAACATACCTTTCTAGCTTCCTTTTCTCTCTAGGAGACCTTACTATAGTTTGTTGAGATGATTTTGCTACATCTCTCATCTCTTGAGTTGATTTCCCTTCTTGGAGTCTTCTGATCTTCTTCAAAATCACTTGATTCTTCATGTGTATTCTCTTTCCTCTTTGACATTGTTGGAAAGTCTTCCTCTAGGTCATAAGGAAGTTTGATTTTCTTGCAATCATCTTCAAACCAAGATTTGTTTTCATCAAGCACAACATCTCTACTAACAATGAACCCTTTATTGCTTGGATTATATAACCTACATCCTTTTTTATTAAGTTCATAGCCAATGAATACACATTTCTCTACCTTTGGATCCAATTGGCCTCTGCTTTGTGAAGGTATGTGTGCATATGTTATGCACCCAAAGATCCTACAATGATCAAGGTTGGATCTTCTTCCATTCCATGATTCATAAGATTTCATCCCATCCAATGCTTTTGATGGGATCCTATTGATTAGATTATACAACTTGTGCCCATAGGTAATTAGGCAACTTCTTCTCATTTGACATTGACCTTGCAGCCTCCACTATGGTTCTATTACTCCTTTCTGCCACTCTGTTTTACTCTAGAGTATACCTAGTTGTAATCTCTCTTTTGATTCCTCTCTCTTGGAGATATGAATCAAAGTCATGGGAGAAATATTCTCCCCCTGCATCTGACCTTAGCCTCTTCAAAGTCTTTCCTATTTCATTTTCTAATAATGCAAGATATTTCTTGAAACAAGAGAACACTTCATCTTTATGCTTCATAGAATATAGTATTGTCCATCTCCTATAATCCTCAACAAAGGACACATAATACCTGGATCCAGAGATTGATGGCTCCTTCCTTGGTTCCCATACATCTGTGTGGACTAGCTCTAATAGGTGTCCATGAATGTATCCCTTCTTTGTGAAGGGTTGTCTATGAGACTTGCCTAATTGACAAGCACTACATTTTTAAATCATATGTTGCTTGGAGATGTTTGGTAGAGCAAGCACACTTTGATCCATATTGATTTTCTTCAGAGACCTTTCACCTCTATGAGCTAACCTTTTGTGCCAAATTTCCAATTCTGATAATGTTTGACTACCATAATTCAACAAAGCAATGTTCCTAGTATCTTGGAGCTCAAATGTGAATAGTCTACTTGACTTTTCTCCTCTTCCTATCCTTTTGAATACCTGATGTAGATCCTCAACAAATGCTCCATTCTTTGTGAATCTAACATGTTATCCTTTTTCAACAATTTGACCAACACTTATGAGATTTTTTGTTATGGTTGGCACATACAATACCTTGCTCAATAGGTTCATATTACCATTTGAAGTCTTCACATTTCCTATCTTCTCCACTGGATGCCTTGTGTCATCTCCTGTTTGGAATTCATGTCTATTCCTTGGTTCCTCCAAGTCTAAGAGTAGAGCTACATTTCTTGCTACATGATTTTAACAACTTGAGTCTATATAGAATACATGTTCATCTGCTTTACCTTGCTGCATGGTCATGTTCATCAAAAGTATTGAATCCTCTTCAATTTGATCATATGCATAATTGTTGTAGTCTCTCCTTCCTTTGTATCCTCCTTGATAATTATTGTTGTTGTATGAGTTGTTGTAGCCATTGTTATTGTTGAATCTACCTCTTGAGATTCCATAGCCTCTTCCTCTTGGTTCATAGGGTTCCTAAAACAATTCTCAATAATCTGATTAGTTAAGCCACATATGGCACATGGAGAGGAGCTTTGAGATCTCCCCCTATCTTGTCTTCCTCCTTTGCATCTTCCTCTTGAGCCTCTACCTCTACATGCAAAGTTTGCTTGAGAAGTGCTTCCCTCATCATCAGACTTTTTACCTTTGCCTTTGTTATCTTTAATTTTGTTCTTATTTGTATAGAGATTAGAGGATTTCTTACCTTTAGAGTTATCTTCATTATTCATTAGATTTTCCTCATGTGTGAACAATTGTCCCATGAGGGTGTTCACAAACTTGCATATCCATGTAGAGGTCCATGGTTGTGGTGAAAGCTTCCCATTTGTCATTCGCCTTTATTCCATTGATCACTTGCCTTACTATTCACTCTTCATCAATGATTTCTCCAATGCTTCCAAATTGATTTTCTATGTCCATCTTGGTGAAAAAATTAGTCACACTTTTCTTGGGCATCTTCTTGAGTGTGGTGAAATCCATCCAAAGTTGATTCTTCCTAGCCTTGGTACTTGATGAGAAGAATGCTTCAAGAGCATTCCAAGTCTCTTGTGAAGACTTGCATCTTTTGATGTGTGGAAGTAATAAATTAGAGATTGAGTTTAAAATGTATGACCTGGCTAGAGCATCCTTTGAGCACCATGTACTTAACTGCTCATGTTCTTCTTGAGTTGGTTGTCCTTTTCTTCTGAGGATTGGCATCATCTAATCTCCAGATATGTAACCATATATGTTTCTTCCTTGAAGATAAGGTTCCATTCTAAGTGAACAAGATGAGTAATTAACTCGATCCAATTTGTCTAGGGATGAAGGAAAACCATCTCCCATGTTGATTTGTTGTTGCTCTCATACCACTGTGAGAAGATGGATAGGTATTGTCTAGAGATGAGTTGGTGTTGCAGAAGACCTACTCTACACCTGCCAAGTTAGCTCCAAGGATGCTTATTATAATCCTTTGGCTTCCCAAAAATGCATTTAGAACCACCAAGTGCTTTGGAACATCATTATCAAAAGTTTGCATCAAAACAAATAACTTGCATGTACTAGAAATGTGAAGAAACCTTCTATTTTGGGAATAGAAGTGCTCAATGTTTTGCTCAGAGCTCACAGCTTGGTATGAATTGACAAGAGAGCTTTTGCACACATGTAAGTGAAGAGTATAGCTAACTAACACAAGTTATTTCATGAACTTAGAGGCACCATACACTGAGAAATAAATTTAGCAATGCAGGGGGTTCATCCCGACATTTCAAGAGCATGAAGTTGTGCAAACACAGGCGTTTTTCTCACTTCATATCTCACAATTGACTAAACCAAAAGTGATGAAACTTGGTAGGTAGATAATAGAAATTTAACTCTAACTATACTAAGTTAAAGTGTAGGAAATGATGGAATATAAATAGAGAAATCACTTCTACAAAATCACTGAAATAATGAAGATGCAACATAGAATAGTAGATAGAGATACACTTAAAGAAATGTATCACAATGTGTGTGATACTGAATGTATGCTACAAGGAAAGTGTAGTGAACTAATCACTCATGATTTGAGCTTAACTTGAGCTCAATGATGTAGCTCAAATTCTCTAAGAAACGGCACACATGCCCCACGACTAAATCACCTCTATTTATACTCACTTCTTGAGTTTGAATTTTGAATTTCTATTTTGTTCCTACACTTAAGGGGTGGTTGAATTGATTCTTCCTAGCACAAAAGTCATGAGTTCAGCTTCTTAACTTCATGAGCTTCTTCTCTCTTCACTTTTATATATTATCCATGGTGAATACAATTAAATGTATAAGTAGGGGTTCATAAGTGATCCTCTATGTGAGGTATATAAAACAAGGTGTAGCCCTGAGATAATAGCCAAGCACTTAGACTTGCTATTTGCACAAACAATCTTCAAGTATGGGCCCTTGGATTTGTTTGATTATCAATGGCTAATATATATTTCCTCCTTCAAAATGTGCAATTGCATAATAGCCATTGGATCTCTGCTTCAATCGGACACTTTCAATTGAATCTTGCCCATTTTGAGTGCCCAAAATTGGGGCCATTGGATATTAAGAGGATCTAATGTCTGAGCACCAACCCCCAAAAAGTGAAAGCGCCTTCCTTTCCCCACCATTAGATCAGAGGCCCATCGGACAGCTCACGATAGTGGAAAAAAGGAACTCAGCCCCAAATCCGGTTTGCCATTGGATTTGTCGAGATCTAAAGGCTATAAAAGGCATAGAGGATGTGAGAAAATGTGCTTGGGGCCATCATTATGTCCATAAACCATCAAAGATTTTCTTTCAATCCTTTAGAACATTTAATCTTAGATGTTAAATCCAAGCATCCAAAGGCCAAAATAATTTCCATTTTAGAAATCAAACATAAAATCCTATGAAATACTATTAACGCCCATGTAGGGCCAACTTTTTTCCTAATCTTATCTCAAAGATAACAGACAATTCAAGTTTTTTCTAGAAGGTGCCTTACTGTTGGACATGGAAATACAAGTAGTTATGTGCATAATAGAATACACATGGCTCAATGAGTTGTAATGTATGTCAATAGGTGCATACCCTCTTGCTCCCATTTTGAATGAAAGCTCTAATGTTAGCCTTCACAATACAATTTTTTCAGGTCTCCTTCAACCAATTCGATTTCTCCAACACTAGCATGAAGGTTACTTATAGCAAGGAGTTGCTCTTGCCATGGCCCTCCCCTTAGCACTCGAGCAAAAATCTTGTTGTGTCCTTTGTTGTAGTGATCCTTGATGAACAGGTCACCAATTGTAGCGCACCTCCTCTCTCGACACTTCCTCGTCCTGCTGTTGATATATTTAGGTACTGATGTGTGTGAACACACTAGGACCACCGGGGCACTTTTTTCCCTCTTTAGGAGGTTTTTTCCCTCGGCTTCTGTATATGCCTATTGCCCTAATGGGCTACTTATCTTTGTACATTCTTAGTAATATATTCAGTATTGTGTGTTGTGTTCCAAGCTTCTTCTCCTTCCTTGTGTTGTTCGTGTGCTTCCGCAAACGTCTATCTCCAACAATTGGTATCAGAGCAGGTCGTCGCTTCATCTAGGGTGCCGTCCATACTCCTCCATTTGTAGTCTTAGAATCGCATGAATTTTGGTGAGCATACTCAGTGTGTTTTTGAGATCAAAATCGCTTCGCTCTGTGGTGCCGAAATCGTGATTTGAGCTCGTTTCGACCTTCGAACGCACTATCATAGCGCTTGTGCCGGCTATTTTGTCTTTTTGTGCCAAAGGTATATACCAGTTTCTGTTCGCCAATATAAGTGTCTCGAAGTCTGCTACAGGTTTAGCAGAATTCGTATGGGCAGTTCTGTTCAACTTTTTGAGATACAGTCAATTTTCTGCATCAAGGTATTTTAGTCACCGGCCATGGCTGAAAGCAGTGATGTATTCCATATGTTGGCTGTTGAGGATAAGTTGGATGGTACCAACTACCCGTTATGGGCTTATATGATGTGACATGTATTGGTTGCAAAAGGATTGTGGAACATTGTGTAGGGTGTTGAACAACATCCTATCACACCTGCAACTATTACAACTGCAGGTACAGAAGCTGAGGTAGAAGGTGTCGAAGATGATAATATTCTGCATATTCATGTTCGGGCTGTGGTTTCTGTTGCACCTACTATAGAGCAAATTTGTTGGGATGGCAGAGATGCCCAGGCACAGCTTTGTCTATCAAACGTGCTATTATTACTCACATTCGCTCTTGCAGAACAACTAAGGATGCTTGGGATACACTTACCACATTGTACCAAGCTAGGAATGAGGCTCATGTTGCTTACCTCCGAAAACAGTTGGAGAGTGAGCACATGAATGAAGGTAATTCTATGGACAGTTTTCTAACAAAGATCAAAGGCTTGAAGGAACAATTGATTTCTGTTGATGAGGTTATACCAGATAGCTCACTTGTGCAGACCGTTTTGAATGATCTTCTTGATTCATATTAGAGTTTTGCTTCTACTCTTTGGTTAATGATGAAAGGCAATCCAAATGCCTTGTCATTTGAGGAGTTAGTCTCTGTTCTGTTGTAGGAAGACCAGTCCAGGCAAAACAGGTCCATTATGCGTGTTGCAGATCAAGCTTTCCTGGATAGTCAAAAGGGCAAAGGAAAATGGAGCTCTTCAACTAGTAAGCAGAAATCTGCAAATGTTGCACATTTGAAGAAGGAAGATAAAGATGAGAAGAAATCAGAAAAGCAGAAATTGTTTTGCAAGTACTGTAAAGGGAATGCTCATATCATAAAGAACTGTCCAAAACTAGCTGCAAAAGAGGCAGGAATGGTTGTTGCAGAGGCCTCTACACCAAAAATAGAGTCTGCTAATCTTGTGCAGGAAGAAGAATGGGTGTTTGCTACTGTCTGCAGTTTTGACCCATCTTCTCATGAGAAGTGCATGTCTGCAGTAGACTTAGATGTTTGGTATTTTGACAGTGGGGCGACCAAACATATTACCTCGCAGCGTAGTTTCTTCTCTTCACTCGAGCCTGCCCCTATAGGGAATACTGTTACATGCGCCAACAACTCCTCTTATCCTGTTATGGGAGCTGGTAAGATCATTTTGACTACTGCTGATGGTAGTTCTTTCACTTTGTCAGATGCTTTATTTGTGCCATGGATCAAGAAGAACATGCTATCAGTTTCTACATTATCCAAGATTGGCTTGGTTGTGAAATTTATTGATGACAGGTGTACAGTTCATGATCTGTCAAATGGCGATGTGATTATTGCTTCTGGCATTTTATGTCGTGGGTTGTATAAGCTCATAGACTATGAAAGATCTCTGAATGATTCGGCATGTGTAGTACATGATTCTTAGGCTATGTCAGATGCAAAGGTTTGGCATGCACGCTTTGATCATCTGAATTTTGCTACTTTGCTATGCCTGCAGAAATCTGAAATGGTGTCCTCTTTGCCCAAACTTGAGGCACCTAGAAAACATGTTTATGAAGGCTGTATTCTGGGCAAAATGCAGCATTCCTCATTTCCAAAAGATGGTTCAGTTCGGGCTACTCAGAAATTGCAACTTGTACATATTGATGTATGTGGTCCTATGCAGACACCTTCTTTTGGAAATTATCTTTTTTTTTGTGACTTTCATTGATGATTTTTCTAGGCATGCATGGGTATATCCATTGAAGTCCGAAGTGTTCATGTGCTTCAAAAAGTTTTTGGTTTTGGCTGAAAATATGTCAGCATGTAAAATGGGCACCTTTCGTTCAGATCGGTGGGGAATATATGTCTTCTGATTTTAATGCATTTCTGGCTGAACGTGGGATAAAAGACCAGTGTACAGTGTTGTATAGACCTCAACGAATGGAGTTGCTGAACGAAAGAACAGATCACTCATGGAGATGGCGAGGTGTATGGTCAAGAGTTAGGCTTTACCACATAGTTTCTCGCTATCATGCGTGCAACATATGTACTTAACAGGTGTCCCACTAAAGCACTACAGTCTATCACTCCATATGAGGCTTGGCATGATCGCAAGCCATCTATTGCTCATCTGCGTGTTTTTGGTTGTTTGGCATATGCATTAGTGCCTGAACAACATCGCAGAAAATTGGATGATAAAGTAGTAAAATGTATTTTTGTTGGGTACAGTTGTGAAAGTAAAGTCTATCGTCTGTATCATCCACAGACTGAATGCATTCTAGTTAGTCGTGATGTTGTTTTATGGAAGATGTTGTTCAACCATTGCTTTCATGTACTAAGGAGACATCTGTTAGCTCCAAAGACATGTATGATACTTTGCTGCCACTTTTTACAGGTGGACAGTCTAGTGCTGGTCCCAATGAGGCAACTTCTCAACCTTTGCAGGTTTCATGTGATGATGCAGATCATTCCATTTCTGATGCAGATTTACATGATGCACTAGTTGATGAGAGAGTTGATATTGAGTAGGCAAAAACTATGCCAAAATGGCTGGTGCGGACTTTGCATGACAGCAAATTAGATGCACCTCTATCATATTGTACTCGTTCAGGCTCTCATAGTGTGTCTTTTGCATTAGATTTCTATGCTATGGTCTTTGTGATGAGAATGAGTCTGTTTCATTTGATGAAGCACAAAATTCAGAAAACTGGATGGCTGCTATGCAATCTGAATATGATGCTATAATGAAAAATGGTACTTGGTCTTTATGTGACTTGCCTCCTAACAAGAAGGCCATTGGGACTAAGTGGGTATACAAGCTGAAGCATAAGCCTCATGGTACAATTGACAGGTATAAGGCTAGACTTGTTGCAAAGGGTTATGCACAAGAAAGAGGCATTGATTTTGATGAGACCTTTGCACCTACTTGTCGAATGACTATAGTTCGTAGCATCTATGCACTTGCAGCTCATCATGGTTGGAATGTACATCACTTGGAAATTAAAACAACATTTATGAATGGTTACTTGCATGAAGAAGTCTATGTTTTTCAGCTACGTGGCTTTGTGCAAAAAGGGCATGAAAACCAGGTGTGAAAGTTAAAGAATCCATTATATGGTTTAAAGCCGGCACCAGTGCTTGTTATGAGAAGATACATGCCTATCTGATTGCACATGTTTTTGAGAACAGTCCAACTAAAAGCACCTTATATGTTAAGCGTGCTAATGATGTGCTTCTGATCAGTGTTTTCTATGTTGATGACATGCTGCTCACTGGTCCTATTAAGAAGCATATTGATGATTTTAAGGCTGATCAGCATGCCTCATTTGAGATGTCTGATCTGGGGCATTTGCATCACTATTTGGGCATTCAGTTTATGCAAGTTGATGCTCGAATGGCTTTGTGTCAAATGAAATATATTGACACATTATTGCAATGTTTTGGCCTTGAAGACTGTAAGCCTATTGACACTCCTATGGAGACAAGTTTACGATTGAGTCTTCATGATGTTGGAGATGCATTTGATGCTTTTCTCTATCAGCAAGCTGTTGGATGCTTGATTTACTTATGCATTACTCGGCCAGATATTCAATTTGTTGTCTCACAGATGAGCAGGTTTATGCGTTGCCCACGAGTCAAGTATTGGCAGGCGGTTAAGCGCATCTTTCGCTACTTGAGTGGTATTCGACTACTTGGGTTGTTTTATCCCAAGGGGGGATCACTACTGCCAAATTTGCATGCTTTTTTTTACTCTGATTGGGCTGGTTGCTATGACACTCGTGTGTCCACTAGTGGCTTTTGCTTCATGCTTGGTAGCTCATGTATATCTTGGTTGAGCAAGAAGCAGCCTACTGTGGCCACTTCCAGATGTGAGGCTGAGTATAGGGTAGCTTTCACAACGACTGTTGAGTGTGTGTGGCTTAGATGCCTTATGGTTGATTTGGGTGTTGGTCAGTCTTTTGCCGCCAACATCTTCACTAACAGTCAGAGTGCATTGGCAATTGCAAGGAACCCTGTGTTTCGTGCTCGCATTAAGCACATTGAGGTGCACTATCACTATGTCAGGGAGAAATTCTCTACTGGGGAGATCAGCTTGGCATATGTGCCCACACAGGAGAACATTGCAAACCTTTTCACGAAGGCTCTACCTAGGGAGAAGTTTGAAGCTTTCCGCAAAGCTTTGGGCTTACTTCCTTTTGTGGAGTGATTTCCACATAGCTTGGCACTTCCTTATACATGAGTGTCAGCTCCTTGTTCACCGCATCACTCCCAAGGTGGATTTGTTGATATATCTAGGTAGTGATGTGTGTGAACATACTAGGACCGCTAGGGGCACTTTTTTCCCTCTTTAGGAGGTTTTTTTCCCCCGGCTTGTATATACGCCTATTGCCCTAATGGGCTACTTATCTTTCTACATTCTCTAGTAATATATTCAGTATTGTGTGTTGTGCTCCAAGCTTCTTCTCCTTCCTTGTGCTGTTCGCGTGCTTCCGTAGACGTCTATCTCCAACACCTACTTCTTTTCTGCTTGATAGTGTAACAATTTCTTATAATCCTACCCGTCTACTCTCTGGTAATGTTCGCTTCAACTCTCCATTCTCTGACGAACGTTTGTCCCCCCACTCTCCACTCTTTCCCCTTGAGTTATGTAGAGGTCTTTTCCCAATTTTGTTTTTCATCAATCCCTTTGACTCTTTGTAAGTGATCTTTCCCTAATACTTTCTTCTTTTTTCTCCTCTTTGCTTGACTCCCTGCATGCATTCTCATCCAATCTCAATAATTTCAAAACATCATGTTGAGTCATACTTTCATTACAAGAATATACGTGCTTAGAATTGCTCAACATGTTTGAACCTATCATATTTGATACATGATCTCTAACAATTTTCATTATCTTTTTCTTCTGACTAGATCTTTCAACCAAATCTAAAATATACTTTATTCATTTTGAATGCATTCTCAATCCTATGGATCTTCTTTCATTTTTTTAAAGCTTCCTATCTCAAAGTCAAATGCGCGGACCTTTTTTCTAAATCCTTCTTATGTGAATTCTTCTAATGTAATATATTTTGTAGGTACTTTATGTATTGCATGTAGATATTTGACAACTCTTAGAGGCTTGAACATTATCCATGTAAATTTTTATCACCATCTCCTAAAAATCTAATTACATCATGAAGATTATAAAAACGTGTGTACCTTCTAGTTTGAGGATCAATTGGATCAACAACTCCATCTATTCATATGTCAATATGCTTTTTTCCTTCCTTGTGTAATTCTTGAACTTCACAAGTTTGTGGAGCTCTTTGAAATACCTTTCTTGTTGTTGCATACTCATGACTTAGTGCAATATTGGTATGTAAATTATCACACATAGTCCCGCTTGTTTAAAGTTCACTTAAAGTGTTTGGATTGAGGCTATCCATGGGAAATGCATCTAGAATTATAAAAAATAGAGTATTTTGTGAATCTACTTTGGAAAAAAGTGTGAAAACATAGAACACATCCTAAAGACACATTATTTAGGTCAAACGAAAAGTGGAAAAAGTTCAAATTCATTGAACTTCCAATGGACACAAACTTTGATGCCTATTACTTTTCATGATTTTCCCACAAACTTTCTCTCTCTTCCAAAACTAATATATTGCTATAAGATATGCTTTAAATGAACTTGCATCAGCATTTTTAAAGATGATTTGATAAGATTACTCTAGATTAAGCACAACTAATTGAAATCCTTACATGGCCCATTTTTTTTCATTTTTCACCCTAGTGAGATAGAAAGATAGATAGATAGATAGATAGATAGATAGATAGATAGATAGATAGATAGATAGATAGATAGATAGATAGATAGATAGATAGATAGATAGATAGATAGATAGATAGATAGATAGATAGATAGATATAGAGATAGAATTGGAGATACGTCATTGAATCTATTTCCATTGTTTTACAGCTAGACTAGGAAGTTTATGTAGTACACATTGATATGGGAAGCATGTAAAAAGAGCAAGAGCAAGGCCAAGGGGGCCCAAAAATAAGTTTTTCAAAGATTTGGTGCACATAAAAGATCTCTTGGGGCATGTGTGTTTTAATCTATTTGGATCCCTCATTTTGCCAATGTTGCAAACAATGTATACGGTCTTTTGAGAAAAACATAAAAAATTTATCTTGCAAGAGAAGCATACCATTACTATGAAAAGATTAAGGAGATTGTTATAGAAGTCACATATGCTTAAGAATGTGGATCACACCAATGGAAAACAAATTTTCTTGACAGTGTATTGTAGTCCTACTGGAATTGGTTGGGTCATTGCTCAAGAAGGTGAATATGTGAACATGTATGTAGTACATTTTGGAGCTAAAATCTTGCAAGATCTACTACGAAATTAACCTCATATCAAAATAGAGTTATGGGGACTTGTCTCTGTATTAAAATGTGACCAAAACTACTTTATTAGAAATGATGTAATTATTGACACATTGCTCACCTTTTTAGGAATGATCATAAATTGAAAAACTCCCAATATAGCTATGTTAGGATGGATAGCTTATATTAAATTTATCAATCTCGAGTTTGTGCATAGTAAATTTAAGGAAAATTGATTTTATGATCTCAAGAGCTAGATATGAAAATTATGATGAAGTGATGAAAAAAATAATGGAAACTGAAGAATGATACATGCATGTTTATATGAAGCTAATGTAATTGCATTTAAGCAATTCAAGAATATGAATATGAAGGTGAATGGAAAGAAATTGGAAATATCTAAGTATATTAACTTCTTATAATCATTCGGCTAAAGTAAAATTTAGGAGCATAAGGAAAAAGGATTTTAAATTCTTTATTAAACATGGTTATCTATGGATACATGCAAAACGTAAGATCATCAATCCTCAAAGAATTGTAGGCTCAAACGAATGATAAAAATGACATGTCAGATACATTGATGGATTTGGTTGGAGATGAAGAGAACCAAGAAGACCAAGAGAGTGAGGTAAGTGAGGATTATGAGAATGAGGGAAAGTGTTTCCTTAAATTTCTTGTTATGCTTTATTTCAAGTCTTGCACCATATGGGCATCAATGCCTCTAGAGTATGCATAAATTATGCCGCATTACACATGCTGTTTTGAATATATGCATGATCCATTTGCACAAGAATCTAGCTAAAAAGACAGTTAGAGCTTGAGTTGGTTTGAGAAGAGAAGCCTTCTCCTGAGTATTCATATGCCTTTTCCTCTTTGGATCATCAAAGAAATGTCTACATAATGAAGGTAAGCATAATAGGGGCCACACAAATCGACCATGCATAAGGAACAAAAATTGTTTTAACGTGTATGTTCAATTGCATAAGAGAGATTGGGAGGTTGATTGTATTCTTAAATGATAAGAGGCAAAAGGTGATATCTGCTCACTTCTTTGTTAGAAGCTAATAAGGATTTTTGAAGAAAGGCATGAACTCATATGGACAAGACACACACACACATGCATGTTGTTGCAAATCTAGAAAAGAAGTTGTTTGGGGAGCTCAATTCAATGTGCAAAGAAGGGAAAGCTGCACAATTGTAATAGGAAGCTTTGCAATCGATGTGAATACTATAAGAGGTGAGGTTCTCTGGAAGATTTTGAGAGAGACGTGTGTTGCCAACTTTGGTAATCCTCCTAAGGAATGGTCGATCAAAAAATCTCTTTTCCTTTTAGGCAAAAGAATTTCCCATTGTAAAAAGCCCCCACCTTTTAGACACCACAGAGTGTTTTTCCTCGTGAGCAACAAGATTAAAAGCAAGTGGGCCCGCGTGAGGGGGAGGAAAAGGTTATCAACATTTTTTGTAACATTTTCTAGCAAGTCTTAAGCAACCCCTACCTTGTGGGATTCAGGGAGTCCCATGGGTGTTATGCTCGTTCATTTGTACAATAGCTTTCTTTGTTAATAAAAATTTGGGAGAGTAGGCTATTGCCGAACTTTCTTTTGAAGAAAGAAAGAGGGCTAATCAGTAGGCAAATTTGTATGGTGATGGCCTCTTGAGGCCGATGTCTAGTGTTCAACCCTAAAGTTGGACATGTAATGGGTCCTGCTAGTTTAAACCAGTTGTAACCCAATTGTACCCTTGTCTAACCCTTGCTTTTTGGGATACCGGGGGTTCCACGGGTACTATACCCATCCACCTATATAGTTGTACTTTCAAGATGTAATCAATAAGGAAACCTTGTTTTACGCTGATGGTGTGGTTTTACATCCTTGATGTGCTCACACAAAGTCCCTTGGCATTACTATTCTTTCTGGTCTTGTTGTTTATGAGATATTTCTTTGCCTTTCCATGAATGTGTTCCAGGCTTCCATCAATTGAAAAAATGAGCTGAAAGTCGTTAGAATGATGGACACTTCAGAGATGAAGTGTAACAAGTCTCCTAAACTTGAATCACAATCTCACACAGAATAATAGGTTTCGACACCAGAAGATATAAAGAAGGAAAATAGAGTATACGCAGAACAAGAAGAGAGAGAATTTTATTATCTATGCAAAATTTACAAGTAGTTCTGGTCTACGTTACAAAATCTATCAGATTGCTTCAATGTGAAGCCTCATCCACCCGACCACCCCCGAGCTGATCTCAATCCCAATCTCAATCACAATCACAATCTCAATCCCAATCTCAATCACAATCACAATCTCAATCCCAATCTCAATCACAATCACAATATCAATCTCAATTCTAGAAGCCAAAAAACGATTGTAATGACTGTACGACCATCATCCTTTTCTATCTCTCAGTCTTAGTCTTTTTGGGATCTCCGCCTTTCGCCAGCGCACGACCAATCACGCCTTCCTAGACCCGCACTTTTAGAATCTGCATGCTCCAAGATAGCGTCTTTTTGCATGTCTCATGCAAGACTTCCAAACCACCCATGCATCTACTTTTCATGTCCACCATCAAGAATCGTACCTACAAAAATAGAGGTGATCACTGCAACGCACTCACACACATGTCAATCACCCAAAAATAACCCATATACCCATGTGCGTTTTCTAAATCCGCGAACATGAATAAGATGAATGAATGAAGGCTTCTCTTTTTTTTTTTCTTAAGTGTTGGAAAACGGCACTTTTCGAAACCCTGTAACTCAAAAATAGTGAGGAATCAGCTTGAGCTTGTGAGAGACAAAAATATTCAGTTCTTAAATCTGTACAATAATGTTAGAGATGCCCCAGGTCCAAATCTGCTTCCACATATCACTTTTGGGCCCTGCAAAATCGAAAATTCTAGAGAGAGATGAAAAAACATGAAAAATCTCTTCATTAACCTATCTTCATGGAACCAAATGAGACATAAAACATAGGAACTACAAAAAATTCAATCAGATAAAGTTTTTCTACTAAGAGTTCTCTACCTTTCTCTCATACAACACTTTTTCACATTCCTTCATCTTCATGCTCGAAATTAACATACAAATTTCATGCGACAACTTTCTAGAGAGAGAATGTAAAAACTTATTGCTACAAAATTTTGCAGACATGATCAGAATATCCTAAACATAAAATTTCATTATTACCTACACATGTTTTTTTTTTCCAGGTGGAAAATCAATGTGGCATCTTACATGAAGATGAAAATAAGAGAAAGTGATCGAGAAAGTAAACAAGGAGATGAAGTGTGTGAATGTATTGATTCATTTGAATGCATTAACATTTTTATGATCTATTTTCCTTACATGAAAAAGATATTTTTCTTGAATCAAACTTTGAAATGCAACCTAAGAGGTATTGATAAAATGTCTTATCTTTCCCACATGTACGAGAGAAGTAAATCCATGAACAAGGGAGAGTGAGAGAGTAAACAAGAAAAAGGAAGAAAGAATTAGAACTATGTTGGGATAGAGAGATAAAGAGAGTGTCAAACATTGATCTACAAGGATCATGATATTGATCCATAGGGATTAGTCCATGTGTACGATGGACAAGGGCTAGCTAGCCAAGGTCTCAAGTTGGGGGATACCCTAAGGTACTAAAGTAGTAATGGGAATAAGCGCTGCATGATGGCCACCATTGCTATTTTTAGAGTACAAGAGGGTATATATGGATGGAAGGAGAGTCACACACACATCGTTCAAGTCATTGTGTCACAGAGGGATAGAGAGAAAGTGAGAAAAAAGAGAGAGCATACCGTGAGAGCATAAAAAGGGAGAGAGATTAAAACTCGTTCCTAAGCTTAAAGAACTTAGAGACATAAAACATTGAATTTGTAATTGAAATAAATACTCCTAGTCTTGAAGCTTCTCTCATTTCCATTGAGACTGTTAGAATCTTGCATTTGAACATTCTCGGAGCCATCAATTTAGTAGCCAAAGTAACTCACACACATGTTATGCACCACATGTGTGAACTCCGAACTTCATGACATTGTGGCACCTACCATAGAGCAAAGGAAGCAAGGGGATTGTGTATTCTTGATGTTTTGGATTTATCTAGAAGTTGGAAGAAAAATGGATGATCGTGGCTTAGAAAACTCATAACGATTCTTGCTCTAAGCTCATCTTTCAAATTAACAAAAATATTGTTGCTTTTAGGTTTCCTTAGATGGAATAATCATGATCCTTTTTTCTTCTATAGTAGTGGTTCCCAAAGGTTGAGATCTCATCAGGTGTCTTCTCTATGAAAGTCTAGAACAACATGAAATCCCATTGTTCTAAAGCTATGTCTGGAAGTGGGCTACAAGCATTAGAAAACACAATTCCATTTGGTTCCCCTCTCCCATATCAGTAAGTAAGATAAAAAAATAAGAATATCCAAAGAGCTCAGAGACTCTAGTCCAAGGGTTTTCACAATTGGAAGCATCTATCTAACTACATGAGAAGAGACATTAATTCTAACTTGAGATTGGATTAGGAGGATTGCTCCTTATTTCGCAACCATGCCTAGTCTTTGGATGGTATGTAGGTTTGCTAATGCAAGCATCCACACCTGAAGGGGTTGAAGTGGAGCAATGGTTGTAGATAGAAGACACCTAGAGAATAAATAGAAAGGCTGATTTCTATCACAATCTCAATTGAAAATGATTCACGTCCACATCTTCAATTACATGGGAACACAAGAAGGTGGACCTCCTTTGACAAATTCTCTATTAGGGAATTTGTGCCAATGCCAAAGCCAATAAAAATTCCAACGCCTCTTTGTGGTGCAAAAGATGTTTCACATCATGGGAAGACATTGGGCATCTCTTTGTTTCCTACCCTAAGAGCACTAAACTCTATATGGGAGTTTAGAGAATCCTAAAGGTACATCATCCAATCAACTAAAAGTGGACACTTCTTGGAGAGATAATTAGTTGCTCAACTTCACTCTAGAACAGGATCAAAGGTTAGGAACTCTAGAAAATATAGAAGGAAAGATACATGTTTAACTTTGACGAATTCCCCAATGAGTCATCCATGCAGAATCCCTAGAATACTTAGGTAAAGAATTGAAAAACATAGGAGTAATCCTCCTTTTATACATCATAGGTGTTTGTGTTTTGTGGAGACAAGCTTAAAAGAAAATGGATCCCTAACAAATGGGACAAAGACTACTTAGCCTCCTCTATACCTCTCTCTAACTTTCTTTTATGCATATTATTAAAATTTAAAGGTCTTTTGTTGCAAAATAAAACCAAAAAAAAAAAAACTAAAGAGACAGAATAGAGAATCCAAAAAAGAAGATGACCAATCACAAATATTCAAGACTCCAAAAAAAAAAATCTAAAAGAATAAAGTCGAAGAAAGGAAAAAATAGAAATAAAGGTAGTAGGGATGGTTGAAAATGGGGAACAACATTGGATCTACATAGAAAATGATGTATCTATAGAGGAAGAAGAGGAGTTGGCTCAGCTATTAAGAAACTATCACAATTTATTTGCATGGACATACATGGAGTTATAAGATTCATATCCTATCATTTGTGTGGATAGGATTCTCAAGAAACCAATGCAAAGTTGAGTAAGCATAGACCATACACCTATAATGATACATACTCAGGAAAAAACAAAGAAGTATTTGAAAGATAATTGGTTGCCAATTTCATTTATGATATTGAGCACATGAGGAACCATAAAATCTTTTACCATATATACTAGTTAGCTAATTTCTTGGTAATTTATTCTTTGAACATTCAAAATTATGAACACCAAATTTTGAATTATATTGCAAAGGCTACCATTATTGCATTTTGGCTTCATATAAAAGTTTCAATTCATCAACAAAAGATTGCAATAACATCAACAACACATTTGGGAGTAATCCTGTGAGACTCAAATGATAAATAAAACTCATGGCAAACCTTTTATGAAATTATTCCTATCATCAAGCTATAAAGAGGGCTCAACAAAATTGAATAAGAAGAGCCTCATGTTTGAAGATTCAAATTTCTTATATAAGGAAAAATTTTCATTTAAATGCCCTTGAGGTCTACTTGAGATGGAACTCATTGCAGCATGGTTCTTTCAGTTCATTTTAAAGTATGCATGCATAGGCCGACATTACAAGCTCATGCACAAGCCACACTAATGGACACCCCTTATGCATTTCACTCTTATTGCACCTTTCACTTTGGGCCAAGAAGAAAAATATGGAATATCTTTGTAAATCTATTAGAGAATTTTTAAATAGAGAGTGGCCAACATGTGTGATACTCATCTGCTCACATAGATAATTAACAAAGAAAAATGTTTGGCAAGTCCGAAAATACAAAATTCATGAAAGCCATACAATACCAACAATGCCTCAAGAAGTTTGAATCGCAATACACTTGAACCAAAGGAATGAAATGCTCCTAATTACACAATTATGGGACATTGCATGAAGCCTAAAAGAACAATCCTAGAATAGGGTGGAAAGACTACAAGCATTAGAGATAAGACACAAAGATCAATTGGCCAATTAAGGGGATCACTCTACTCAAGAAATAGTTTAAGGATTTATTAGCTACAAATGGAAAATCCCAGTCAGATGATTATGACCGTTCTTGTGGAAAATGATAAGCTTTAGGAGGGGTACTATTGGCAACCCTGTGTAGGAAAAGATAAGTGAAATAATGTTTTCATGAGCTTTTGTAAATATTTCTTTACAATTAAATATTATTTTACAATAAAATATTTCTTTTAAAATTAAAGCACAAGAAGAATTCAAGAATTTTTTAGTACTCTCAAAATTTTTGGAATTTTCAATTTTTTTGTAAAGTGCTACTTGAGGGGGACAATATAAAAAGCACATCCCCTCATTTTGTATAGTTTCTTTTCCATTGATTGAAGTGAGCCTCTTTTTCTTGCAAAATTTGTGCACATGATTTGACTTCCTTTGAGTGTGAATCTTGTGTGTTCAAACTCTCCAATGATGAGGGACATGTTAGATATACTCAATACTCCATCCTCATGTGACGACAAATGATCCATGGCACTCTAAGTTGTAACGATGCCATTTTGTATAACTATGGGTCCAAGCAACAAAATACATGGGTTTTGAGGGTCCAAACATGCTTAAAGAACCCTTCAATTTTATTGAAAAACCCCTTAGGAAAATGTTTCCAAAACTATGGTTTGAACCCTTGAGCTATTTGGATTTATTTACTCCCAATTCAAGGATTTTGACCCTCAAGTATGATATGTCCTAAGGGTATGGTATATAACTCTTAGGGAGGCCTCTCAAGACTTTGAGCTTGTATGTTACAAGCTTGGGAGAAATCCTTTTAGAACCCATGTGAGAGCCATGTAGGACCATGTGATTTCATATGAGTTCAAAGGTTAGAAGCCCTTGGATTAGCATCCATGTGGAGGGGAAACTTCACAACCTCCCTTCACATTCCCCTGCTTGACCTTTAGGTATATATGGGTCGAGTTGGTTGGTTGGATACTTGGGAGAAATCCTTTTAGAAACCATGTGAGATATATGTGAGGACCATTTGATTTCATGTGACTTCCAAGGTTAGAAGGCGTTGGATTAACATCCTTGTGAAGGGCACACTTGGCAAGCTCTCTTTACATTTCCCCATGGGCACTTCCTTATACATGAGTGCTAGTTCTTTGTTCACCACATCACTCCCAAGGGGAATTTGTTGATATATTTAGGTATTGATGTGTGTGAACACACTAGGACCGCCAGGGCACTTTTTTCCCTCTTTAGGAGGTTTTTTTCTATCGTCTTGTATATACGTCTGTAGCCCTAACATACTACTTATCTTCATATATTCTAGTGGTAATACATTCAGTATTGTGTGTTGTGCTCCAAGCTTCTTCTTCTTCCTTGTGTTGTTCAAGTGCTTCCGTAGACATCTAACTCCAACACCTCTCTCTAACTTTCTTTTATGCGTATTATTACAATTTAAAGATCTTTTGTTGGAAAATTAAAAAAAAACTAAAGAGAGAGAATAGAGAATCCAAAAAAGAAGATGACCAATCACAAATATTCAAGGCTACAAAAAAATATATAAAAGAATAAAGTCAAAGAAAGGAACAAACAGAAATAAAGGTAGTAGCAATGGTTGAAAATGGGGAACAACATTGGATCTACATAGAGAATGATGTATCTATAGAGGAAGAAGAGGAAGAAGATCAGTTGGCTCAACTATTACGAAACTATCACAATGTATTTGCATGGACATACATGGAGTTATACGATTCATATCTTATCATTTATGTGTATAGGATTCTCATGAAAGCAAATGCAAACTTGAGTAAGCATAGACCAATTACACAAAGATAATTATCTTTCAAATTGGCAACCAATTACACAAAGATCAAGTGGCCAACTAAGAGGATCACTCTACTAAAGAAATAGTTTAAGGATTTAATAGCTGCAAATGGACCATTCTAGTCAGATGATTATGAGCGTTCTTATGGAAAATGATAAGCTTTAGGAGGGGTACTATTGACAACCCTGTGTATGAAAAGATAAGCGAACAAATGCTTTCATGAGCTTTTGTAAATATTTATTT